>JAVRXN010000001.1:40361052-40961052 GCA_033556935.1 Timema podura
TTTCACCTATTAGTGTTCTACTATAAATGGTTACCTAGCAACCTGCTCACTATATGCTCTTTCTACTTATAATATTAATAATATATTACACATTAATTTTTATATTATTTTAATGTAAAATAATAATCTCACCTATAGAGGCATCAATCGCATCCAGAGCAGAAAAAATGTCCATTATAGGATCGTGTGGCACTGTGGGTGGTAGTCGTGGAGGTGATACCGTCGCAGACACCTGATTTTGAGGAGACAACATATATTGGCCCCATGCATCTGAAACAAACATATCTTTGTATTAGAATTTTAACGTAAGTGATAGCCATTAATAATCATACAGAAACTACTTATTAATCTGAATAGTAATTTTCACAATAATAGCTATCCTGCCGGGACTTGAACCCGGGACACCTAGATCAAGAGGTAGGCATTCTACCAACTGAGCCAAGGTGTCATACAATAATAATGCACAAGAAAATAACCTTAAATCAATATAATATTCACCATTTATCATTTACTGATAGTCCCAATTTTATTCATGAAAACCCCGCAATTAAGCACATTATTCATATTTCAAAACAATTTTGCATGGTGCTCTTTTTTTTGTTTGGTTTTTAAAAGCTAATTATTCTTTCTTACAAATCTGGTCTTTCACTAGTCAGCAATTACCAACCGTTTGCGGTTAACTCCTCCATGGAAACACCGAGGGCCATCAGATCCGCGGATGTCTGTGGATCTCCCCACAGCTCGTTCTCTAAAAATACAACACAACAGCTAAGTTTGATATTCAGTATAACTTAAATTAAAAAATAGTTAACAGATTATCTACGTGATATAATAGTAAGGTAAAATAATCTCCAGAGTGTTATGTGAGTCTGAGACATTCAGCAGGGTTAGCTCCTCAAATAATTTTATAGTTTGTAATAAATGTATTCAATAAACTACTCTTAAATAAAAATTACATTATTTAATTTATTATAACCACTCTTGTTTATACGATTTTTAAATAATATTCAGCCAATAGTAAGCTACCAAAAAAATTAATTACCATTTAACTATAGCTTCGATTCAGGTTTTTTCAATAAACTACCCTTAATTAAATAAACATTTGTTCAGCCATAACTTTATCCAAATTTCATAGAAAGTGGATGCTTAGACACCTTCAAAATTATCTATAGTTTTACTTCCTATATATCTATTATAAGCTAGTAAAATTAGACAACTCTCCATGGTTTAATTGTAATTTTTAAATAAATTAAATGTATACACTTTGATTTAACAACAAAAATTAATGAGTGTACTTGTTAGAAAAGTACATTTACTCACCCAGATCCGTCAGCGAAGCGTTATCACTCATCCTAGGTTATGTGTTTAATACTCGAAGACAAGTTATACAATGAAAGGATTTCAAAACAGGTGCTGGTATTTATAGCTGCTACCTGATAGGGTTGCAACAGAGCGATGACGTCCCCAGGGAAAACCCATTGCCACATAGAAGGGACGGATTGCAACATCATGATCTATTCTTGTCTCGACTTGTATTGCCAACCCGCCAAGTTGGCGCCGGGTTGCGACAGAGCGATGACGTCATCGGAAAAACCCATTGCCAGGGGGAGAGCTGCCAGGGTCAATGACCTAACTCACGGTTTCAATGTCACGATCTATTCCTGTCTCGACTTCCCGGGTCGAGCCGCCAAACTGGCGCCGGGTTGCGACATAGGGAAAACCCATTACCACAGTAGGGTGGGGGGAGAGGTTGCGACATCCTGATCTATTCCTGTCTTGTCAAGCCACCAAATTGGCGCCGGGTTGCGACAGAGCGATGACGTCATCGGGAAAACCCGCTACCGGGGGGAGCAGAGGGGAGGGGGAAAAGCCAACAGCCAATCAGAGCGAGGGGGCGTGGTCACGTGACCAAAACCGACCAATCAGAGCGCTGTACTATATGGTCCAGAACACTACTACTGTGTATATACAAACCTAAAAAAAGAAGTAGGCTAATACTATTTCCTTTTTTTTTAACAATACAAAAAACAAGGGATGGATCTTATTAAATGATTTGCAAACATTATTTTACTAAGGGTCGTCAAAGATTTATATAGCTAATTATTATTTATTTTGATTTTAATTTATTATTAACAACTACGTTTATTTTTTAGTTACAGAACAACTCTAGATTGTAGTGATTGGGGTTGTTGAATGATATATGCCTACAGTATGTTTAAAAACTCGTGAATATGAACTCTTTAGGGCGCCTGCTTTAATGTTATTGGTGCTTTTAAAACGAAGACTATTAAAAACGTGATTTAAGCGGGTAGAAATGAGAAAGGTGGGCCACAAGCGATTACGAACTTACGATGGCGGCTCTTCCAGGTGTAAACGAACCTTGGATTCTGTTGTTTTTATTTGTGTTTTCCGTCTTAGTAAGTAGCCAATATTTTCGGGGTAGCCGCACATTTACTCTTAAGGGGGAAAGACTAAGAAAGATATAATTTAAAATTTTACCCGCATTTTCATAGAGAGTAAGAAACCGTTTCAGAAAAAAAGTACAGAAACTTATAGAAAAAACCACCGGCTGACATTCGAACCCCTACCTCCCTATCACCAACAAACCAGACTATGAGTCTGACTGTGCATAGTGATATGAGTACCTGTGAAAACCAATATTAAAATTTAATGTAGTGTCTTAATTTATCATTATTAGATTTACAAGGCTCTAGTGTGCTTTACCCTTATTTATGGAGGTCGGGGATCGATTCCTGGCAGAAAACACGGTATTTACCTACCCACATAGGTGTTCTCATAATCTATGGCATCACTCTCGTGTTAGATTGGATTGACAGTGAAGGAAAGATCGGGGTGCAAACCCCCGGTCGGTTGTACTGAGAGTGTATTTTATTTATTGGTTTCTCACTCTCCCTCCAGACAAATGGAGTGAGTTTTTCTGAAATTCAACCTTCTTTATCTCTATCCCACTAGCATAGTTAATGTATACTTTTCGTGTTGAGCTATACTGCCGAGGACGAGGAGATCGAGGTTCGAATCTCAGTTGGGTGGGCTGAGGGTGGTTTTCCTAAATCGTTTTCCACACTCCTTCCACGCAAATGCGGGTTCACTTCCTCTAGATTAAACCTTCTCAATCCCTAACCCATTAGCGTAAGTAGTATAACACGAACGGGTAGTAAGACGCGGTGCTAAATAATGTATACTTATAACCCGGACGGGTACTAATACGTGGTGGGAAAAAACGAAATATAAGCGTTTGGGTTGTGTATCTCCTAAAATATATTCTTTCATGAATACATGAGTAAAAATCACCCTCCTATTCCTTCATTCTTAGATTAGAATGTTTAACTTGCAAACAGTTATCACATAGTACTAAAACGAACTAATGTTAAGCAATACTATTAGTATCGGTTCATTATAAGTTTAAATAGTTTCTCATCAGGTAGTTTAAGGTGAAACTGTTGATATCACCATGTGAAGAAAATTAAACTCTATATCTGTACTGAATAAATATTTTATTTATTTTGACCAAAAAATATTTTGTCATAAAAATTGCAAAAACATTATATTTTCTCGCGTCACCTACAACTTCACCTTAAAACGTTAGGGTTGTAGGATGGGCAGGAAGTAACTTTTCAAAAAGACCAAAAAAATTGCACTCAGCATTGATAACATTTTACTATATTATTATTACTATTATTATTATTATTATTATTATTATTTTATTTTTTTTATAGTTATTGATATTATCTATCAAAAGTGACAGCTAAAGAATGTGTAAATTTACTTACGTGGAAGTAAATCTAGTAACATTTCTAGTTATCAGATAAGGTTCTTTTTATGAAAATTTCACTGTAGATCTACTTTACGAATTCATAAATTGAACCATGTTTTATTCATGTGTCAATTTTTGGCATTTGTAAAATAAATATTGTGACTAAATTGTCAAAATGACCAAATTTCGTTTAGCCGTGAGGACCTCAACAACCTTGAATATGTTAAAGGTCCTGGGTTAGATTGTGGCAAAAAAAAAGAGAGTAATTTGTGAGATAGGATCATCCGTATTCGTAGTAATTAATTAACGTCCGAAGGGATTGTATGTTGTGTCTAAATCTAAGTTAGTTTGCAAGTCGTAAATTAGTAGGCTAAGTTGATTTAGGAAGGGCTTACTAAAAATACCCATTGGAGGAGCGCTTAGATGCATCGCAGATGTCCAGAACTTTATTTTATAAAGAAGTGGTTTATTATTTCTAAATAAAGTTTACGACAAAATGGAGCTCAAAGGTATCAACATGTACGGGAACATAGTACATACCTATATTATTAAAAGTCTACCCGCCTCGGTGGCGTAGTTGGCTAACGCGCTAGTCGTGTTGAGCTCGACCGCCGAGGACGGGGAGATCGAGGTTCGAATCTCGGTCGGGTGAACTGGGGGTGGTTTTTCCTAAATGGTTTTCCACTCTTCCTCCACGCAAATGCGGGTTTACTTCCTCTAAATTCAACCCTCCCAATTCCTAATCCATTAGTGTAATTAGTACTTAGGCGTATAACCCGAACGGGTAGTAAGACGCGGTGCTAAATAATAATAATAAATAATAATATTAAAAGTCTAACATTTTAAGTTTCATAACATTAAAAAAAAATTATGATACGTCAGAATTCTCACATATTAAATGGCGTGTCACGCAAAATGACGCAGTTCAGAGATCAAAGTAAATGGTTGGAAACATTATCTTAACTTCCTAAAAAATAAAGTTATTAATAATAGCTTCACAACATAAAATTCTACTATAGTAATGTTGATTGTTTTAGTGGTTTTGAAGCGTCAGAACTCCCATTCCCACAAAAAACACAGCAGTGTGAGTATATTTATTGTAAGTAGGCGGTGACCTTAATATAAATCATGGCAAAAGTATGGGGCCTATCTGGAAGTCCATCGTCCCTTTGATAATTAATCATCTTGTGATTATGTTTATTGATTCCAAAAATCTCGATTTTTTTTATTACTTGATAAATTAAATGTGGTAAACCACGACTGGTGAATTCGGTTGAGATACGAACCTCAACCTCCCCGTTGCCGGAAATATAGACAAATATTGTGTGACAGTAACCTTTGAACCTCTTAATAAATAAGCAGACCATTTTCACTAAATACAGACTGTACATAAAAAAAAGGGGGCGGGCGCAACTTGTCGTTTCTGTATAGTTATTAAAGGCGTTACAGAAACGCAGTCTACGTTGAAAGAAGATTTACGTTGAGTAAAGGTTTAATCAAATTATAGTTCTTCCTCCATGATTTTTTTTTCCTTTTACCCCCTCCTTTCCAATAAACAACCTCCCCTGAAAAGAAGCGGTAATTTACATTAAAGTTAAACAAGATGCTTTGTAGAACTGGCAAACCCTTCAATTTAGTCTCGCAATGATTGAAGTCAACTTTGGACCAGTAATCACCTGCTTCATCTAAATTGGACCTTCACGAAACTAATTGAGACACTTCTTTAAGACTATGATTGTGTATTTAGCTACCAACAGGGGCTTCGGAAGCTCTTTGTAAGTGGGGGGGCTCAACTGAAAGGCTGATCCAAGGACTGATTTCCCCAGTAAAATTTTTAGTCCTGGATGACTCTATAAGATATTTGGACTAGGTTTATAACTACAAAATTTTGAATTTGAATGCCTACAAAGCTATTTAAAGTGGTTCTCGCTTGGGGGAAAAAAAAATCTTAAAGCTTTTTGGAGTGATCTTTGCTTGGATAATTTTTATATAAGTTATTTGGAGTTTCTTTTTAGTCGTAAATACAGTTTAGCGTATCCTCCCATACACAGCCAAATCATTATATCTTAAATTTGTGCGTGTGTCACGGGTCTTACTGCCTGTCCGGTCTATCCGCAACTATTTTGAGAAGATGTTTTATCCCTTGGGAGTAAGACATTTATACTCATTTACTTTATAGCTTTATAAACTAGAAAGTTCACTGCCACACTTACCAAAGTACGCCACCTATCCTTATTACAATCTTTCAGGTCCATTATAATGTTATCCTCCCATCTGAGTCTATGTCTTCCCAACGGTTTCTTCCCATTGGGTTTATCAGTCAATACTCTGAACACAGTTCTAGAATCTCCCATTCACGCTCCATGTCCTGCCCACAGTAATCTGCAAGATTTGATTATCCTAGCAATGTCACGTGATGAGTATAGAATATGTAAATCATCATTATGTAGCCTCATTCCTTTTTGGACCAAATATATTTCTAAACACTTTGTTTTCGATCACCCTAAATTTGTTTCTTTCATGTAAGGTAAGAGACCCTATATCCATAGAGAACTGGTAAGGTCAAGTGGTTTTGTCCGTCACACACCGGAATAAGACACAATATCTCGATAAAAAAGACACCTCGGGTATACTACAAGCATGGTCGGGGTGTTGGGAGGGGGCATAGCTGGTTCACCACCCGCATCCTTATTCATACCAGAGTCGGCTGAAGCTTCCCCAACCTCACTTATCTACCCACATAAGATGGATCATACAAATCACTCACCGTAGCGTTGGGTGGAACAGGGACACCCCATACCGTGAGCTCGGCTAGCAGTTGGTCGCGGCTAAGCTTGTAGACCTCAGATTTTGTCAACTTGGCCGAAGGCTTGTCATCAGATTTAGGTGTAGGCGCTATGTATGGTCACATACAGCGTGAAACAAAAACAGGCAAATATAAGTACAAGTTTTACAACAATATAAAATGATATGAAGGATCCCTAACAGTTATCCTGACACAACCGCAGAGGACTACCCCACTCCACTAAGCTATATCAGAGTGGCGCAGCTTCTTTCTTGTACTGCCCCGTGAGAAATGGTGATAGGCATGGAGGTAACAAGAGTAGATATTTTATTCAATGACAATATAAATAATACAGGTACAAGAACTCGGTGAAGTAGGAGTAGAGAGATAGTGTCTTTAGTCGTAACGAAAACTATCATGGTTAAGCCAACGACGAGAATAAAAGAGCGTTAGCCCAACCTTAGATACGGCCAACGAGGAAACCAGAGAACAAGCTCAACTGTCCGAGCAACGTACTATTAATACCAATAGTAGACATAAATAGAACACAAGTGCCTTAGGGGCGTCAAACTGGATTCTAGTATGATACAAGCGAATCAAATTAACGTTAGGATGATTAGTCACATTCCAAAGGTGACTCCAACAAAGAAAAACTAAATAATACTTTAATAGTAATATATAGCCATATCCAAGTGACGAGATAACCTTCTAATACCTAGCCTGAGTTAATGAGAAGGGAATCGTCAGAACATGACAACAAAATACAAATATACCCCTCGCTCGCCTAGTGACACGCTATTATGTGGCCTATAAGTCTTGTGACACAGTGAATAAAAGCATGTGTAGAATTAAACTATATATATATCATCCATGTTGTTTACATTATGCCAAGACTATAATATATTTAATGTTGGCTATTAGCTTGTATATTGGTTTCAGACACCATATTATATTGAAAGCTCGATATAATGAAATAAGGCATCTTAAAAATTGATTACATTTGTTTGAATGACAAACTTTGTGTAGTTAGTTGTCTTAAGTTCAAACAATCATTTGGGTTATAGGCCTAGTCTTGTAGAAAGGAGTATTATAATATAACTTTTTTTTAAGTTGGCTGATATTTATTTTAATAGCATAACCCTGCTAACAATATACATACAGTAATACATAAACATAAAAATACCTGAATAAACAACGGTTACCGTACATAAACAGGAACATACAACACAAAAAACTAAATCTGTCAACCAAAACTATATTAATTTATACTGTTCATAAAATCTTAAACTTTGACTTCACGCATTTCTTAGATATATATTTAAGTCTTGGATTGTAAATGTCTAGTGTAGAAGAACTCTTCACCTCTCGGGGCAGAAGATTAAAATCCCTCAATCTCCTATCAAATAAAGAATTTTTTGTGGACATTTTATTTTTATTATTAAGGTAGGAGTTATTCTTTTGCCTAGTTTCATGTCTATGGATATCTTAATTTATTTTTATTTTATTCCTTAAATAAGTTGGCATCAAGTTTTTCTAAATTTTGAAGATCAAACACATCACATTAAATTTAGTCATGGTTATTACTTTAACCCAACCTAGCTGATTCAGCATAACATCAATGCTTGTATATTTATTACATTTTAAAATTATCTGCATTGCCCTGTTCTGCAGTTATATCTTGTATATTGCTTTCAGAAATCATATTTTGTTGAAAGTTCGATAACCATAATGAAATAAGTTAGCTAAAAACGTTATTACATTTGTTTGAACGACACATTTTGTGTAGAAGTCTTAATCTCAAACAATCATTTAGGTTATAGGCTTGTAGGAAGTAGAGGTAAGAAGTAGAGGTGTCTACTATACCCTAATTTTGGTAAGAATCTCAATCTGGAAGGCTTTATGTCGTACAATCCTATTTTATATTGGTATTTTGGAAGGATAAACGGCTATTTAGAACGGTAGTAGAAATTCCCTTCTGGACCTAAATACTACTATTCGGTAGAATTCTGGTACGAGATAAAGCCTTCCAAACGAGCTTCCTCCAAAAATCATATTAGGGCTATATATTAGCCTAACTCACATGTCTCAAACTTTGTTATGCTCTTCAAACCTTTTATTAATACATTTATTTCGTTTAACTAATCACACATTGATGCATCTCAAATACTCGATCAAATTAGTGAACGATGTCAAAATTCCACATTATCTTGTATGTGTGTAAGAGAGAAAAAGATATCCGGAAGTCTCCTTCTCTCTAAAGCTACTAGCACACGACACTTGCTTGTACTAGAAATCAAGTGTGCTAGCTAGCGCCTAGATATCTGTATACTAGCTAGTACAATAGAAACTGGACTAGAGTATTCACACTCTGCTAGTTTAGTACTAGATTCTGGTGCAAATATTTATGGAACGTGAGAGATTAATTTTGGGTGCAGCAGCTGCATTAATTATTAATAATGATATTGAAAATTATGAGAGGGAGTGTAGGAAAAGAATATGGACACGGGACTGGCTGGAAAGACAAAATAATGGTCGCGGGATGCTAAAAATTATACATTCAGAGGTTAGGTAGGATACATTCGGGGTGACAACGTTTAGTATCTCCCTAAATTTGTATTCATTTATTTACGATGTGGTCAGAGGCCCCTAAGCCCATGGGTGTCCAAGTACAGTATCCTTGATACACAAATGTTCTTTTTTAGGCCTACGCACACTTTATATTTTTTAAAACAACCACCCAAGGTTGGCATGCTATCAAATTTATTTAGATTAAATTGGGTCTGGAACACAGTTTGTCGTTTTTAGATGACATGTTTTTAATTAAATATATGCTAAATATATTGTCATATTGTGGCAAATTGGTATTATATAAACAAGGATGTTGAGAATAATTTTCTGTCAACAACAAAATCACATCCAATGACCATGTTGATGCCATTTCTACCATTTCTCTACACACAGTCTCAGCGCGCATTGATTGGTTGAATTACACAGAATAGTTTCGGAACTAGTAAGAAAATAGCGCCTGTTCTATCCTCACAACTAGTATGGTAGCCAGTATCAAGAGGCAGAACCAGTATACTTTTTGTGATTCACACGACACTAGATGATGACGTGCTAACTAGTGCTAGCTAGCACACTGGATTTCAAGTACGAGCTAGTGTCGTGTGATACGGGTATTTACACAATGTTATGCAGACGAGATGTTACGACAGCTCAAAAATTTCAGCCCTAGATGCCCATACAATTATATTATGTAGGTCAATGCGTGCTACTTTCTATTTTCTTTAAATCAGGTGTGATCATAATTCAAAATGGAATAGGTATAAGTGCACACATTACACTTTCTCACGCTATTTCTAAGTTATTATGATAGTTTTGGGGTCTAATTATTCATAGACTCTTCTTTTTTTTTCTTTTTTTTTTAAAGGGGAGGACAATTAAATGGAAACTATGGTGGATGTGGAGGAGAGGGAATGGTTACCAAATGAGAAGGCAGACGCGCTATACACACACACACACACACACACACACACACACACACACACACACACACTAGTTTTAAAGATAGTTTAGTAAAATAGTTATTTGGATTCTGGGGAAAAATAAAATATCAGTCGGTAGAGCAATGAGATCTTGAAAAAAACACTCTAGGACTTCTGGGGTGCGAAAAAAAACAACTGGTAAATAAATTGTTAATTGCCCTAGCTTGACCTTCAACAATGATGACCCCAAGTTGACTGGACCTTACCTTTGGTTGGGAACAAACCAGGACACAAGCTAAAATACATAGGTAACAAGGGCGCCAGCAGGGGGGTGGGGGGGGATTGAGATTCTGAGGTTATATAAGTATAAGAAGTAGGCTAATCCCTCCCAACACTGTTCTTAACTAGCGCTCAAACAGTGCCCCCAGCCAGCAAACACAGAGTTCTAGAATTTACCACCCACCACCAGGCCACCTGCTGACTTTAGGATTGATAGTTTGGCACATGCGTGAGCAATTCAGACAGAATTATCCATTCAAATCGTCAAGGTCAAGTGTCCCCCCACGAATTCGGATGAATTTTAAACATTTTTCTTATGTTGTATATTATTTTCAGGAGACAAGGATTGCTTTAAAAAGCGTCTTTTGGGGCTTTAATTTAATAAATTTTTCCAGGATCCTCCATCATACTAGGGGGTATGGAATACCCCCCCCAGAGCTTCCGTTTTGCCCCCCTCCCCTTTTCCTGGAGAAAAATCCTGCGGGTGCCCTTGATAGCTAATAAATATAAATGCATATATATGTATATATATTAAAATAATGAAAACTCTGTATAAAGAAGTGATACTAATCAAGACATGTAAACATTGTTTTAAATATTAATGTAATTATTTCAAATGTATATGCATTTTAGTGTACTGCCTGAGGAGCCCTGGCTGAATAACAATACTAAGGTAATTTATAAGTCTAATTGTAATACTTTCGAATGAAACAAAAAATACTGTTTGTAGCCTGTAATAAAAAGTATATGAAATTAATTTTAGGGTTCTAGTTAATTTAAATAAAATACAAAAATATATTCTGGAGATAAAATAAATATGTTGCCAAATAAGTTTAATAAATTTGGTTAAGTTACTGAAGAATAATCATAATAGTTTCTGGTATTTGATGCCTTGAAGTAAGAATGTATACAATTGTATGAAAATTAAAGTGATCTCACCATGAAAAAGAAAAAATGTCTTCAGGGAATCTTTATAAAAACTACTTGAGATTTCAAATCCTCATATTTGTAACTAGCGTGAATAACTTTTCTTCCAACAAACATTTCATTAAATGATACTGCACTCTCCTATGAACTAGTTTAATACTTCCCAAATCACATATTTACTATTTTAATTATGGTTTTAAAATGAACTGTACAGATTTCAGTCCTGGTCAGATCCATCGACGACAATCAAATACCCTTGTTCGAATTTTAAAATGTTCCAAATTATCCCACTACAATGCTTTGTCTATGAAAAGAAACAGAATCAACAAATAGTCCAAAACAATTACTAGAGTATTGAAAGATGAATTCAGATTTAATTAGCTTGTAAAATGTAGAAATAATTAAATATATTCAAAGAATAATGAAGACTAGAAAATTATTAGGGAAATTATGGAAATTTATTAAAAGTAATAGTTTTGACGTCTACTGTCAAAATTCAAACATTGCACTGTAAATGTTCGAAACAAAATAATATTATTTCCTTGGGTAAGGCTACTTCCAAGCCTGCCGCTAGAATGAATTAGTGGTTCTGCTTTGAACGTAGACAGACTGAATTTCCTCTTGACGGAAAAAAAAAATGGCTTTCTTGCAAATTTAGAGGTAAGTGTATTAGAATGAGTATTTACACTTGATATAACTTACATAGCGTATTGGTATCATGGAGTAAGGAATTACGTCCATGAATATGAGACAATATAGAAATTAAAACATTTAAATCATAAAGAAAGCTTTGTCGAAAACCAAAGCTACCAACTTAAAAATTGATT
This sequence comes from Timema podura, assembly GCA_033556935.1. Taxonomy (NCBI): domain Eukaryota; kingdom Metazoa; phylum Arthropoda; class Insecta; order Phasmatodea; family Timematidae; genus Timema; species Timema podura. The sequence continues at coordinate 40,373,131 of JAVRXN010000001.1, forward strand.
CGTCGAACAACTAAGATATATTTGAAATTAATATTTGTAATAAATAGAAAAGAGGGATTAAAATAATTTCAGAATGGGTACAACAGTTGGGAACAGATTAACGTGATTCAGTTGTTAACCTTTATAATAATATAACTGAATATACATCTGAGGCCGAAACTTTCAAGATGTAGTCTGCACACCATTGTTTAAGAGAGAAGGAAACATTAAGGTATCTCTTTCTTTCTTACACACATTTAAGACAATGTGACATTTTGACTTCGTTTGATAAATTTTATTAATATATTAAATACATCAATGTATGTGCTAGTCAAATGAACTAAATGAACTAAATGTGTTACTAAAAGGTTTTAACAGCAAAACTAAGTTCGAAATTCGTGACTTGAAAGTCTTATTTCGTACCAGAACCCTATCGTATAAAATTTTTGTTTATTGATGTGCTCATTTAAACTTCTTGTTATTATATATATTTTCTAACTCGTGCGAAAACTGCACATATATTTCACAAACCACAGCTCGCATTTATTTTAAACGGCACCATTTCTATAATTGACATGGTAGATGATCAGTTTCATCATGACCATCATAATTGATACGTGTGAACAAATTTCTTTCATTAAAAAAAAATGAATCATCGGAAATGATTAATTACTATAACTATATAAATATACTAATATTACTTATTGATTTTGAAGTAAAGCAACATTCAAATACTATACATTCGTTATAATATCAAGAAATACCACACAAATTATAAAATTATAAGTTGCTTTTTATAATGTTTACAGCAGTGCAGCTTTGAAAATGGCGTCTTTCAGTTCTAGCTAGGATTTAATTTTAGGTTATGTATTTGCTTAGGGTAGAATCAAGGTGATATAATTTATTTGAATTAGTTATTGATAAAATAAATAAAATGGATAAGCAAGGTGAGATAAAATAGTACAAGTATAATATCCTATATAAGAAATTACCAAAAGTTGTTCAAGCAGCTGTTGTATGGATCTATTATTATTATTATTATTATTAGCACCGCGTCTTACTACCCGTCCGGGTTATACGCACTTACGCTAATGTGTAATGGTAGGGTGATTGTGAGATGAAATGGAGGACCTACAGTTTAACGTGGAATCCGAACCACGGTGGAGGCCTGGCATTCCTTGTATGGATCTAATTTAGACTTTCGCATTTAGTATTTTATTTTTAATTTGTACGTTTAAACACACTAACTCTTAAAGCATTTACACAAGTATTAATTATAAGTGAAAATGTAATTTACCTCTAAAGGGGATAGGAAAGCTAAGGTGATATCATAGTAGAAAGATACCATGCAAGCATACGCCACCCGAGTTAGAATACAGACCTATCCATCAATGGAAACCAAGTGTAATGCCAGTTTAATATTTTAAGTTGCGTCCACACGTCAACATGAATGTAAAAAAGCAGTTCTAAATGTTGACAACATGCTTGTCAGAGAGTGTTGGAAACATGTTGACAGTTTCCCGTCAGTGAATGGTAAACATCAAAGAAATGTTGGTAACATATTGGCAGCATTGTGTAGGTGCATATACACCAGGGCAACATTGTTGTCAACATAGTAATCAGTATTTTGTTTGCTTGGAGGCTCCACATGAGAAGGTTGTGTTCGTTTACGCTTTGTGAATTTGGTAATATGTACTCCATTTCTTGATTAGGCTTACTATTCCACCACCCTGTAAAAGTACTATAGTAAAAATCTACAGAGATTGGCCGGTTTTATGGGATGCAATTAATCTTGTCCAGCATAGCTAGGCTACCATTGATGACTCTAGAGAGGAGAACCCAAAATCTACATCTACTGGACGCGCACTAAAAATTACTACATTTGCCGCAGCTGCAAGCAACACATCTCAGCATTCTGTACTCGACTATGTCCTGACAACAATGTTGATTTGGTCTGGACACCTTGTTGAAGAAAAATGTTTTCAACATTCATACAATTTGCTGCCAACAATGTTACTGCGGTGTGGACGCACCTTTAGGCTGCTTGGTCACCGTTGTTTTCATAAAAAAATACATTTGAAATACCAAACATAAATTCACAGTTCCTACCATTTATATGCTGAATTAATCCAAAATTTAAAATACAAAATCTACCTTGCACAGCTACAAAATCCTAAAAATCCATAATTTGTGTTTTTTTCCCCCATCCCACATTCCCTTTAGTATCACACCAAAGTTATTGTTAGCCTGTTCCCAGGTATTTTCAAATACGATAAGAAACCAAATAGTTTTCACCATTAGTGTTGGGCTAAGGTTTTAAGATTGAATGTTTAAAAAAGTGTTTGTAACGAGGCTATATCATGTATAAAATCATAAATTATTTAGGTCTAACACACATAAGCCCATATTTATAATGGAATAACTCTTTTAGTAGGTACCAAGGCTAAATAAAGAGTTTTATTTAAATTCGTTTCTCAAACATTTGAAGGAGCTATTAGCTCAATTTATAAATGATACAATAATTAGCAAATAAAAAAAGATGAATTAGTACTAGTAAAATGAATACAACTAGTAGCCTAAATAAAAACTCTCAGTTTGATAGAAGGGGTAGTAGTGGAAAAAAAGGGGGATGTATTTTTTTACATAGGCAGAATCATTTAGGAATCCAAAATATAACATCTAGTTTTGTTTGTCTATGCTTGTGACACATATGCCAATCTTGCCAATTATCAATATGGTACAAAACATACCTATCTTGGTTAGTATCAATATGTACAGTAGTAGGCCTACAATTTCTACTATGTTCTCTGTTTTAGTATACAGTTAAAAATTTCACATAATAAAAATAATAACGCCCAATTGGCACATTTGTTTGTCCTTAACATTCAGTAGGATACTAGATGTGTTGTGATATTGGTTCCCTAAGTAGAAATATAATAATAACTCAAGGCATGAACATATCTTTTTTTTTTTTTTTCAGAAATTGAAATTTTCTTTAGTGAAATATTAGAAAAAGAACAAGATGTGTCCGCTGGGATGGCGGCGATAATAACACTATTAAAAGTATTGGAAAAAGACAAGTGTAAGTGTGTTTTTAATTGTTAAATTTGTCCACATCTCCTTTAGTAGGAAATAAGAATGAAATATAGGCCAAGATGCCACTTTTATATGCTTAGACTAGGTATGTATGCCCTAAATATTAATTACTCAATATTCAGTACATCAAATATGCCTAGACATGAATAAAATATGAACATATATTTAAGGAATACCTTCAGAGAAGATAAAATAATATTTTTCTACACAATTAATCTGACACAAAATTAACCATACTGTAAATCTTCACTATTTATATATTACGTTATACAGAATTCAATTGAGGATCAGGGTGTCACACAAAATATATTTTGGGGTGAGGAATGGGTGAGACAGCGAGTTTCCCAACTCAAGGCGTTCTGAAATTAGAAAAATTCTCAGGTGACAAGGGCAACAATGAGAACACTTGGGGTGTGGGGGCATTTAATATTTAATAACGGAGGCCGGGGGTTCTCCCCCAGGAAAATTGTAAAGTTTTAGGAGATAATTGGCCCTTAAATTGAGGTTCTAGGCAACTGTATTTTTAAAGTTATTTGTTAAAATTATGAATATTTCAAGTTACAAGATCAACTTAAAACATTACTAAGCTTTCTAGATACATTCTACATTCTATTTCAGAAGTTATCTCCTTTCACTGTTTGTTAAGTTAGGAAGTTGGAAACGTTTGAAGGGTAGGGATCAACAGTGTTGGGAAATTTAAAATTTGAATTTTCCCTACAAGTCTGCGGTAAAGAAGTTTCATTATCGAAGGTACTTGGTAGGTACAGAGTAATTATGGAACTCCCCAACTCAAGATCTTGACTCTCCACAAAATCCTCAACTTTCAAGCTTTTCCCCAACTCCTTCTCCCTCCAGTTTGACACCCCTATCTAGGATCCTCAAAGGTGCAAGATAAGTATTTTTTGTCACAGGAGGGATGTACCTGTCTATCAGACCGTTAAAGTGGGTTACTACAGGTGATGTAGTCAAAGGGTAAAAAACTATTACCTGGGCAGTTATGGATGGTAGCCATTCTAAAAACAGCTATAACTGCACAAGCTTGATACACTTCGTTATTTGGGAGTGTAACTGGCTGACTCGGCCAGTGGAGCTGATATCTTGGTAACATTTTATATTGGGTACAGTTTGGTTATGGTACTGGCTTTTAGTTTTATAAATTTGTTTAAAAACATTTGAAAGTACAAGGCACTTGGTAAAATGAAAGTGGCAGGATGCCACCACCCTTGATCGTTCAAGCTAAACTGCACCACGTCACCACTGGCTGTAATTTATTTTATAAAAATTTTTTTTTTAAATATATTCAACACCATCTGTAACAAACTTACCACTACCATTTATTTACAATATTAACTTATCTACACAAGATAGGTTTATTGGTGAAATGTAAGTAAAAGCTTCTATATGTTGTCGACCACTGTGGTCTTGGAGTAAAGAGCTCGCCTCAGGATCCGATGTTTGTGAGCTCAAACCCAACCGGGGTCGACAGATTTTTCTTGAGCGATAAAATTCATTAGCACAACTTTCTTCAAAGGGGAAGTAAAGCCATCAGTCCTTTGTTGATTGTGGCATGTGTAATAACCCTGGAAGGTATGCAAAAATACCGTTCTCAGCAAAATTAATAACCTCTTTGCTTTCGCTCTTAGAAATTATCATGTGTTGATGGAATCATTCGGTTCAGAAAGTGCACGTTAAATACCTCAAATAAGTGAATTGAAGTACAGTTTACTTTATGTTGTTATGGGAACATTTCACATTTATATGTTATTAATGGATGTGAAGTATGTAGGGAAGAGACCGCAAGGGAGACCAAGGAAGAGATGGCAGTAAGTGTGCAAGTAAGAGGAGGAGAGTGGAAGAGAGTGCAGGAGAAAGAATGGTGGATGGACAGAGGAAGATGAAGGCATTTTACTAAACGGACCTGGCCACAAGGGTGGAAACAGTTCATATGCTGGTGATGATGATGATGATGATGATGATGATGGTGATGATGATGATGATGATGATGATGATGATGATGATGATGATGATGATGATGATGATGATGATGATGATGATGATGATGATATTTGGGAATGATGTGTGAGCAGCTTACTATATAATAAAATACACTGTATTTTCCTAAGATGCTAAATCAATAAAAATTTAATTCCAGCATTATACTCGCAAGGAAACGGTGAATCCAATGATACTATAATCATATTTATTTTAAATTATTTTATTTTTACAACATTATACAACTTTAATGTAACATACTAGACCAACATGTCATTTGATCCATGATCTCTTAAGATATTATGTAATCTTATACTAGCCTACAATAGTCAAATTGTTTATTTTGTGAATATTGAGATTTTAATTTATTAATGAATGGAATGATAGCAAGGTTATATCAAGTCGACCGAGTAATTATAATAATGATGGTTAGGTTAAGCTAGGCTGGAAAGAAACCTAATAATTATTTATATATTATTTAGCCTTAAAATATATATTATTACTTTGGTTTAATATTTTGACATCCAGTGGGGGTGTTCGCTCAAATCCTTACTACATTTTTGGTTAAGTTTTAATGAAGCACTGTGTGAGTTTGCTGGATGTAAAATCATTAGAGTGGATGTGCAAGTGTGTTTTCGTTTGGATAAGAAAATATTAGTTAACTATATATAAGAAATTTGTCACAAAAGAGAGCGAAGTGTGGTTGCTGCAGAAGATTATTATTATTATTAGCACCACGTCTTACTACCCGTCCGGGTTATACGCACTTACACTAATGTGTAATGGTAGGGTGACTGTGAGATGAAATGGAGGACCTACAGTTTAACGTGGGATCCGAACCACGGTAGAAGCCTGGCATTCCATACATTCACAAATTGTGATTAATACACGTCTTGTTAGAGGTGAAGGAAGGGTTTGGCAATCAGATAAATCCATGAAAAACCGAGAATTGAACACTGGACCCAAACAATATTATACATTAATTAATGATACTAGGAGCAATAAGTAGAAAGAATTTGTCCAGCTTACTACTGACAAGTAGATTAAATCCAAACAGAGGCTGCTAGGACAAACATATTGTTTTATTTTATTAAGTTAATTGGTATTCTATTTTAAAAAGATTTTAATCAGATCATAGCTTTCTCTTAAAAGTTCGAGGTGTTTATTTTAGTTGTATGTTTAACTAGGATTGACATGGAAGAAAGCAAAACAATATCATCTTAATTCCCTTGGAACATACATTGCATTTGTACTACTAGCCACAACTGAGTTGCCGGTGGCTGATAGCTCTTAGTAGCCGATAGCTCTTAGTAGCCGATGATATCCACATGTCCACTATTAGAGAAGAACGACCCTGAGTATAGGACAATCCCTGGATAGCTCAGTGTTAAAGTATTGGTGCGCTAAGTCAAAGGTCCTGGGTTCAATTCTCATGTCCTGGTGTCATTTTTCAATCTATTCAAATAGGACTGACCAAGGCTGTAGCCAGCCAATAATTTCAGGGGGGTTTGGTGGGTCCATCCCCCATTTGACGGAGGCTAGAACCAATTCTAAATAATAAACACCTCTGGAAGCTCTCTGATATGCTTTTTATGGTAGCACAGCCCCCTAATTTGTACTTGTACCTTAATTTTGATATTGTTTGAACCATAAATAAAGCCATATATATTTTGTTCATAAAATTTCGGGGGGGGGTTTGAACTCCTGACTACGGCCTTGGGACTGACATGTTACATTGCCTACCCCTGTTTCTTAACTTTGTAATGAATGTTGAACAAGACAAAATAATCTTTAAAAATAACTTTACTTTTTTAATCAGGGTTTTTTGGATTGAAAATGATGTGATGTTAGGTGAAATGTCTGTATTTTTTACAGCTGAAACTGTTCAAGAGTTGGACTCAAACTTTCAGGTAGCTGTAGATACAATGAAAAACACAGACTATCCTGTAACTGCTGTCGCATCAGGCTGTGAGCTGTTTCTCAGGTTTATTACCCTTGCTAAACTTGATACAAAGGTAATTCACAACAGTTTGTTGTTAGAATACACTAGTTAAGCTATTATTATCAACTATGACCAAAAGGGTTGGGTAGTTGTTAAGGTGGGAGTGTAGGGAACACAAGAAATGATCAGTTTTTTTTACTGTTTTTATAAAAAAACTTTTTTTTTTTTGCCAAAATATATATATAGATAGAGCTTAATTTTCTTCACGTAGTGACTTCAACAATTGTTTAATTACAGTTTATGTCATGAACATAGATGAAAAACATTTTAAATGAAGAAAAAAGGTTGTCATTAAATTCCAGGACACCCTTGACCAATATTTGAGAACTGTTGATATGAATATGTGAAGAAAATTCAACTTTTATAACTCTACCGAAGAAATATTCAACTTATTTTGGCCAAACAAATGTTCGTAGTTCAAGCTTGATTGGTTGCATTCAGGACTTTTTATTCACATTGTGATTTTCCATTCTTCCATGCTGATACAAATGTACAAATTACATCTCTCTATCTATATTTTTGTGCTGTAGAATATTCTCCTATTGAAACCACACTGATACTTATTTTTTAAGAGAAAATTACAAATTATCCTTTAATGCCCAGAAGTACAAAATAGACATCTAAAATAAAAACTTGATATACAACTTTTCCCTCATTGCTTATGTGCCCCATTTTTACAAAAATGACATAAACTCAATAAACTTGCAGTGTCATGGTAGCTGAAGTACTCTTTTGTCTATTGCATGGCTGGCGAACATGTTGCACGTTAGAAGATTTTCTTGACACGTATTCACATGCTTTTGAAAGGATTTTTTCCCCCGCCTATGTCTTGAATAAAATCAAAACTAATTGTATTAATTTCCTATAAATTAATTATTGTGACAAAGTCATTAATTTCGTCTCTTAAAAAGTAGGTACGCTAATTATTAAAAATTATATGTAATTTATAAAATGTTTTTATTCACATGGCTACAATTTTTCATAAACATTGCTTATATCAGCTACAAAAACTTTTAGACTATTGTGTTCTCTATTGCTGTAAAGATTAATTACACTCACATAGTCAATTTTGTCACTCAAAATTCCAATGGGCATACAAAATAATCTGAACATTATTGACATGTTGGATACATGCTCTCACCACTCTAGGGTGTCAAATTCAATAACTAACTTCAACAGAAATTTTTACTGAGAAAGTTTGAGTCAAATGATTTGCAGAACTCAAATTTTGTTTACATCATTCTTTAAAATTCTCTATGGTTATCTCATACTATCCACTCCTGGTTTAACAACATAAGGTACCAATAGTTTAAAGTTTCACTATGCCCCAGTGTAGGAAAATTTCACCTAGTCCCTAAGCTGGCAAAATCCTGATACAAAAGAAGTATATTTGTGTATTCCAACCTCAATACATAAATTAAATTGTATACTCTTTTTAACAGACATTTGAGGCTTGCAAGAGCATTATGTTGCATCGGGGTCAGCTTTTCCTCAAGAAATTGATGGAAGCTAGGGGGAAAGTCGCTAAACTTGCAGCGGATTTCATCGTTGATGGTTGTGTAAGTGTTATATAAATGGCACATTGTTAAATGGCTAGATTTTTACATCAATGATATTTTGCACAGATCAACATCTTGAATCATAGTTTTGACAGGCAGGAAAAACAAAAATAACCCTGAAAATAAAAGGAATTTGACAAAAAAATAGAAATAAAGCAGGGAAATTAAATTTGTGTCCCAAAAATACAAATTTGTTGTTTATTAGCTATTAGCATTATTTTTAAAACATATTATATTGTGGTCAGTGTAATAAATGGAAGGATTGTTACTCACTAAGGAAAACTTGAAATGGGTGGATCAGAAAAAAAAGAAAAAAAAATGTTTGTAAAAAAAATTGATAAATTTTATGATAGAAGTTCTACAGCCACCTTGAGAATGAAAGTTAAATGTTTTGTTCCAGAGAGTGCTAACACACTCCAGATCCCGTGTAGTCTTGCTGGCCATGAAAGAAGCAGCCAAAGCCAACAAGAGGTTTGAAGTGTATGTTACTAGATCATCTCCAGACAGCAGTGGGTAAATATGCCTTCAAATACACACACATAAACAACGGCAATGGTGAACTCAAAGGGGACAAATGGGGCATTAACTGACCCCCTCCCCTAGACTCCAAATAATTTTAATAAAAACTTGAATTATATTAAATATAATTAAAATATAGAACACTAAAATGAGTCAAATGAATTGGCTACATTTTGAACCAAGATTATGATTTGATATTCAATATTAAATATAAATTTTTAGTGAAGTGATGCAACGGCAACTAGAAGATTGCAACATCTCGTGCACTGTGATCCTCGACTCTGCAGTTGCATATGTGATGGAACAAGTGGATCTAGTGATGGTGGGAGCCGAGGGCGTGGTGGAGAGTGGCGGCATCATCAACAAGGTAGAATACATCATCAAAGTAACGACTCTGACAAACCAGATCCTGGTTATAGTGCTTGGTTCACATACACTTCATCAATCTTCTCTAAAATATATGACAATAGCAATGCTGGTTCATCAATGTTGCTACTAGCTCCTTACCTCAGAACATCACCTTCCGACATAACTGAGTGTGGAGGTTTGGTAACATTTAACCATGAGAGAAAGAGAGAGAGAGAAATAAAGCCTTTCTCGATAAGAATTGGAGTTTCCCCACTGGTGATATTCAATGTAGTTTTCTTGTCTTTTTCCCCTTCTTTTGTTGTTTTTAAATTATTGTGTTAGTTCTGTAATGTTTTCTGCCCAGGTTGGAAGTTTCACTATGGCAGTCTGTGCTAGAGAAATGAAGAAACCTTTTTATGTACTCACAGAGAGTTTCAAGTTTGTCAGACTGTATCCTCTTAACCAACAGGACCTACCTAATGAGTTTAAGGTAAATACTAGTTGTATAATTAATGCCTATCATGTTTTCTAAGATACTGATTCGAAATTGGTTAGCACTCTTGACCACTAGCAATACAAAGTTTGATTGCAGTGCTATTTAGATAATATAATTTTACTTTACATCCATGACTGTTTCCTGCCTATGGTCCGGGTAAGTTTTTTATTTAGTTAATATAATGCAAGTAGTTTAGTTCCACTCTAGATGATTTAAGATTAGTGGTTTAGTTATACTCTGGGTGCAACTGGCAGTATTTAATATGAACTATCAGGGTTGAATTTAACTCCAAGGAACCAAAGTTTTATTATTGACCAGGGGAAAATCATAGGAAATTTTGACTTCGCTTAGCCCTTTAATTGCCAAGAGAAATGACCAAAAAATGTGCTAAAAGTGCCAAGCTATTTTGCTGCAAAATACAGGATTTTGTTTAAATTTTAATAACTTATTAGTCTTTGAGCTTCTTGCACTCAAATTTTTACATAAACTAACTAACATGCTTGCCAATTTGATTTATATAATTATACATATACTTTTTTAATTTTTAAATATAATAAAAAAATCACTAGCCAAGATATTACAAAAAATAAATGTACTGTTTTATTTAACACTTTTAAGCTTTGAAAATTAAAATATCTTGAAATAGAATAAATCACTGAAAAGAACATAAAAAACTGAGTAAATAACAAAATTTACAAAAAAAGAATCTTTAGATTTTACTCTAAAATTGGGTTATGCATAGCAGTTGTTTCAGTGACCATCCACTTTAGCAGGGTTATAGTAAAATAAATAATTGGCTTGGTATCAAAAGAGTAGTGTGGGGGTAGCAGGGGGACTTCAAACCTAGTACTTCTGCAAAATAATGAAGAGGTTGTGGTGGATTATCCTGATCGGCAAGATTTATTTCATCCCAATAGAAATCACTCGTATTCTCACTCGCTTATCAATGTCAGCTGCCACTTCTACTTGTTCCGCTCTTTCACTTTCACTAAAATATATAATTCCTGTTTAGTTTCATTATTTACAAATTCAGAATCACTAACAAACTGATCACTCTCGCTTGAGCCATCAATAAATATTGCAAGTATTTCTGTGTCTTGAATCACAGCTTTCCTCTTAGTAGCCATGTTTACAAACAAGGCCAAAGGTAAAACTCAAAAAGTTAGAAAATAATTTTCATGTTCGATATATCGAAACTCTAAGTGCAAATACAAATAAAAGTAGCTTGAACGTATGAGAATGCAGTGGAATGGAAATAAAATCTACCCTATCTGTTGACTTAGTACTGAACTAAGAGCTCAAAAACATGGGATTGCTGTGAGCGATGCTGGCAATTTTAGCAAATATTTCGTGCATCACTCTGAGCGACGTTGGCATTCAAAGGGTTAAAAAAAAAATTCTGAAGCTTTGAAAATACAATATTTGTGCAATAAAACTAATTTCTGTTCAATTACTATCATTCTGAACTGATATGCACATCATAAATTAATATTAGTATAGGCCCTCTGCAGTGGCCAAATAGTCTAAGGCGTCATTCTCGTGTTAGACTGGCCTAATGAAGACGTGAAGATTTGGGTTTGAATCTTGGTCGGGTCTATTGAGGGTGGTTTTTCCTAAATGTCTTGCCAGTCTCCTTCCACGCAAATACTGAGTAGATTACCTCTAAAACGCTTCCTTCATCCTCCCTAACCCATTGGAGTAATTATAAAGTATGCAGATAACCTGAACAGGTAGTTGATTTGTATGTTGTGTTAATAACTGGATTTCTTAGCTTTGAATGAAATATCACAAACAATTGTGAAATAAAACATTTTCTAAATTATTTTAGTGCATACATTTGTATGGACATATTAAATAAGCACAATATAATATTTTTTCAAGCATATTTCATATTCAATTTAGGTAGCTTCAAATTAAAAATGTGGACTATGCGCACCCCTACACTGAGGCAGTTTATCTCATGTCATGGTGATACATTTTCTTAGAATTCAACCTCATTATGCTCTCTTAGTTTTAATTCAATGAAGAGTTGTCCAGGGAAAACTTTCACGTTAAGTGAAGGGTACCATGTCCATATCCAGCCAATCATATTGCGAGCAGCATCAACACGTCTTTTTGAAATCTTAGCCCAGTCAGTAGCATGCCTACTGAGCTAAGGATCCCGGGTTCGATTCCCAGCATGGCTGAAAAATTTATCATTGGTGAAATTTGGGTTTACCTTTTCACCGTGATGAATTATCGGCCGGAAACTGGATGGTGTGCCTTGTTCTAGTCTTAAGTTAGATTATAAGTCATATGAAGCTACGCCAGGCCTAGCAAGCCGGTAGTGGAAAATATATGTCTTGAATAAAAATTTGACCTGGGTCAAGAGCTGGAAACAGTAATAGTTTAAAAGTAAAAATAATCATGGATATTTAGTGTTTCATTTGGTGATATCAACAGGACTATATAGGACTTTGTTTATAGTATGCAGACAAATTTTTTGGCACTTATTTTTTCTGCGGTTTGCTAACTTTTAAGACATTGTGGTCTCTTGTTAAAATGTATTTTTTATATCCACTAAGCTTCTATTGTAATTGCTTGTAGCCTAATCAACCCTAAAGGATTGGGTTTCATTTTAGTGAACAATTTGTTATGAAACAGTCCAAATTCATTGTCCGTTTTTCATCGAGCTATGTTAATTTATGTGAATCCTGATCACAAATTAGTTTCTTTACATTAAGTGAATTTTAAGTTGATCATGATCCCAGCATAATATAATACAATAAACTAACCATAGTGTTTAAAGTTGCAACACAACCAATCCAAATTTTATAAAAAATTACTTAGTGCTCATGGTTATTTTGCCTGATTTCAAGGAATATAAAACTTAAAATATACAAAACAAAAGTTTACTAGTTGTTCTTTATGGGTGTGAAATGTATTTTAACTTAGATGACGAAAATAAATTTAGGGTTTTTAAAAACAAGGTGCTTAGGAAGATATTTGGTTCGAAAAGGGATGAAGATACTGGTGAATGGAGGTTACATGATGATGAGTTACATACACTGTACTCATCACCCGACAATCTTAGGATACTCAAACCTCGTAGATTACACAGGACAAGACATGCAGCGCGGATGAGAGATTCAAGAACCTTATTTAGGGAGTAATGACTGGTAAATCCAATGGGAAAGGACTATTGGGGGAGACTTAGACTCAGATAGGAGGATAACATCCACTTCTATCCACTTTTCCTATACCTTCTTCTAAATATAATCAGAATGGATCTGAAAGAGATAAGTTGTAATTAGGTGGGCTGGATAGCTAGCTCAAGATAGGGATAGTTGGCATACTTTTATAAGTGCGGCAATGAACTTTGAGTTCCTAACATCATAGAGGAAGTAAGTAAGATATTTGATTCAGATTAGTAAAAATTATCCTTTTCAAACAATATTTTGTAATTGTATAATTGTTTCAGTACACAACCAGTAAAAGAGCCAAGGACCTCAGTAAACAACATCCTCTGGTCGATTATACTCCTCCAGCCTACATCACACTATTGTTCACAGATATTGGTATTCTTACACCGTCTGCTGTCAGCGATGAACTGATAAAACTCTACTTATGAACTGATATAGTGTTCAGGACGGTTGATGGACAAATGTGTTTAAAATCATCTCAATTGAAGTTATGTCAAGAAACAATACAAATCTTACTACAAAGTAATAATTTTTATTTATTTTTTTACACTTTCCCAGTGAGTTAAAGTTTTAATCTTTGACATGTGTTCACTCACTTTGTGTAAGTATCGAGTCATTCTCGAAGCTTTACTGAAGGAAAAAAGGGTAATGTTTTTAATCACTCGCTTAGTAACTGAAAGGAAAAATTTGAATTTTTATGTTTTTGAGTTGTTACAAAAATATTAATTCTATAGGGAAAACTTCTTCCATAAAAATTAGAGATTATTGAAATCCAGTAATGTATCTTACAAATTCGAATTTTGGAAAAATTTATGAACATAAAAAGAAATAAGAATACAACAGAATATTAGAAATAGTAGCTAAAAGTTAACATTTTTTTGCTAAAATGATTTTTGTTATAAACAGGGCCCGGATTTTGATACCATATCATCTTTTTTTTTTTTTGCTACATCACAGGCAATGCTCATGTGTCCGTAAATTCTGTTCATGATCCCCTGTTTGTTGAAACTTTTTATTGGTCATTTTTAGGCATTTGTCTTGAATAAGTATATTTTTAAATATCATTGATGTTTTAATTTTCATAAATGCATAAATACACAAATATACATTTTTTCAATACCCATTTGTCGGAATGAGAAGATAATGTAGGTCAAGCCTCTGTGCTTGTGTTGTAAAATACACATTCCTAGTGAGATGCTACAATTAAGATGGAAAGTGGAAAAGGTTGCGTTGGGAGTAGGTAGCTATCTTTCTGAAGCAGATATTTTAAAATTAATGTTATATTTAGCAGAATGCAATAGTTTAGTTTTTAAATGCTTTTTGTTGCATTTATATATTTTTCAGTTGCCATCTGTAAAAGACAGGTTTGATTCAATTGTGTGAATTTATTTGAAATTTTAAGTTAATGTTTGGAATCTTTAGGTAATTTATGTTATTTTCCTATTTCCTCTTATGTTCATAGTTTTTTTCCAAGATTCGGGTTTGTAAATTAGGGAATTCGATCCATCTCTAGTAGAAATCAAACTAAATATATTGACTGGAGCAATATTGGATGTATTTGGACCAAAGAGGTTTTTTGTTATAAAAATGAAAAAATACAAACCTTAACGCTCGTTCTTCCCAATCCCACCTTAAACTTTTGTACAATGTTTAGAAATGAGGTGGCCCAATGGCCAAATAATTTTATAGTAAAGAAAAGTGATAAAACTCAAGAAAAAGGAAAAATAAACTACTAAGAGTAAATTTGATGAAGAAAGCCCACCTAGGGAAAGAGTAAAAATGTGGGAAGAATACAATGCATCTGTCTAAGTTGAGAACTGTTGAACTGTTTGGGAAATGCTCTTAATATTTTGGTGGTGTAGCAGGTTTGAAAGTCCTGGTTGTGGGTACCAGCATGAATGGGTACAGGCTTGTCCGGATCTTTGTGGTTTGTGTCAAAACGATGATTATTCATTCGCTGTCTGAGAGAACCTGTAGTAAGGCCTAAATATTCTGCATTACATGATTTGCACTATAGTTGATATATCAAGTTATTTGTTTTGCGTTTGTAATAACCAGGGATTTTGTATTCCAATTTGGTTACTTTGCTGTTGAAGGATATAGCTGGTAGGTGGATTCCACATGTGCTGCAACGGGTGCTACTGCAGGGGTATGAACCTTTGGTAGTTGGTTTTTCTTCTCTGATTCTCTTGTGGTCAGGAAGTTTGGAATGGACTAGAATATTGTGAAGATTGGGTAGCCATTTGAAAGTGACTCTTGGGGGGGGGTGAACTAAGAAGGTTTTGGGTGTGGGTGAAACCGGTTAGGAATTTGTAACCACTTTTAAGGATGGTATTGTGTTGAGAGAGATATGTCCTCAACTTTTTTTGGAGGGTCATAGTCATCCCTGGAGATTTGGATGTGTATTAAAGGCTTGGGGTAACCTCTGCTTTGGAAAGTTGTGGAGAGTCGTTTACAATATTCAGTTAAATCATTGGGTTCTGAACATATCCGTTTGGCTCATACGACAAGATTGAATGGTAGAGACCTTTTTGTTTATGAAGGATGGCTCCTATGGTAGTGGAGGTATTGTTGGTGATTGGTGTATTTTATATGTACAGTGGTACGAATTTTGTTGTTTTTAAGGAACAGATTCACATCAAGGAAGGTAAGACTATGAACTGATTTATTGTGGGTAATGTTTAAGGGGCTGCAATTGTTGAGATTATCTAGAAAGATGTCCAAGGATTCTTCAGAGTGAGACCAGATCATGAAAATGTTATCGATGTAGTGAAGCCATAGATAGGGTTTGATGGTCTGAGAATGTATAAAGTGTTCTTCTAGTAGCCCCATGTTAATATTTGCATATGAAGGAGCTGTGCCCTTTATCTGTAGGTAGTGTTTGTCTAGAAAACGAAAGTTGTTAAATTGAAGGTTAATCCACCAGGAAAGAAGTGGTAGGTGGATCTGGCTAGGAGGAATATACCAATAGTGAAATAAACAATGGAGACTGTAGTTAGCCTGTGTTGGCTAAAATTAAAGACAACGTATGAATTAAATTCCGTATCAAAGTAGCGAGTGGAATTGTTTATAAGCCAGTATGATTTGTAAACATAGGTAAAGTATGAAGAATAAGTTTGAAAGAAGTAAAATAAATTCACATGACAATGATGAACTCTTTATTTCACAGGTTCAGGTCTTTTATTCACACCAAAATCAACATTTCATTTCTACTTAAAAATAATTTAATAAAGAACTTATAGATAAAAACAATGTTATGCTACTAATGATAAATACAATGCGAGTTAAAAATATATATTCAGAACTTAAATTACTTAATTTCAAGATCTTAATAGTTTGAGATTTCAATAATTTGTAGAAGTATGCAAAGCTTTGGAAACTTCAAGACCTCATTTCTAATACTATACAGTTTTGATTTCACTTTTTTTTTATAAGTCGTCTTTGACAAATTTAAAACTTCACCAATTAAATATATTGATGGCTAAAATACAAATTTATGTTCAATTTTTGTAATTTTGTACTTTTATACACATTACAAATTAACGTTTACATGACAAAAATCTTCTAAATCGCATATAATGATATTTAATTGATTGATCGGCTTTGACCAAAATATGTTAATTTATGTAATAAAATAGTCTGCAAATAATATGTATATTTTAAATCAATATTAATATCCACATTAAATTTGTTTTTCCAACCTTTTTTTTAAATCATTTAAATTCACCTCAGGGAATATTTCATATAATTTGATTAGGGTCCATTTCAAATCAAAAAGTGGACTTTGCAATTCTTTTTTATATGTAAATTATTAGGGGTTTTGTGAATATAAATAAATCACTATTTTCAGCCCTCTTGAAACAAGTTTCAAACACAAACTCACAATAAAATACTCCTGTGATTAAGTAATAGAATGGAAGTGTTCTTTAGTTCTATAAATAAGCAAATTTAGCTAAATATTTAAATAAACATTGTTTTGTGGGTGTTTTAAAAATCAATTTTGTCATAACCAGTTACATTCCAATATGTGGACTACTAAATTTCCGATCACATAAGGAGGTGCAAATGGACAAATTTGTATCAACATGCTTGAATCATTTAATATCAGAAGAAACTATTATTTGAATTAGGATTAAATAGCCAAGTTTATCATAGTTATTGATTAAAGTTATAGCCACAACTAAATATCATATTCTTTAAATGGGGATATAACACTTGGGCACAGGAATCAAACCAGAGACCTTTGACAATAGTGTACTAAGCCAAAGCTTCCATGTTCAATTACTGTATCCAGGTGTCATTTTTAAATTTAAAGAATTGGGAGGGATAGCCAGCACACTTAACTGAGTGATATTGTAATCTAAATTGTTTAGATTATTCCATAAAAAAAAATTAACCCTTATAACATTACAAGATTTTACTAGTTTTGTGATAAGGAATGGAATTATCCGGGAAAGAGTGGGGGTACATGAGAGAGTAGAGGATCCCAAGAAAGAGCAGATTTAAAAAAAAAAGTGTGCTGGTTAGAGGATAAGAATGGAATCAATTAGAGGAGGAATATTTATGTTAAAATTTCAACTATATTCAATGTGACTAATATAAGAATAAATCCCCTAAATTAAGTTATCATAAAAGTAATGCTACTAATTAAAAGCTGTTACACTAAAATGGAATAGTGAAACGGCATTTATTCAAAATTACATTTTAGGCGATAGGCCCTTATTTCAGAGACTGGCTCGATTGCTAAATCAGCTTTTTATAGATTAGAATCCCACAATATATGGGTCAGGTAAAAAGATTACTTTGATAAAGTCTGTTCACCATAGAAATTGTTTTCTGAAAGGCCTTTTTCCCTACCATAAAGCTATTATATAGTAGGATATTGGTAGGAAAAAAGACCTTTCAGAGAGTAATTCCTACCATTAATGGAGTATACAAAACTAAACCCAATAGCTAAAATGATATTTTAAAACACGAGACTTAAAGATGACATAGATCTGTGGCAAATCCTGGCAGTTTTTTCCTTTTGTTTTTTTGAATGAAAGGTCAATTAATTATTTAATTTTGTATTTTGATTTATGCTTAACTTTTTCTACTGAAATGAAAGGGATATCCAGCACACTTACTTGGGCTATGTTAAAGTAGAAATTGGAACAAAACACAAAGTTTGTACAAAGCTTTGACGTTCTGAATATTAATATATATTTAATGGAATAGCCAGCACACTTACCTTAGTTATTCTGAAATATAAATTCTTTAGATAAAAAAAACACAATTTATATTCCTGTATCACTAAGTTAAGTATGCTGGCTATTCCACCTAATTTAAACCACGATTTAGCCTAAAGCTCTATTTCATAGTTTAAATATTTGTATCAAATATTATTACAAATGACAAATACAAATTGATCCCAGATCTGGATTTGATGAAATTATTTAGAAATTTGAATCTAGATGTCTAACATTTACATAATTTAACTTTTTTTTAAAGTTAACATAGATCCATTATATGATTTAACTATATTAACTTGTGAATCTCATATCTAAAATGTAGTCATTATTTGAACACAATTTATTTATTTTAATATTTTAGTTGTACTTAATTAAGAAACATATATGTTACACCCTAGTAGTGAAACTGCTCATTTCATGAATAGAGCAAATTTATGCTCATTTCATGAATAGAGCAAATTTATGCTCATTTCATGAATAGAGCAAATTTATGCTCATTTCATGAATAGAGCAAATTTATGCTCATTCCATGAACTGGCTTCGTCGTTAGACCTTTTCACGAACTGGACATTAGCTTTTGGCCATTTCATGAACTGGAACTTGTACTATCTACTGCAAGCTTAAACGAAATTCATTTTAAGATATATTAAACTAACCCAACCTTACTTAGCCTAAAACGACTAAATATTAAATTAACTTAAATACCAAACCCATTCTCTGCTTGTCCGTTTCATGGACCGGGCAAAAACTCGTCCAATTCATGAATCGGATAACGATTGGAGCTGCGCTATTATGAACTAGACTATGTTTGGCCCAGTTTTGGAAATGGTAAGGAGAGAGCGGCCAGTTCCATGAATGGGCAGAAAATTTACCTGGTTCATGATCTGGGCACATTCACAAATGGAGTGTTATATATATCTAATTTAACCTAGTACTCGATTTGAATTTGAAAACATTTCTTCATAAAATATTTTGATTTTGATTCAAACCATTTAAACTTTAAAATATTAGATTCAAGTTAGTAAGCGTAGATTCAGATTTGACTCTAAACTGAAAATCTTGGATTTGCACAGGCTTAGCACTAATATACACATACTATATTTCACCAAACCTTAGGAAATATGAAAAAACTGAATGTTGAAAGTAAAAGACAAACATGCCTGGGGAAAGCTAGAGTGTATATGTGTTTGTTGCCTCAATAATTTATATTCGAGTACCACCCAAGTAAGTGTATTGGTTATACTATTTGTTTTAACTTTAATCTAGCTCAGTGCCAAATTCTAACAATCTTTTCTAGTAAAAAAAGAAAAGAAAAAAAGAGACAAAAGGAAGAAGTGTCCATGGTCATTGAATTCTACCAAGATTTTCCCGCAAAGTGGGCTTTCTTCACTTTCCACTCATCATTCTACCTTTCCCCATTTTTTAATTTCCATGTTTTAAAATATCATCAATAAGGATTTGCAGTTTCTGAAATAAATAAGAAATAAATTATTTAAAAAGATAAAATTATGCTTGGATAATAAATAAATGCACTTTTATTTTCATGGGATTAAAGAAAATTTAAATTAAAAAACTTTCAAGAATCTTGTTCATTTCTACTTATATTATATTAACTTATGGAATTTAAACATACACGAGCTTAAATCAGTTCACTGTACTTTATAATGTTCAATTAAATATTGATGGTTTATTTTTAAGGTATGCTTGAAAATGCTCATAAACTACAAGAGATAAATAAAATATACTAAATAATACGTTTATCAAGCTACATTACTAAAGAAGAGTTGTACTCAACGAATTAATAAAACAAAATTTCTGTTATATAACAAGTATTATAAGCAAAGACCTAAATGTATAATTTATTGAGATAGAAAATTGTTCGAGCACACGTTATAATATAAATTAATAACAACTCAGATACTAAAGCAAATAATAAAGAGAAATAAGTGATCAAACACATCGAGATCTTGGAACATGCAAACACAAACAAAACACTTGGGGAAGGTTTTATATACATAAATATTTACAATAATGAACTTTTAACAAGTATGAATAGATGCTGTAGAGTTGTGGTAAATGTTTTACTCTAATTTTAGACTTAATCTCATTACAGTTTGTTTTTTTGCAGTAGTGTCTTGCCTGAAATATCTTGTGATTGGCACTAACTATTTTTTTTTTAGTTTCATTCACAAATGAGGGCGAGCAGGCAGGCATGCATTCATGCGAGGACTTGGACGTAGTACATATCACAGCTAAGAGATGGCAGAAGTTTCCACAGCACTACATACTATGGATTAGAGCCATAACAAATAGGACCTGAAAAAGGGGGAAATAGATCAGGATGCATGCAATACTACCAGGGAAAGCACTGCACGGTAAAAAAAATAATGTAATAATATAGAAAAGATTTGGAAATAAGCCATAAGAAAGTATTTTGTTTCCCTTAGAACTTTTCTTGTTTGGGATAAAGGCATATATTATTAATCATAATGAAATAGTGACGAGGAAGGTATAATTTTAAAGAAAATGTACCTACATTTGTGTGGAGGGAGTAAGGGTTCATGAATATTTACGCTCAAAACAACTGATCGTGAAATTAATTCAAGTTCTTAAAGCAAAGTTAAATTTGTATTTAATGTATAGCATGTCCAATATTACTTTATAGTGGCTCAACTCCATCAAACATGCATAACTATCAAATTTATGTAGTTAGCTTACACAAAACAGCATAACAAATACACATCATTAATAGTGATTCCTAATCTCTGTGTAAGTTGAGCAGCATTTGACTTTATTATTAATTAAGAGGGGCATTTAGTATTACCGGTCTTTCATTAGCTCATATAAATTGGGCTATTAACTGCAATGTTAATTAGCAAAATAAAGTTTTGTAAGCTTGTTTAGATTGTTAGTGCCAAATTTAAGTTGGTTTTTTCCTTTCTAGGGGACATGATGTTAGTTGCGAATATAAAATATAATTTTGAGAGCTAAATCTTCTTTCTATATTGTTGAGATATTAGAAGAAAATAATAAAAAAAGAATACTGATATTAAAAGAATGACAATTTAAGTATCAAATATTTAACTCTTCAAGGAAAACAACTTTTCAAAGTCCATAAAATTAAGATGGAAGAAGGTACAAGAAACAATGAACGAAACTGATAAAGGAACAAACACGGCATGACTTACAATGTAAAGAGGAACACTTTACACTGTTTCTACTGGACAAATAAATCATTACATATTGTATTGTTATATATGGCTTGAATTATCCTTTGAAAATTGTGAGCATTCTTACTCATTCCTTTATTGTTAGAATTTATAACTGGCGCCTTCGTTTATTGGTCAGTGCACCCTCATCTCATTGGAACATGAAAGGATGTACAATTAGTGCATTCGAGAATCCCTTGGGCAACAGTTGCCTCAGGGATGCCCGAACACACCAATTGTACATCCTATGAGTGATGTAGCCATTATATATTTGGGCTACATCACTCGCCCAGTTTGTGGAAAGATTATCCTGTGTGTGTGTGTGTAATAAACACACACACACACAAACACACAAACATAAATATCTCAAAAGATTGGGAGGCTATGATCGACTTTCTTCAAGATGCGGCCATTACCTCTTTGTCCAATGGCAGTAAGGTAAAGTGTGAACTTTTTTTCTTTTAATTTTAGAAAATATTGCGTTCATTCCTTGTATATGTTTATATCTACCTTTCCTGTAACATCTTCCAAATATAATACCAGTCTCATGATAGTTTATTCCTATCTCAAATTGAAAAGGCAGTTCTTGGAATATGCAGTTTAAATTTAATGGAAATATACGAAGGATTAGACTGTTAATTTAGTGAACATTGAATTTTAGTAAGCAAGTTCTTGAAATACATTTTCAGGTTCCACCTACCTCTAGAGATTATTAAAATTTGGTTAAAAAAAGAACCTAAATATCCAACCACCTTTTATTAAAGATTTCTTTAGTAGAGTTGTGCTTGAAAAGTAGTGTTAAAGAGTGAGCACCAAAAATAATAAGATTGTGGCTGTTTCTTCGAACCATGAATATCTGAAACTATTCAACACAAAGAAAGGAAAGAAACAAGAGTGTAGCTATTGCCATTCCCAATTATACAAAGTAATGTACAATTTCAAACTTGTCATGTTAGATCATGTGTTACCAACTAATATTAGCAGTACAATTTTTATAATTTCTCCATTAAAAAAACATCATCACACATTAGAGGAAATACACTAAAATCTTATACTACTGCAAATAAAACACCAAAAGGTAAAAACTTTGTTACACTTGTAAATAAATACTCTTATTTTTTACATTTTCTTTCCCAAAAGTACAAATGAACATGATATTGTGCGAAGTGTGGTAGCACTGGTGAAACTTGGCACAGTGGGGTTACCTCTGAGCACCATAGAGGGTATCCACTACGAGGAAGATTTGTTCAAAATGTGGCCTTTTCTCTGGTTCGTATTCCCAGCAACGCAGCATCAGACGATACATCTCATCAGGAGTGCCATCGGGAGCTGGCATCCGATGCCCTGTGTACATTTTCATTAACATGTACATATATTTAGCCATTTAAAAAATAAAGCATGAGCTTTAGAGTGATATTGTAAGTTACAGTAGAACATGGATAGTTTAACAATACTTAGCACCGCGTCTTACTACCCGTTTGGGTTATACGCTTAAGTACTAATTACACTAACGGGTTAGGAATTGGGAAGGTCGAATTTAGAGGAAGTGAACCCGCATTTGCGTGGAGGGAGAGTGGAAAACCGAACCCCCCCCAGTTCACCCAACCAAGATTCAAACCTCGATCTCCCCGTCCTTGGTGGTCTAGCTCAATGCGACTGGCGCGTTAGCTAACTAAGCCACCGAGACGGGTCATGGATAGTTTAATGGTGTTTACGGATGACCTGATGGTATGAGCCATTGAAGAAAAAGAAGTTCAAGATCAGTTGGATGCATGGGATGAAGTGGTAAAATAGTATGGAATGATGTTTAATGTAAGGAAGAGTGAGATGGTGATTACAACAAGGAAGAGAAACTAGTGCATGACTGGTGTGAGAGTAGGAGGGGCACAGTTGAAGATAGTGGAAGGCTTTATACCTGAGGATTGTAATAAAGGAAAGAGGAGAAATTAGAGAGGGAGGCGGGCAGAAGCTTTTTTCAAAAATGTGAGAAATCTAAAAGACATATTATGTACCAATATTGACATACGCAGCGGAAATGTGGGTAATGAAGGAGCAAGAAAAACAAGAATTCAAATGAAATTTCAGAGAAGTACTATAAGAATGACAAGGATGGATAATATAAGAAATGAGAGTGTAAGAGGAATAGTTAAGGAGGAGCCAGTGCAGTATAGGAAGTCACGACCAAGGTGGTAAGGCCATGTGAGGAGAATAGAGGGGGAGAATATATAATTCATTCACGACCTTAGTTTACTTGGATGACAGCTCAAAATGTTATTAGAAGTAGTCCTTAATATATCACTACGCCAACAGCTGACATCTATCACTTTGGATAACTAATGAAAACAGATGGTAATATATGAATGTGATAGTTAACCACAGTAATTTAGGCCAATATTATTTATATATTTATTTGAAGTCAGACACAAAGCTTATTTACCGTTTTATTCCACTTAAAAAAATAATATTCACACCACTTTCATAAAAACTTCTAATGAACATAGCTTCCAAATGGTGACCAACGAATTTAAATCATGTGGTTGAACATGACGCTAAACAAGTTTTTTTTTACAATGGTGCACCCACGCAGTTAATGAAAATATTTTACTCAGTTAAATATTTTGAAATACGATAAAAATCATTTATTATATAAAAAAAATGACAAGTATCTTCTCTTTTCCAAGTAAATATGATGCTTATATTTAAAGGTATTAATGTATGCACTATATTACACATAATCAATAGTATTCCAAAATGAAGAATAAGTACTTTTAATTATGTTTAAAATATTGTTTCAGGTTGGATAGAAAGAAACTATTAAAAGTAATGAAATAGTAGGAGAAAACTTAAGTTTATGTTATTTTAAGTGTAAAATATAACATGTAATTAAAAAACTTTACATTTATAACAAAACAGTGATCTTTTACAAGTGTTGGCAACCCAAAACCTATACATATGATTTTTGAACTGTCATCCAGATAAAAACCTATCATGAACAGACTCTACCAGAGAAAATGTTGGCTAATGAAGTGGTCGGCAAGAGACCAAGAGGAAGACCAAGGGACAGGTGGTGGAAGGGAGTGCAGATAAGTTCTCAGGACAGAGGAGAATACTGGGTCGAGTTGGTGGGGAGGGAGGCTTATGTTCCCAATAGACCCGGCCAGTGGCTGGAAACTGTTTGTGATGATTATGATTATCAATAGTTTGAGATGAACATGACTAGGCCCAATTTGAGCTATCACAAACTCTAACTAAACGAATTAGCTGGGGAAACTGAAAACACTCATGTTTTTAAGTAAAAATACGTCTTACCTACTTAAAATAACATAATACAAAACAAAGTTTTTAAATATACACATGTACAGTAGAATCTCGATTGGGTAATTGAGGGGAGAATAAGCATGGATAATACACGAATAATATAAAAATAATCCCTTTTCCCCTGTATTTACATTATATACTTAATGAATTATTGAAAGAAGTCCTTTATTCATTAGTTTTCTCTCTAAGGGTTGTACTAATTGCAGAAGTCTCAGCAGTGTCTGTACGACCTTGAGAGTGTGGTACTATTTCCTTATCTCTGTCTGTTCCTTTCTCTGAGAGATTGCTGCGTCTGAGCACTTGGTGGCAGTAACAGAATGCATTCAGAAGGTGGTGTATTTGTTTGTGACATATTTAAATATAGCCATGGTTAAGCAGCAAACCGGTTGACCAGCCTCCAGTAAATTTAGAGTCTACTGTATTATTACAATTTAAAAATAACTGTCAAGGTTTGTTGCTATATAATAATTTAATATTCACATCCAGGAAGTTGTCTTACAAGGAGTGTCAAGTTGGTCCTACCTCAGATTATTCAAAACCAATCAATGCTATCAATTAGGGGTGTGTGAAACTTCAAATTGGCTTTGAAAACAATATCAACTTCAACTTCACTTTAAAAAAAATTCTGGCTTTGACCTAATACGAAGCTTTGCAAAAAAATTAATAATAATGACAGCTAAATTACTCAATTTATGTTAAATTATTACCAATATGAGCTGTGTTTATATGTTAAAAATTAATATTAATATAAGAAAATCCAAGGTAATTGCATTCCATGTTGTGATAACACCTTGATTTATCAAATTAGAATGAAATATTATAAACTGTGCAATAAAACATTTTTTTAAGAAACTTTAGTGAATAAAGTTAGCACAATATATTATTATGTCAAGCATAAAACAATCAACAAAAAATATTCAAACTTCAATTCAACTTTGAAAATATTTCATATATTCAATTCGAATTTGCTTCAAATAAAGTGGACTTCACACACCCTTACTACAAATTATTATAAAACATTCACAAAAATATAATTAATCTTGCATGTCTAACCAGAGTGCATCGAAGATTACCTGCATCTATTTTCTCCCTGGCTTTGGTGTTACTCATGCCACTGTAAGGGATGTTACCTCGAGCAAATATTTCCCATGCTAGCACACCATAGCTCCATACATCACAGAGAGATGTGTACTTGCCTGAAACAAAACCTAGGAATGAATATGTACCTCCTTTAAGAAGTATTTTAACTAATGATGATTTAAATATTTTGTCTAGCAACTGTGAAAATCATATAAACATAGGATTTAATCTTAATTATAACTATTTGGTGCAGCTACTAAGTAATTTCCTTTAAAAAAAATGACCATGTCCAAAATTTCTTCTACTATCTATGATGTTTGTTTTACAGAAAGATTGGGGTTTACCTAGCCACCAAGAAAAGAGACTGAAAATTAGTCTGGGACTAAGTTTAGTAACTACTACTATAAAAAAATTACTAATCTAGTAGGATAGTTCAAAAGATGTGATGTCAGATTGATAGCTTTTTTTATATTCTAGGCCAGATGACCAGTTTACCACCCCACCTTCTTGTGAGGAATAAATAGTTAAGTGCTTTGAAGTTGCAGTTCCAACTAGTAATTTGTATATATTTTTCTATTGTTTTACATTTTATGATGAAAAATGTATAAATAAGGACTATTAGTTAGATTATGGAGTATAATAAGCTTATTTGAACAAATTAAACAGTTAATCATTACATAAATAATATCTCAATGACATAAAATAAAGTTTAAACCAAACAGCACAGTTGCTAAACAAGTGTGTAACTGACTTTGTCAAGGGGCTAAGATTCAACCATAACTAAGAGAATTAAAAATATTTATTTCCACATTGTAATTTTTCATTCAATCTCTAGGTGAATTTCCTATTATCCTTCTTACATTTCAAACTATGCAGGTGTGTTAAAACACACACAAAAATAAATTATAGCTTGTGAATCTGACACATTAGCTCAGTTGATAGCATGTCTGCCAACTGAGCTAAGGGTCCCAGAGTTTGATTCCTGACAGGAGTGAAAATTTGGGTTTACTCTTTTGCATTGATAAATTGACAGCCGGAGACTGGATGCTGTGCCTGTCCTAGTATTAAGTTAGATTATAAGGCATATGAAGCTATGAAAGGCCTAGTAAGCCGGCAGTGGAAAATAAATGGCTTGAATAAAAAAATGATCCCGCCCAAAGGCTGAAAACAGTAATGGATGTATAGCTTGCTACTAAATGGAGGTTGAATTTTACCAAAGTTAAGGGCTTCTGGTGCAGTCCACTTGATAGGGATCTGTTTCATGCCGTCGGACACTATGTATTCTTCTTCCTCACGAGACATACCAAAATCTGAGATCTTCACAATGTTCTCATAGCCTGAAAGAGTACAAAATATTTTAGTTGGTCTTCTCATACTAAAACATTAATAATAACTACAGCCATCAGTAGATCAACCACGGGGTGGGGAGGTGGGCTTGAGGAGACTTGAGCTCCCCCTACCGTAATTTGGGGATGCCCCGAGATCTATGCAGATCCGGAGAGAAAATAAAATGAGGGAATATTGTGAGCAAAGAAAACATCAAGTGCCACCACACATCCTTGTGTTGATCCTCCCTAGTAGTCCTAATTGATGTTCTTGCAGTCTAGGTTGTGGCCTAAGACCTGAATATTGCGGCAGGTTCCAAATCTCCCAGTTTCACATGTGGTTCCAGGGAGGAGTTGCACAGTGATAATCGGTGATTTTTGTGACAGTAAGCCTATGTGATGGCTAAGCATACTTTAATTTAGACTTCTTTATTTATTATTTTGTTAGCTTATCATGTTTATAATAGTAAAAATATAAATGATAAAGTTAAAAATTACAATAAAAAACTTCTAGGTGTATATAATGTTTAAAAAAAAATGCCTCCGGCGGTTGCGGGGACCTCTCCCCAAATCCCCCCTACTTTGCAATCCTGTGTATGCTACTGACAGCTATTAGAATGAATTTTTTTAAAGTGGTCACTAAGGTCACTTCTAACATGTTTATTTTATTTACTTAAGTTATTTGCATTGTTGTGTAACAATTAATTAGTGTTTTCATATTTATATTTTGAACTAGACATTGAAAAGAGGATACAAGGGCAAGGGCTGCACACTTACTATAAAACTGTAGGCCTCAAAGTTCACAATTAAAAATACAACAAAACACATAATTATGAATTTTCAGGGTACATCAGTCCCCTTCTTCAGCGGGAGGGAGTAAAACACCAAATGGACTATGATAACATGGCAGCATTTATATTTGTGTAACTTGGGGTTTAATAATACTTTTGTTTTTTTAAGATAACTTAAAAGAAGAAAATAAAAATTGGTGGTAATATATATACATGACAATACACAATCATCTTTCATAGATGAATAATTATTATTGCTGACTTTAAGGAAATGAATTTAGGTACTTTAATTATCCCATACGTTATTGATTTAATGGTTATAAACTACAAATATTGCAATACTTATTTCTTCTGGAGTACAGTTTTTTTATATTTAATTAGGAATTAGTCATAATTCAATGCATATTTTTTTTCAAAAATGTTATATGTTATATCACTCTTATTTCAGATTTAAAATTATCGATAGTGGTTTTTCCTAAATGGTTTCCCACTCTTCCTCTACACAAATGTAGGTTCACTTCCTCTAAATTCAACCTTTCCAATTCCTAATACAACTTTGGCCACAAAAATTGTGTAGTGCTTTCTAGGAAAATTGGACTGAATTTGTGTGAAATGTATTATTCTTGCAATGTAAAAGCAATATTATACAACAGACTTTAGGCAGGTTTTTAATGTCATTAACTCCAGTGTATTGTTTAGCTGATACAGCAAAAATATATATTTGGTTGATATTCTTCTATATGGGAATAAGGTAAGGAGCGTAGTAGACTTTGAGGGGGCAAATTAATAATGGCTTACAGCGAAAATAACCTGGAACCTGTCCTGGTATATGCCTGCAAATTTTCTGATAAATGTACATGTTTTGTTCTCACTCTTAACTCAACACAGTAATTTGGTGTATAATTTGTAATAAATTGATGAAAAGGTAAAACCTAGGCTTACCGACTAGACAATTTCGTGCTGCGAGATCTCTGTGGATGCAGTTTTTAGACTCCAGATACCTCATGCCTGCCGCGGCATCTCGACACATCCCTAGCAGCTGTTTCTGCGTGAGCGTCAAACCGTTATTTCGTAGAAAGGTCAGCAGAGAGCCACCTGCAATGGTGAAACATCTTTCAAACAAAGAACAAATGCTTGCAAATAATGAGAACAGGGTTTTTGTGGACATTAAAAAAAAGCTTTTACTATAGATTATTATTGATTTTCTTAAATGATTTACATTCATCCATTAATGTTTACAGCCTGTGGTCTGGGTCAGTTATTAGCCGAGTCATACATTTTCTATTATCGGCTTGCTAGGTCTGTCATAGCTCCATATGCCTTATAATCTAACCTAATACTAGGACAGGCACAACATCCAGTCCCCAGACGTTAATTCATCACTGTGAAAGGGTAAACCCAAATTTCACCAATGATACATTTTTTGGTCATACCAGGAATAGAACTCGGGACCCTTTACTAAATAGGCAGACACACTACCGACTGAGCTGGTGTGGGATTATTTATTTATATTCCATCGTGTAATTTTTTTGATTAACTTTTTTAAAAGACAAATAGTAAAAAAAAACTAAATAGACACCCATGTTTGATTTGAACACTAGAACACAAAGGTAATGTTGATTACCTTACAATTTGCCAGTACTAAAGTGAAACGGCAGAATAAAAAAAAAATTACAAAAAAAAATTATCTAATTCTAAATATTGCTGTTTCCCTTAAATGCTAGGACTTACAATCTTTGAGAATTAAGAGCTAAGAATCATGGGTACAGAGTTTAACACACATAGTTTTTACTAATATTTACAAACTATTATTTACTCTCAATATAAATTTTGTTTAGCTTTTATATTTACTACTAGTGTATCTAAACTAACATGATATAATTATGTAGATTTTTGTGATAGCTAATTTGGATAGATGTATTTTTGGGTAAATTACTTACATTAATATTGTTTGGAATAGAGCACTTGACTGGATCATAGTAAAAATTAAGAGGGATCAGTGGTGTGGCAAGGACATTTGATACCTAGAGCAGGTCTCGAATTTGGTACCCCTACCCAGTGTAAAAAATGTAAGAATCTAGCAAACTTCAACATAATAAAAGGCAGTTAAAAGCAGTGAACCCCTACTCTAACAAAGGGCAGTTAAACTCACGATATTCAGATATTCACGTTAAAAGGCCACTAATGGTAGTAATAAAAGTGAAGCACTAGATGTTTAGGAAACAGACAATACAAATTTTTATTTGGTACACTATGTATAACAGTAAATACTTTCAATACGTCTTTTATTATTATTTTAATATTATTATTTTTTAAATGACACTTCAATGACACCTTGTGTTACCCCCTCCCTCCCCTACTTTGCCACTGAAATATCACATTTGATGGGTAATGTCGAATTAGAAACTGTTGTGACAACATACAGACAAAATGTATCCAAGCACTTGCTTTTTCAATTCATGCATAGCTCAAGAAAGTGGTTTTTTAATTTGTATACTATTTATTTTTCTTCCCCCATACCACTTAAAAGAATAGTAGAAAGCTGACCTGGTACCAATTCCATGACGATCATGATAGGTTGTTTCTGCACACAGATCCCAATGAGTTTGACAATGTTAGGGTGGTCATACTGTTTTAAGATCCGTCCTTCCTGTAAAAATTTCTTCTTGTGTTCTTCGGGAAGTGTCATTCGACAAGTCTTTACAGCCACCTCCTGCTTGCTGTTCTTCAGTCGAGCCTTGTAAACATCACCAAAATTACCCTGAAAATAATAACATTGCTCTTCTTGGAAACAAGATTCAAACACACACACACACACACACACATATAAACAAATCAAATAATTATAGTCATCAGATTTTTCACACACACTGGAAGAGTTAAGTGTTTACTACCATAATTTGAATACAACCCTGAAAGGCTGGAGTTTATTCTGTTTTGAGTTCACTGGCTGAGGTTTATTAGCACGATTTTTTTTACATTGCATCTTAAAAATTGTCCAGGCTATTCGTATATCCACTTTTAGAAGTAGGGATGAGGAAGGTAGAATTTAGAATACATAAACTTGCATTTGTGTGGAGGAAGAGTAGAAAACAATTTATGAAAGACACCCTGAGTACACCTGACTGGGATTCGAGCTCCAAACTTTTCACTGGAAATCTAGGCTGATGGGATGATTTATACCAATGATGCGGGTATTCACAGTGTAGTTTTCAATCCTCACTCTAGCAATTATCAGTACCTTCCCTTAAAATGTCCCCTTATTTAGCCTGGTGCCTTATGTTAGCACAATATAAATAGAGCTGCCTCGCATATTGATCATGACATATTTAAAAAAATAACCTTTTTATAGTCTATTTTTTAATAAAATAGCATGTATATTTTTAAATATCCTCTTTATATACTATTTTTAGTAAAATATTTTGGCTTGCTTAATTTAATGAAAATGAGATGAGGAGGGGAAATAAAAAACTTGGCTTTCATTCGCCAGATGAGAGGATAGCTAGCCCCTAAATGAATAAACAAACCTCAATACAACTGATCGAGATCAAACACTAATCACTTGCATCTGATTAATCACACTATTCTGACAGCCTACCCATCAAGTTAGATAAAAAAAACTCAGTTGTATCACATACTCTTCCGATCTTGTCAAGGAGAACAACGTCATCATTGTTGAGTTCCCAACGCTCTCGCAAAATTGGTTTTCGTAGAATGGCTCCAGACCGGCTCGTGACTGGAAGGTTACTCTGGTACTGGTGAAGTATCAACTCTTGAATAGTAGGGAACGCAGGGCCTTCAAACCTGAACTGGCCCTACAGAAGATGAAAATATGTGGTAGTTATGTGTTAAGAAATATATCTTGTATTCAAATTATATAAATATATATGCACTTTCTAAACCAAAGGGATTACTACACAGACTAGCTTAAATTAGTACAGCACACTTACCACTAAACACTAAACTTTTGACACCATGAATTCTAGTATCTAGTTAGTGGGTATGAGTGTACAAAAGTTAATATTGAATTATTTTAGCCACAATCATGACTAAAACAAGTGTTTTATGATATGGTGAGCATTTGTCCCTGAAATAATATAGTAAGCCCAGACAGAATTTGTTTCTGATTTGTAATTGAAATTTATATGAATTAAATAAAATCTCTTTAAGGAAAACCTCTTTTCACTTTTTTGTGGTAATTTGTTATATATATTTGGAAGAAGGTATGGGAAAGGTGGTTATAACACATAAAAAAATGAACAAAATATGGCTGTTAAAATGAAAAGATGAATACATTTCACATTTTACATTGCTGCCACTGGACAAAGAGGTATTGGCTGCCTCTTTATCTAACTACTACTACTTCCTGAGGAAGATGCTATAATAGCATCGAAATATCGAAGTGTGTGTGAATATGTGTTAGTGTTTATACTTTTATTTGTGCGCTACTATTTTTCTAATATTCTATCATTTTATTTATTACAAAATGATTTCGCTCAATGCACTTTATTTCATACATATTAAAATATTAATAAGTAAGGAAATACGAATAATGCATGGCTGCCACTTGTGCCAACTTAATTCATATTCTATGAACAGAGATGTGTGGCACTATAGGCTTTGGCCTTACGACAAACTTAATTCGCCGTTTGCGGAAAACTGGGCTAATTCACTACTTTCATGTATCATAGGTGCAAATCGCTTTCAAAAACAAACCTCGACAGTGGTCTGCACAATAAAATGCTTATGTCCTCCCCAGCACACAGAGAGAACAGTTTGGCACTCGTCGTTCCTCGTTGTCTCCCGGACTAAGAAGTCTCCTTCTCTTCGTAGCAGGCGCACCACCTCTTCGCGAGGTAATACCCCATGGAACCATTCCTCGTCCAACAGAGGACGCTGTCCATTCACTGTCAGCTGGAATAACAAACGCAACATCAAGCTTCTGGGGGTCATCAGCAGGCCTCATAGCATATTTTAGGTGTCAAAAAGTAGGAAAAGTAGGACATGTTAAAAACACTATATTCACCTCATTGTGCCAAAATAAAATAAATAATTGAAAACAACATTTTAATTAAGAACAATATTTTTATGTTATTGGGCCTGTATCAATGATAGTAAAACAAAATAGTAATAATAATAATTACTACAATAATGATGTTCATATTCATCAAAAGATGACCATCTTCAACGTAAAAATAAAATATATTTAAAAAATAAACTGTGAAACATCATAATAAAAAAAAATTACCACTGTGTCTTACTACTCGTTAGGGTTATATGCAAAAATATATATAATAATAATAATAATAATAATAATAAAAATTAATCACTCTTTCAGTTGTTTTTGGGTTTCGTTGATTCATAATGATTGTTTCTTATTTTCTCAAAAGTAGAGTCACTTTCTTCCAATTTTTTGCCTGGAGCTTCTAGCGTAGTTTGAGCTATTTGCAAACCTTTCTGATCATTGATTTTCATTGCATAGTTAATTCTTTCATTAGCTTCTGCCACTAATGACTTGTAAGATTGAACTTCTTCTTTAGCTTCTGATTCTTGCTTTTCTAGCGGGTTCTCTTTTTGCATTGCCTCTTTAGTTTCCTGCGATTTATTTTGCAAAACTTTCCTATATGCTTGATATGGTTCACTTTGGTTTTTTATTTTCTCTTTATCTTCTTGCTCTTGTTTCTTCCATTCAGCCTTAATTCTCTTCTCTTATTCAAGTCCAGCCAAGTACAACTTATGGGCCCCACGTCCTTTCTTGATGAAATTCTTCATGAATGATACTGTGTTGCACTGAAAGTTGTAACGTTTAAGACCATCTTTGGTAGACTGCATGCCTCTGATGGATGCCTTAGAGAGACAGGTCCTGTTGTCAGATAATTTGATGTTTGTGAGAATCCTCGCTTAACATCAGCATTTCCATGGGGTAACACAAAGATTGCTTTAACAAGCCTTTTAATTTAGCCTATTCTAGTTGAAAATGGTTCATTATATCACTACCTCCAAAAACAATTTTATAACCATTGCACAAGCGTTCGGGCATACATCGAATTTATTCAAACATCGTGACATATTATGATTCGATATTTTGTTTTGTTAACTTACCAGCAAAAAGGAAGATCCACACTTCAACCTCTACAAACCAAACGATTTATTTCTTCTGGAGGTCAAAAAGTAGGAAAAGTAGGACAAAAATGAGCCCTACATCAGGTATTTGTTTGTCTTGCATTAAATACATTGTATGCAGATTTATGTTAAAACTAAGAATATGAATGTTTATTTTACATGTGCATCAAATAAAAGTTATTATGTTAACTAGTTTTAAAATAGTTGAAAAATTAAACCTGGAAACAGGAATCTAACGCCAGGACCTTTCCTTAGCATGCCAATGCTCTACCACTGAGCTATTCAGGATCTATCTCGTATTCAAGGAAATTCTTCACTCATGAGTCCAGACATACATCATAGACTCTGCTTTAAACTATGAGTGAAGAATGACCCTGAACATGAGATGATTACTGTATGGCTCAGTGGTAGAGCATTGGTGCGGTAAGTCAAAGGTCCCAGCTTCAATCCCTGTGTTCACGTGTCTTTTTTTATCAAATTTAATGAATTATGACTACTGAAATATTTTTAGTTATTATGTTAAAGAATACTGTATTGAGAATTTACAAGAATAAGAATTTAATACTCTTGTCTTATATATGCAGAACCACAAAGTTAACAAATCAACTGAAAAGTGAGATTTTTTATATGGCATTGGCCAATCTTTGGAAATATATTATTTTTTACTACTGGGTAGTCTAGTGAGGCTGTAATATATTCTAAAATAAAATCGATATTGTAACATGAATATTATTTTTACTTAAGTTTTGGAAAGAATATGTTAAAAAAAAAAGCAGACAGATCTATATTTGAGAGAATTTTTTTTCCACTCCTACATAATATAAATTGGTTTAAAAATTATTGACTCCTATATCCTTATAACAGACAATTCAAAATAGCCTGAACTCACCAAATTCATTTTAATTTTAATAATGTCAAGTTAAGTCTGCAAATTATATCAAAAGAAAATGCTGATTCAGTCATCATATTTAATTTGTTTGAACTAGAGGAGTGAGATAAAGAAAAGTTTTAATAAACATACTATATTAATTATTATTGTAAGAATAGGAGTTAATAAGTCTGCACACATGTAATAAACCTATACTCACCTCTTGGAACATCTACCTATTTACATGCCAACACACACTTATAAACCATTAATACATCACACAAGCACTATCAGAATTAATAATAACAATAATAAAAGACCAAATTAAAACCATGCAACAACATTAATAAATACCAAGTAATGAAAGTACATACCATTATAAATCCAACTTCCAATTTTACTGCATGTAAAATGAAAATGAAAATGAAAATGAAAATGATTAAATCAAACTTCTTAAAATTAAAAAATAATACAATAAGCACACACATAGTTCTTTAATGGAATAATATATAAATATTATTTAAGGAATATAATATCAAATCAGTATTTCACAAGACTATGGAAGATAATGAGAATAAGAAATATAAGAACTTTCCATAGTTTTATTCTTAAAAAGGTTTGCTTCCAAAATTTCCAACATCATGACAGGTGAAAATGTAAAAATAGGCAATAATTAATTTAACTATATTTAGTTTATTGTTTTATTTATTTTTAATTGTATGTTCATGTCAGGTACATGTGTACTTTTCAATGCTGGCCTGTCATAGGTCTCATGAATGATGGCCAGCACTATAATAAATTAAATTGAAATTATTATTATTATTATTATTATTATTATTATTATTATTATTATTATTACTATTACTACTACTATACTGACCTTATTCATCAATTAATAACAAATGTAGTTAGCATAAACAAAATATTTATTCATGCCAACATTTTACAAGTTTTTGGGCCAGTTTCATAGTCAGATTTAGTACGCCTCAAGTGTG
The DNA here is from genome assembly GCA_033556935.1 of Timema podura. Lineage (NCBI taxonomy): Eukaryota > Metazoa > Arthropoda > Insecta > Phasmatodea > Timematidae > Timema > Timema podura. The sequence goes on from JAVRXN010000001.1 coordinate 40,409,244, forward strand.
GCGCTATACTAAATACAAGACGTCACCTACCTGAAATTGAATGGAATGGGCCAGTTTCATATGCGAAACTTGCCCATTCCATTTTGGTCTAGGTAGGTGTTGTCCTGTATTTAGTATAGCGCCGCACTTTAGGCGTACTAAGTCTGACTATGAAACTGGCCCTATGTATGCCTCAAAAGTGTGGCGCTATATTAAATAAAAATACAAGATCACACCTACCTAGACCAGAATGGAATGGGCCATTTTCATATGCAAAACTGGCCCATTCCATTCTAGTCTAGGGAGGTTTCATCTTATGTTTGGTTTCGAGCCGCACTTGAGGCGCACAAAGTCTGACTGTGAAACTGACCCTCTATTAGCTTACCACACCAAGAGTTAAATTTTGTATCATTCCATACAAAAGAACTAAGACACTTCTTAAATTTATAATTACAAATAAGTGTATGAATAGCTATATTCAAAGCTTAATTTTTAAGATGGTTATATGATATTTATTACCTAAATTATTTATATTCACAAATATAAATAAAATTATGATAATTATACATTGCAGCAATTACCAAACACTGAACTTTTATACATCTTAAAATAATAGTTTATAAGGCTTGCTAATGTAAGCTAGCAATAAAGCAGTGATATAAGTATTAAGATGCTTACCAGAAAAATAATTAAATAACAAATATAACTTCATTTTAAAAGACCCTCATTTATATGATGGTGATGAAGTACAAAGTTCTTTATTTAAAGTAACTACCTAGTGTAAAATTACTGGATAGTGCAAGTTGCCTTGAAAAAAGTTGCTCTAGTATTTCACCGTCACGTTATGGCCCATATTTTATTTTCAATATGAAACATGTAGAAAACACTATTTGTTGTAAAAGGCAAAGCTCACAAAATGAAAAGTTGATTATAAATAATTAATAATTAAATGATAATCACAAAGTTTTCACAGTAATTTATTTATGTAATTTTTGTGATTTTAACTAAACTTTTCACTAATTGAGATTTTTTCCCCCCAAATATTTAATATTTTCTTGCCTTTTATCAAACTTATTTATGAATGAAAATAATGTGGCCCCCAAAAGAGAATTGTATGTCTACTGAAAGAAAACTACGAAAACATTCAGTCAGAGGGAGATGAGTAAGGAAAGGTACCAAGGGCGTAGAAAGCTAATTTTTCCAAGGAGAGTCCGCTAAAAAATTTGACTATAACTTTAGCCAATAAAAGTTTAGTTTTTATACATACCCCACTAAGGGGGTACATCAAATTTAAGAGGGGATCTGCCCCTCCCCCAACTCACCATTTATACACCCTTGGATAGGAGGGGTGGGAAGTGGAGATAAGGATGCTTAGAAAAATAAAAATAAATGTATCTTGTAAACTTAAATTATCACATAATTGTCTCAAAGTTTATCAAATGAACTCGCATAGGTTCTCAAATCAAATAATATATTTTTTACTAACATTATAAATAACAATTATTACTATTTAATTATTATAGGTTTTCTTTTCAAGAGCACAAGCTAAGATTTATTAGTGATTGAGACCACACTTGTATTGAGCTTCAAGTCACTTGTACTCCTCATCAAGAAATTTCACCATTTAGTACTAATAATCCTCCTGTAAAAACTACTGGTGCCCAATTATTTAATGGTTTATTAATGCCTAGTGGAAAGAGAAGATTTCTTAGAAGTATGTTAAACACAAGCAAGATTAATTGTGTAATCTGAGCGATAAGGTTGAGGAGGGTAGTTCTAGGAGAAAATTAACCCAGACTGGTACCAATGTAGAAAGTTTTACAACTCATCCTTAAGGTGATTGGCCCTTCATTTGGTGTGGAAATGTAAAGCCATGAGAACAAATGGTTATCTAACTTATCTTCAAGAATTTTTATTGTTTTGCAATTTTCTTTTTGGAAATGGTTTGTTCAAGAATAGAAGCATGTTGATTAAGTTATACTTTTTATATACACACCTCCTCTATAATTTTAACAGTGATTAATTATCGATAATATTGACATTTTTCAATAGAATACTGCCGGCTTCATAACAAAAAATAAGAAAATATAACAATTAATAAACATCGATACATGATCTTAGAAGGGGTGTTGAAAATATTAACATAAAAATTTCACTCGTTCTCGAGAAAACTTATATTTTCAAACGTATGATTAATCCGCAAGACCTGTCCGGTAGCTAGTGCCATCCATGGTTTCCGTGATCTGTCTGTTCTTGTTGGCACGGAAGGATACTTTGATCGGTTGTGAAGCCACACCACGCCTTTCACCCTCCTGCCCACCATCCCACAAAATAGGTTTTAGACTAGCACTCAACAGGGCCAAGGGCCTTAAGTGACTTTTTTTTGCACAAATTTTATATAATGATTCAAAATTACTTTTAATAGTTTGTAACTTTGTTTGTGGCTATTAAATTTAACCAAACAAGTCCAGTGTCACTTTTTTTAAGGAATGTAATATATGATTAAATAAGACACAACTGGTATATCTTGCTATTTTGTAGGTTGAGAAAAAAGTAGACAGTCAGACAGTGATTTAATGATTTTTTTTTAGAAAGCAGCTCATATGAATGTTGACAAACTCATATAATTTAGCATTTATTTATTATGATAGAACAAACTAGTCATACTTAAAAGGATTTCTACCTTGTTTGAGAAATTCCAATGAGCAGCTCTACAAGCTGCCTGAAAAGAAAATTGATAAAATAATTGACTAAATTGTTGTGAGAAGAATATTACTACCAATGTGTAATCTGTTTTTGAATAGATATTTTTACCAATCTATAAGAAGAACTTATTTTGAGAGGCTTTGAACTAAATTTAAAAATACAGCATATAAAAACTATACCTTTAAAAATGGTCAATTCTATCATCAACTTTTACCAGATATTTATAAACTATATAATATTACTTCAAAAAAAATTGTACAAATTTTATAGTTTAAGCTTAGATTAAAATGCATCTGGGAAACTACACATGCAAGCATAAGTCATGGGGTCAAGACAACCTGCACCATCATTACCTGCACACCAGCCACCAGGGTCACATTAATAGTCGGTAATCATTACAACTACAGTGACTACAGAAACTTTAAGACAGTCATTCAACTAGAGAATCTTCCTTTGGGCTTAATTAGAACAGCTTATTATTTTAAGCTAGGTGTATGCACTGAATAAAAATAAAGACTGATTAAATTTAAATTAGTTTATATTTCCAATTCAAACAAAATAATTAATGATAGTTTGTCTTTACAAAATCTATTCTAAGGCCTACATATCACTTTCATTGAATGAGCTAATATTTTACAATTCTTGTTGAATGAAGTGTTTTAAATATTAATGAATATTTATATAAAGTGTAAAGACTTTAATTAGGTTGAATTAACTTTTATAAGGTCTGGTGTGAAAATAATATAATGAGCTGGTTATGGCTCAATATTTTATGTAAAGTGATTGCTCTTTCTCTTTAGCAAAGCATTATTGCAAAGTTAACATAAAAAAGGTTCTTATTTGATTTCTTGCAGCTACAATAAAAACTCCAATCTATTTATAATATTCGTAGCCAGTAACAATTTACTATTTGGTTACCTTTACTCAAGTTGCCAACATCGAGTTAAGTTAAATTAATCTGTATGTATCAAAATATTGTCTTAAAATTCCTATAGTCTTTTAAAACTAAATGCAGGTGAGTGCGGGGTTATTTTGAGCTTACCACAAGATAACAACCATTATCACAAGAGGAGTAGTTGCTATTGTCACGACATTCATCACAATCACTGATGGTGAGTAGTGTTAAGTCACCATCACCGTGACCTTGACATACTTTGTCCTCCTCCCCTGCTTCTTTCACGTCTCCCCCACCATCCTCCTCTGTCCCACCCCCACACCGCGCAAGCAAGGGCGAGGAAGTGGCTGACAACTTTCTGCGGAATGGTTTACGTAGCATATTTACTAAGCGCTGTTGCTGTTTTTTCAAAGTCAAGCTTGACCGATCATCCTGGAAAATGTTACACAAGTCTTATCACACTCGGTGGCGTGCCATGGAATGTGTTTCAAGACATGTGATTTAGCCCCATTTGACTGTCCCCTCGCATCACAAACTGCTTGTAAGTGGAAAACAACCCTTGAATTAAAAGTGAACACAAAATAGCAAGCAGAAACTTAAAACACAAAACTTTAGTTGCTAAAGAGTCATTTAATATGTACCCAAAGAGATTAAATGAATGTATTTTATTATAATGATGTAACATATCCAGGATGGTAGCACTATGAAGTTTGCCGACATGCCAACACAACAAACAACACTGCTTTAGCTAAGCTGAAGGACTAAGATGGCAACTTGCATTGGTTAGCAGATTCGAGGCAGATAGCTACTCCATGTATAAAGGTGTTAAAATCCAGGCAACAAATTGAAAATTAACAAAACCATTTGTGTGAAAAGTTTTTCTGTAAGATAAACATGATTTAAAATTATTAGTGAAAATTATTTTTTAAGAAAGAAGGAACTAGTTTAATTAAGAAGTGTATTTAAATAGTATGGTAGTTAAAAATGAAAAATAAAAAGAATTGGAAAAGTATAAACTAAAGTAACTACATTTGGCAGAAATAAAATTTGAGCACAGTCGATATTAGACATAAAAAGAAATGTTAGGTTACACTGCTAAAGGCAAAGGCTGTGCCATTAAAGAATTTAATTGGTATGATAAAATAATAAAGAAACAGGTTAAAATACTCCTTAAGGTATATTTAGATATTTTAGTCATAAACAATAAATTTTTACAGATTTTAGCATTATTTAGTGACTATGTTATTTAGAGATAAACATGCTTTCCTATTTATTCAAATCACATCTTACATTTTGCATTAAATCAATTAATGGATTATTTGGGATTCAAAGGTCTATAACCAAATTACAAACGTAATCATATCTAGTATGCCTGAATGCTATCCTTTTAATTAAGTTAGTAAAGTGACAAGATGCTTGTAGGGCAAAACATCATCAAATCTGATCTTAATATGCCTAAATAGATATTAAAAGACTAATTTGAAATCTGGACAAAAATGTAATAAAAACAGCTATTTGTAAATAATAATTCATTATTTTGAAAACTATTAAAGGTAAAGTGATTAAAGAAACTATTTACTTGAGTCTATAATATTCAAACTAAATAATTTAAAATTCCCTATTAGTGATGGGTGTCAAATTTTACTGTGATGTTTATCAAGTTGGTTAAACTATCGAAATATAAATAATAAATAGTATTTTACAAATAAATAACTACAAAGTGTATTTATTTTCTGAAACAACCCAATGACTCATTAAAAAAAAAGTGAGATGCAAAATAATGTATTTAATTATTTTCAACACATGTGAAGTTCAAATACAGTCCATAATCAAATTTTCCCTATGATCGTAATAAATATTCAATACCTATTGGTATATTTGTTGGTGTGTATAACACTTTCAAACAAGTGAACAAACTGTGATATCATCACCCATTAAAATAAATATCAATAATAACGTAATTTGGAAAAATGATGACTCACCAAAATTCCCAAAATCCATTTTGAAAGGATAAAAAGCAACAAAATAAAAATATTAATAACATCATAGGATTATTTTTCGGGAGTTTGTATATAATATAGGCCTACTAACATAGAATTTTTGGATGCCACTTTATAAAAGTGGTTTGTTTACTTGATAAATAGTAGCTTACTCACAGTTACTGTTTTTTAAACTAATTTTTGAATCCTTTATAAAATTTCAACCTCAAATAAGTGCTAGATTAGATTTATTATTAGAAAACAGTCAAATAGAGAACTATGAAAATATGACTATCTGAACAAGATTTGGTTCACATTTCAAAAGAAACCTTAAACAGAGTTGTACAATAACAATAGTACATCCATGACACTACTGTTTTGCTGATTATTATATGGATACAAAAATTGACCAACAAACTACTAAATAGCAGGCATTGTTTAACTAATGCAAATACTGTAATGAAAAGAATGCTCACAGTTTATGAAGAGAAAAAAAAATTAATAAGTTCCTTTAAAATGAAAGACAAACTAAATAAATTGGGTAAAATTAACTAGTTATTTATATTTAAAAAACAAAGATATTTTATAGTTTATACTAAAACAAAGATATTTTATAGGCAAATAATTAATTATAAATCATTTTAGTCCAAAGAGCAATGAAAAAGTGGCAATAGTTTGCTGTGAAGTTATAAAAAGTCACTGTTTAAAATTGTGTTATTATTGCTCATCCCTAAAAAAAACTGTTAATGGTAGCGGTAGCGTTGTTACTAGAAGCATCATATTTCCCAAAATCGCTGACAAATAAGCATTTGTAAATATATTATTGTTGAACAACTAAGGGTCAATGTTATAATGGACTATTAAAAATACTGGTCAGATAGCCACTGGTTAGAACCAACCATTGATTACAGACCTAAATGTAATGTGTAGGCCTTGCCCTTCCATCCATCTAATTTAATGCAGCCATTTTTCCTTGGGAGACCTAAATGTAGGTGATGATTACCAGAGAGATGAGTGCATTCCCTTTGTATGGAGTTGGGAGTGATCTTCATGTAATGTCACATTTTATTATTTAAACACTAGAACATTTGGGTATTTATACAACATCATTAAGGTTTAAACCACAATTTTCAAATTTATAAATGCCAGAATTTGAGAAGTTGCCTTTTATTTTAATTAGAGATGTCACGATACCTGTTTTTCTCAATTCCGATTCTTAAGTTAACATCGATTTCTCGATTCTCAATTCTGATTCTTGAATATTTCCTTTTTAATTATTTTTCCAAGTATTATTGTATAGAAAATCTAACGTGCCTGATACCCAACCCCCCTCTCAATGCAAAACTTGGACTCGACCATTACAACACATAGTCGCCTGAAACAATCTCAGTCTTATAGATATTTATTACACACACTAAAAGTCTTCAAAACTGGAAATCAAAATCAAAATTCAAATAAACTCGAAACTAATATAACAAATTATGGATTTTATAACGGAAAGAATAACACATTTCCCACGCCAAAATAATGTAAAGTGGTTCGCTATAAGTGATCACGCAAGTTAGCTCGCCAGAAATTAGTGATGAAGTTTTGGCATCGATATTTTAATATATTGGACTATGTTCTAAATCTATTGAATTAAAATAAATATAATGATTTTTGCTTTATTTTTATTAATTATGTCGATTTTTGTTCTAATTTTATTAAACTTGTAATATTCAAAGAGCTAAATAAAACATTAAAGATTGAAAAGCGACAGAGAATAAAATTACAGGAGAGTGGCCATTTTAATTTGATAGGGATATTGTAGCTTTCGATATAAACGTTGTGGTATATCAATTAATGAGGATATGTTGATATATTACAGAAAAGTGCCATCCATAGTCTACATATTATATATCAATTGTTTGTTTAGACTCGATTAATGTATTCTGACAGTCTCACCTAACTTTTACTTTTAAAAAAAGTTTGTCAAAGTTGTTAAGTTTTTACCTCTTGATACTGTCATAATGTCAGGTCGAATTATATTCTAGACCATTTATTTTTCATGTGGAACACCTCAAAATGTTAGGGTCGTATTATATTCGGGCCATTATGGTATATTTACAATTTTCCGGCATTTAAGTGGAACAGCAACTAAATTAATATGAGAGTTAATTGATTAATAGTATTACCTATTCTGAATGTTGCCGTTTTGTTTAGGTGCCAGTTTTATTGAAAGCTAATTATCGAAGTAGCGAGAATTGTAATATTAAGATCGATTCTCGATTCTTTCGATACCACTAAGAATCGAGGGTATTGAGGAATAGAGTTTGACAGCCCTAATTTTAATCTGTCATGTTCCCTCTCCTTCCTATCATACTTATATGATAAAGAAGAAAGTGTTTTATAATGGTGAATTTAGCAGGGATAAGAATAAAAAATCCAGCTGGTGTTCACATTTATTAAATTTGATTTTTTGTTTTAGATGCGCGAAAATTTATTTTTCAATTATGTGTTATGCATGTTGATAATGGCTATCAAATATATCTACAATCTTACAACAATTGTTGTAATCATTGATATTAGATTGATTTATATAATCATCAGAATACATTAATATTTTAATTCTAGACAGTTTAAAATATTGGTGAAAAGTAGGGATTTTCAAATATATCCATATCTTAACTAACTTAAAAGTTGTATTACTTACCTACCTTCTCTATGGCATTAGGAACTCTTAAGCTCATTGCTGCACTTACAAAAGTACGCCACCTATCCCTATCTTGAGATAATTCTATCCAGTCCACCTCATTACACCCTAATTCTTTAAGGTTCATTCTAGTGTTATCCTTCCATCTACATCTAGTTTGCCAGTCAATACCCTGAACAAGTTTTTAGATTCTCCCATTAATGCTGCATGTCCTGCCCACCATATTATAAGAGACTTGATTATCCTAGCAATGTCTTGTGATGGGTACAGGGTATGTAACACATCATTATGTAACCCCTCCATTCTCAGGTAGCCTCATCCCTTTTTGGGCCAAATATCTTCCTAAGCACCTTGTATTCGAACACCCTAAATTTGTTTTCTTCACGTAAGGTAAGAGATCATGTTTCACACCCGTAGGAAACAACCTGTAAAATTAATGTTTTGTATAACTTATTCTGAGTTTTATATTCCTGGACAGCAGGCGAGATATCAACAACTTAGTGACCAAGCTTTTCTAGACTGTAAATCTTTACCTAATTTCCAATATAACATCCTTATTGCTAGTTAAAATTGTTCCTAAATATTTAAACTCATTAACCCGGTCAAATGATAAGTTGTTCAAAGTAATCTCTAGATTATCTCCGCCAATCTGTGTTCTTTGTGTGATCATATACTTAGTCTTTTCAGCGTTCACTTCTAAACTTATTCCGCATTTCTTGAAACAGCTTCCTTAGTATTGCCCAACAAGGCTAAATCATCTATGTATCCTAATATCTTTATTGTAGCATTTAATGTCAACCCTTCCCTACTATCTTGCATTACTCTAATAGCATACTCTACGGCTTGATTAAAAAGTAATGGGGAAATTGCATATCCTTGTTTTAACCCATTACGTATTTGGAAAATATCTGAAAAATGACATCCAACCTGTATCTAATGACTTAGAAATCTAATAAAACAGTGTGGAAACAATACAAAATAATGTAAGTGATGGGGAAGGAAGTCAGCCTTAAAGGAGTTACATTAGGTCTTGATAGGAACAAATAAACTTGTCACTTTATTTCTTTATACACTCTTTCACACATTCAAATCTTATTACAATTTTGAATTCTCATAAATATTATTTTATAAGAAAGATTGAAAAAAAGGAATATTTCTGAAAATTCAAAATTATGTGTAGTTGTGAAAATGATCAGAAGATCTAAGGTGAAGAATGTATGGTGAAAAAAAGAGAGTAGTTCATTTTGTTTTAACAAGATGCGATTCAAATATTCTTTCAGTTTGGCTTCCTCCCTTATCACCTAGATCACATTATATTTCAATGTTAATGTTTATAAATAATTAATTTGTTTCTAAAATAATTTAGGTTTTCAATATATTGAAATTGGTTGCAACACACAATTAAAAATATCCACCCTTCTCAACAATAGAATTCTAACCTTCTATCAACCATATTTATTTTTAAACTATTGATTAGCACCCTAAATTGAACTAATAGCTTCAATCAACGTTATGAAATTTTGATAAGAAGATTGTCTGTGGCTTGAATTCATTTTTATCAAAGCATCACCTTGAAAACTATTGAGAAGAAAAATTTAAAACTAAATTGACATGTCCAAAAGTTTCCAATATTTAAGCCTATGGCTTTAATTAAATGTTTGCATTTTTTCTCACAAAAATAAAAACTTTGTCAATACAATAGTATATAATTAAAGTTGCATTTATTTGATTTAGAATACTTTGTTTTGTTTACATAAATAAAATAATAGTTTTGTAATTTAATGCATAATTTATACTTTGAAGTAATTATTAATCCTTCTTTCAGATTTAGTTTCATTCCGGCCACTTCCCTTGTGTCTCCGACATTTTGGTTATCTGACCACCTGTTGATTCCATTTAGGTCAGATAGTCGAGGTTCTAATGTAGGTAGAAAAAAGAAGCACAGAGAATATTTCAAGAAGATTATTGTTAGTTTATTTCATGCTTTAGTATAAAACTTCCAAAATCATCTGCTTCACAAGCTTATGTGTTAATAAAGTGAAAGAATTACAAAATAGCCAAAAGAAAGCAACCAAATAAAAGTACCTGTTGTTGGATAGGTTGCTGTTGCTCTGGAGGGTCCACAAAGGTTGTCTCGATGGAGAGGTCACAACCTGATGGGACTTCTTCACAGCCCAAGTCTTTGAGTGCACCATTAATCATGTCAATTTGACGTTGCAGCTTACGTTCATGACAATGGAGTTCATTTGTTTCCTTCTTAATACTGTCCACAGTCGAAAGCCTTTAAATGGTAAATAGTAAGATGCATAAAGATGAAAACGAAGCCACTAATACATTTAAAATGAAGTGAAGCTATTAGATTCCAGTGATTCAATAATATGAAACACATTATGCAAGAATTTCTGTGAGTGAACTACCTGGAGTAGAAGAGGAGAGTGCAAAGGCGAATCAATAGCTAAATATTAAGAATATGTACTCGGTTGAGTTATAAGTACATTGCATGCTTGACTTTGACCCGTTAAGTCCTTGATATGAGCCACAATTGGGTACATTATAAGTGCTCCTCCTCCACCTTTCTACAAAAAAAAAAATTGTTGTTTTTCCATTCTCTTTCCAGCGAATGTTGGTGTATTTAATTAAATGTAATCATTTCATAATATTCCCTTAGATTGTAGTTGATAGCTTAACACTTGTAATAAGAGCATACTAATAAAATAAATTAGGTGTTTTAGAAAGGAATCTTTTAGTAAATAACAGAGGCCGTAAAGATTGTGGCAATAACACTAAACCTTGCTATTTCCCTGGCTATAAGCAATTAATTTTATCTAATCTTAGGGAAAAAGATGAGGAAGATGGGTTTTCCCAGGTCACCCGAGTCATCTATAAATCAAAGCAACTTAAACTGTTATTTACATGGATAATGTGGATGATTTTATTGAAAAGTTTGGGTTTTGATTTTGACTAGAGTGGTTTTTGTGTAAAGTGGTTCCCCATAGCTTTTCCAAACTATTTCTAGTGATTGCCCTTAAAAATTGTCCCTAATTCAGTTCCCTTAGGGCTGGATGATTTGTGTTACATATAATTAATACTAAAACTATAGCATACAAATCAGTGCTAGTAGTACTAATTTAGACCAACCCTATTAGTAAATGTTATGTGAATAAGCACCTTGCCAGCGAGTCAGTGGAGGACTTGCGACTGTCGGCCTTCTGTATAAGAGCCATCTTCTCCTGTGTGTCTCGCACGCTGGTCTCCAGCTCGGACAGTTTGTTCCTTAGCCACTCAACAGTGAGGTTGTCCACTGTGAGCGTATTGGGTAGCAGCTTGCCTGAGGTGTCCTCTACCAGTGTGTCATCAAAGGTGAACGGTACAGGACTGGCTGGACTAGTCCTATATATATAAAAAAAAAGCTTAGAGCAGCGTGTTTCAAACTGTATTTTGCCATAGTTATCTAAGACTACATGAGGAAATTTTAGAATACTCTTAGTTTTTCACACTATAAAATAGTATCAGTAATTAGAATTGCTATTTTTTTTAAAATCTGAGTAAAGGCGCAGACAGAACATGTGATGATTTCCATTTGTTTTATTATTTTATACTTGTAAAATCTAACTGTAGCTATTGAATGTTCATTATATTAGTGTAAAGATTTTTATGAGGGCTCCAGTATGTTGTTTTTTTCTGGTTCATAGGCTCCTTTAATCTAAATGTTTTGGGAACCCATGGCTTAGAGCATAACAAGATACTTGTATTTGAGAGATATGGATGGTACATTTACAATAAAGTGCAATAGTCTAAATAAAATAATTGTTGGATGTGAATGAACATGACGGAAACAAGTTCTTTAGAATGATGCACCCACGCAGTGGATAAAAATATTTTATTCAGTTAAATATTTTGAAATACGATAACTTAATAATACAATAATGTACTATATATATATATATTAAAAAATGATAAGTATGTTCTCTTTTCCAAGCAAATATGATGCCTGTATTAAAAGGTATTAATGTATGCACTATATTTAACATTATAAATAACATTCCAAAATGAAAAATAAGTACTTTTAATTATATTTAAAATATTGTTTCAGATTGGTTAAAAATAAATTATTAAAAGTAATGAAATAATGTGATAAAACTTAAGTTTACGTTATTTTGAATGTAAAATATAACATGTAATTAAAAAACCTATCATTTATAATAAAAGAGTGATCTTTTACAAGTGTTGGCAAACTAAAACCTAAACATATAATTTTTGAACTGTCATCCTGGTAAAAACTTATCATGAACAGACTTTACATATTAGAAAGGAGCCAGAGAATACTATACAACAATTTTGACGAATTACAACTAAACGCACCAAGTGTGATTTGTAGCATACAAGCCCATTTAATTTGACGAGGACAGAATGAAAGATGCTCATTTTAAGTCTTACAAAATGTGTATAAATATTTGATTAATATAATATCAAATAAACCTTACACATTAAAAATATAGTCTAGTTTGAATAATTGTGGTGAAAATTAAGTAAATATTGAGTAAAAAATAGATTATTTCTGTAGACTGCTTCTGTAAATAGTGGCCTCAATAAACTGTACCACTAACTTACTTGTGTCTCTCTGTAAAGTCGGAGTATTCTTCATGTGGCCTGATACTGTCTATACTGGACTCAATACGAGATTGTATTTCCTTGAAGTTGTCAGAAGAAAAGTTGAACAATTGAGTAACCTCTTGTAGTAATGACCGCCTGCAATACACAAATTATAAGTTAACTTTTTAGAAAATAATTGCAGACACAATGCAATGGAACTGTAAAAATGATTTAATTTTTTTTATTTTAGATTGTTATTTTCCTAAAAAAGATTTTTTTAAGCACAATGTCTTAACTTACTACCCATTCGGGCTATACGCTTAAAAACCAAATTATAATAGGTGAAAAACAACATACCCTTTTACAAAATTAGTTGAAATATGTTTTTGTTGCTATTCATTATCAACATCACCATCACCATCACCACCACCACCACCAGGGGGCTTAGGGCCAAAAGGGCCAAGCCCCACCAATATTTTTCCAACAGTTTTTTGAACATGAAAATTATTTTCACTCTTTATTTCTTTTTAACCTAAAAAATATTTCGGAAAAAACATGAATATGAAGTGGAGCATCATTCTACATGCAATGAATTATTGGATTCGTTATACAGTTTTCCAGTCAAGATTATTCATTCCTTGCTCCAATCGTCATGCGAGAACTGTACCAGCGCTCAGGTGACTGAAAATAGAAGCTGACGCGGGCCGGCTGTGACAGGCCCTTTAAGAGAAGCCACACCCAATGTGAGATGTTTCTCAAGGTCAATCCCCCTACCATTCCATTGATGAGCTTTACATTAGCAAATAGGGCCAGTTTGAGCAGGCCTGCTATGTAATAAAGGTGGTTTGTATTTTGTTTTTTCGTTTATGTGTCTGTGTTTTGTATGTGTTAAAATCCATGAAGTAAGATGACAAGTAAAAGTGATTAATTAAAATGAATAAAGTATAATATTTACTGAAAACTCAATTTTCGTCATTAAAACTGTAAGAAAAACTTTGAATCAAACGGTTAGGAGCACATAAGCACATTTATGCAGGTGGATGGCAAGAAAAAAATAACTTTTTCTTATGCTTGGTTTGGTAAAAATTGTGGTTAACTGTGAGTGAAAAGAAACAGAGCTTATTTTGTTTTTATTGTTTATTACTTAGTGGTGCGGGGTTGTGGACAACTGTAGGCTGTAAGAATCTTAAAGTTTAAAGCGAAAGAATTAAGAAACATTGAGAAATGTGCAATTCGTTTGGAAAACACATGTAAGTTTAAAACATTTGGAACAGTAAATATTGCATCACAGATGGATTCCGTGGTCAAAATTTCAGTCCATAAACACAATTAAGAGGTTTTAAAAATTAGGCATATATTAGGCAGAGTAATAGAATGCTTAATATACTGTGGTACTCATGTACTGGCATTAAGAGGCCACAACGAAAATCAAGAATTGGTGATTTTGTAATTCTAGTGATTTTTAAAAAATTAGGAAAATTTAAATGAATTTAATTTGGAGAAAAAAAATAACTATCAGTAAGCTTTGACCCGGCCCCGCCAAAAAGATCATGCTCCACCACTGCCATAGCATCATGGAGAAAGAACTATTTTTCTTTGAAAATTTGTTTCTAACTATGCCACAAATGCTGGGATGCAGTTCTTAAGTATTTACAGTTTAATTAAATGGTTAAAATAAAGCACCGCCTTTTTACTATCTTAATATTCAACTCTTTAATCTTTGAAATGTTTTACATGGTAAAAGTAGTTAAAAGTTAAAACATTACAGTGTCTATAGTATCCATATTAGCACATTAGCATTATTGTCTAGAGCAATGGATTTATTTTTTATCACTGTGTCTTACTACCTGTTCAGGCTATAACTCACACAATTATTTATTCAATGAGGTAGGGATGAGAAAGGAATAATTTTAGAGGTTATCTACTCACATTTGCATGGAAGGAGAGTGACCAACCATTTAGGGAAAACCACACTCTAAAGACCCAACCAGGATTCGAACCCCGACCTCCTCGTCTTCAGTATGCCAGTCTAACATGACGCCTTAGACCATGCAGTCACTAAAGCAGTGTCCCTCTCCTTACCAAGCAAGGATGAATGCCTCTTGCATCGCCTGTTGGTACTCCAACAGTCCTGGCAGCAACACAGTTCGGAAGTCCTTCTCGTATTCCACTGCCTCACACAACAGGAGCACATACTCGTTGTGAGTGAGGTGGAGTTTGCGGCAAGCTTTCTGGACCCTGTCTCGCACGTCGTCCAACCTTCTGCTGCCACGGCCCACTGCAATGTCACAAACTTGGCTGATCAAGTTTATGTATTTATAAATTACTGTTCAAATGCAAATTCATGAGTAGAAATAAGAAAAAGAAACCTGGTATTTTGTATTTTAGTTAATTTATTTTGGATATTAATGAAGAAAGAAAATCAAAATATGAAACTAATATTTTATTTAAGTTAAAATATGACCGCCTCTGTGGTATAGTGATCAGAGCTCCTGGCTACAGATCCAGAAGTCCCGGGTTTGGTCCCCGGCACCTCCAGATCTTCTGTGACCAAATTACACTCTCTATCCATGGACGTTGGCATTATATTCTCCAAAAGACGGCAGCTGCTCGGTAAGTATGGCTCAATTTCAGGCTGACACCATGGAGTTTTTTTATTAAAATAAAGAATTTAAAAAAGTTTTCCACATGTAATACACTCTTTAGTAATATATATATATATATATATATAAAAGATGTTTTAAATATATATATATATATATATATATATATATATATATATATATAAAAGATGTTTTAAAATTATGTATGTAAAACAATTTTATAATCTACAGGATGAATGGAGAGCCTAGAACTCCAATCTCAACCAAGTGCACATGAAGTGTTTTTCTGCAATAAGGTTTCTAATTCTTTTTCTAAAGCAAATACCAGCACATTTCTTGCCAATTACCATAATCATACACATACTTTTTAATTAAGTTGTTTATAGCACTAGTGTTTTAAAGTTATAAAAATAATTTAACTCTTCTATGACAGTGTTCAGCTAAATAATAGGAATATATGACATAGGTTATTTTTTGTGTGATAAAAATAAATATAGCCAACTTACATTTGATGACAAATTGTTCTTCAAATTTGGCCCTCATTTGTTTGTATGATTCTAAATACTTCTGATACTCTGTCTTTTTTCTTGCAACATCTTCAGTTAACTGAATGTAAAGGGAAAAAAAATCACATTAAAAAAATGTAAATGGTGTATTCATCGAACAAGACAACACACAAGAGAAATATTTAGTTCATTCTGGAGAGAGATATATATTTCAATCTTAAGAGAGATATTTAGTTGAGTCTGGAGAGAGATATATTTAGTTCAGTCTGGAGGGATGTATTTAGTTCAGTCTGGGTTTGTTAGATATATTCTGTTTAAAACAATCTTGTGTAGGGGCAGACTGGCTTGGTGAGGGTTCAAATAAAAAAAATAGATCTGAAGGGACTCTTATACAGAGAGGAAGTCAGTAAGAACAGAGAATGAGGAAGATAAATTGTGAGGAACTACACCTGCTTTCACTTGGAATGAATGAGGTAGCAGGGTGGATCCATAAATTTACAATACACACAATGAATATTACACTTGTTTTGGGGGCACATAAGACACCTCCTTTGGAAAAAGAGAGTAAAACAGTACCTTACATTTGTATTTTACTTTTCTCTCTTTTTTTTTTCCTTCATGTTTTACTAGGTACTTGTTCGGGTTATACGCTTATGTACATATTACGATAATGGTTTTAGGAATGAGGAAGATTATATTTAGATGAAATGTTGTCGCATTTGTGTTGAGGGAGAGTGGAAAAACCACCCTCAGTACACCTGACTGAGATTCGAGTCTCTATCTCCCCGCTATCGGCAGTATAGTCTACTGGAAGACCACTCAGCCATAAAAGTGGGTTCTCTTTTACTGAACAAGAGGACTGGTATACACCCAAAATGATTACGATGTTGTTTTAGATGTGAACTTTTTTACCTATATTTTTATGGTAAATGTGTGCAGTTCTATCCTTCTTTCAATTACTTATTGGATCCTACCATTTGATACAATTTATTCCTTTATTTGAATGTTATAATGTTAGTGTTGATATTAAGCCACTCAAACTAATGTGTCTAATCTTAGTTCAAAATGATCAAAATCTTTCCTAAAGCCACAATGTATAAATGATAGATTTGCTAAGCTTGGCAAATATTCATATTGTTTCCAGAGTATGTGATGCTTGGATAAGTAAGTATTCATGGATGGATGGATGTCCATACAACATTTTGGAACACTCTTGGAAATTAAAAAAACTAGCCAAATTTGAATATAAAAAATAACTATGGTAAATAATGTAACCATAGTTTGTATGTAATTAGTAAAACAAAACATACAAGAGAATACAGCAATGATGATGGAGGGCTATCTTCACATAGCTCATCTACTAGACACATGGGCAGAAATTTTCCTTTTGAAAGTTGAGAGAAAAATAGTGTGTCAGGGAAACATCTTGCAGCACTAAAAATGCCACTCTCAAAGATCTTAGTGAATTGAGCTACAGTCTTATTTCCATCTGAAGCTCGTTATTTGAAAAATTAAAACTCATATCATTACAATGGCGGCCAAAAAAAATTACATTCTTGGTCTGCCTTATTAATAATGTAAAGAGACAGAGAGAAGTAATCCATATGGAGGTATTATTGGAAGTTTTTGATAACTTTTTATATAAACTTTATAATTAATAAACCAAATAAGACATAGGTATATAATGACAAATGTTAGAAGCTTTCAGTCAATGTTGGTTTCTGAAATTTCGCTTCATATCAAAATCAGGGTGTAGTCAAGCAAACCATGGCCATTTATTTTGAGATTATTGGCAATGACAAAATGTGTTGGAGTTTTATTAGAATATAAAATCAAATAAACAATAAAAAAGTTATCACTAAAATTGAGATTAAGGTTAGAATATGAAAACCTAAGCCCCCTATTCAAGGTTTCTAGCTATGCCACTGTTTAGGATTGAACCTTGGCTCCATGTATACTAGAGTATGGTGTCCTAATTACCAGTGGTGTGTAGTGGAGTGTTGCCGGATAGGCAGAGCTTGTTATATGCCTGTCATATTTGCTCACCCTTTTGGTCCCTTATTTGACCAATCCCACATAGGCTTTGCTCTTCATTTTTCCTACGAGATTTCATTCTTGTTGATACTTAGTCAGTAAGGGTTTTGCTGAGGAATAATAACAATTCAGAGGTACAGTTTAAACTAATGGAGGGTTTACATTGTTATGTTTTGCCGGAGCCAATCATTATTGGTGTGTCGACTTGACAGTGTATACATCAATATACATGCAAATTAAAAGATTTGTGTGAAGTGTTCTATTTGCATTAAAGTTCGAGCGCTCGATTATTTTGGTAGTTGATTGTTGCACCAGCTGAGTGTGCATGCTAGTTGTATTCGCATGTGTAAACCTTGATCGATGTGACAACATACACAGATCTCTGACTTCAAGCCACATTCAACTCCAACTTAACTGTCCCGCAAACTACTTAAGTGGACGCATGGTCTAAGGCGCCGTTTCATAATAGATTGGACTACCAATGACTGGAAGATTCGGTCTAAAATCCCGTTCGGGTGTAATGAGGGAGGTTTTTCCTAAATGACTTTCCACTCTGCCTGTGTGAAAATGCATGTACACTTCTTATAAACGCAATCTTCTTCTTCCCTAACACACTATCTTAATTAATAAATATGCATATAGCTTGAACAGGTATTAAGGCATGGTGCTAACAGAAAAAAAAATACTATCCCACAGGTAGATTTGTGCACGATATTCAAAATATAGTATAAACCTTTATTTGCATGACAATTGTTTTGTCTTAATGCTACTTAACTCTGCTTTCCCTGGCAACATTTCATGCCACACCACTGATCTGATAAAAATGTTTGTTTGTAAGTTATATTAGAAGTGAGTTGTGTGGAAGCTAGGCCTACTTCACTTCCTAACCAGCCGTGGCAGTGATGGCAGCCAGCCAGAGCTTGTTTGTTACAGCAGGCCCGCCAACACACAATATTAATCATCAGCATGAAAACTCATTATGCGTTCCACACACACAAAGTTATCCCATCTCAATAAACGACAGTTCCTACTTCACCATGTTTCACTTTTGACTACTCACAAACAGTGTTAATTCCATACACAAATAAGGTGATGTTAAAAAATATAATTTGCTAAATGGGAAGCATGATAATATAAATAGCCTGAATGATGTGAACTCTTAAAATATAATTATTTGGTCATAAAGGATGGAAAATCTATCACAAGTATTCTAGTTTAAAAAATGAATTTCATAAACTTCATAAATTAAGTGATTAGCTACCTCTATAAGTTATGTTTATAGCAACTTCTAGTCTAAAGATAATTTATAGTGTTGGAAAATAAAATAAAATAGTAATTTGTAACTGTGTATATTGGCAAGAACTAAACAACATTCATTAATTTGTTTAAAACATTACAATAAAAATACTTTTAAAAAAGGTTTGATATGAATTATTATTATTCTATTTATAATACTATTTAATATGACAGCTTTTGCTTAAAATTGTGCACTCAAATTAATACGATATAAAAAAGGCTTGTGTAGGCCCTAAGGTTATAATAATAAACTACTACTGTCCAACCAGGGTTTCCAATATTTTCTTTCAACAAAATTACCTGTGGTTTTCAGACAACTCAGATTGAAGTATAAGAGAATCAAATTTAATTTTTCATAAAAACACTAGTGTGAAGTCATGGTGTTTATAATGAGACAACTTGAGCATGAAGGAGAAATATAATAAGCAGTCATTATACAAACCAATAGGGGGTAAAATAAAACATGTGTTCAAATCAGCCTTTATCATTTAGTCTTTTTTTAAGCATACAAACAAGGAAAAATACCCAGTGTTGCAATGGATTGCGTGGTTACCCCTGGCAGTGCTTTTCTTTGCTTCAAACAAGACCAAAAAAATTCTCTTCATTTTATTTCTTCCTACCAAATTTTAATTAATTTTAAAAAATCATGTCCAAATTTTAAAATCCTGGCTTTGAGGTGCACATTTTTGTGCACAAGGGACACTAGTTTTTAAATGTCAGACCTCTGTCTGCGATAGATCTCAGTCAACATTCATGACAGACAGACAGACAGACACACAAACTCTTAATTTTATTATTATATATGATGATATATATATATATATATATATATATATATATATATATATATATATCATCATATATAATAATAAAATATATATATAAAATATATATATAAAATATATATATAAAATATATATATATATATATGAAAGTAAGTAAATGGTGGGATAATGACTACACTTAAATCTTATTAAAAAGCATGTGTGTTACCCAGGGGGAATGGTCTTGCCAAATCATTGACAGGTCTTGTCAAATGTCACACTGACAGTGCTTGACATGTGGGAACAAATAGACTCCCCCAGTGTGGAATTCTCGGCTATAACATTTGAAGAAGTGACAAGAATGCTAAGAGAGTTGGCAACAATTTCTTTGTATTTGATAATATAAACTCAGAGTTCAAATTTCCAGTTTTACACTTTTTATCAAATACAACTTTACTAAAAAGCAAGACTATTAATGGGTAGCACTTTTTTTTTTTTACATAAAATAATAATTATAAAGGGGGAAAATGTGACATTTGAGTTATACTATTGTAGGTGTGGTATAATTTCAATAACTATGGTTTTAATGTTGTGAAGAAAATTAAATGTCAGCCTTCTAATCGATTACTTGCCTGTGCACCCAGTTCCACAAATATGAATTTAACCAAATTATATTTAAAAAAATATTTTTTTAATGAACCCATACACATAGTTCCTGTAATCTCCATTTGCCCCAAATGAATAAGAAATTAAACATTCACAAAGTTGTCAGTAAACCCACTAGAGAGAATGGTTAAAATAACCTTCACTGTGTAAGATGATAATAGATCCTGTTAGTGTGCAACAGTAAGTTATGGATATAATCATTCTAAAGTGGTACAAAGTACATTAGCGCCCTGACATCCCTTATTGGACTCTCATGTTGTAACAAAGCCTGTGAATGGCCAATAAGTTTTGCTGTGGAGAAAAGTGTGCTATAACAAGGTTGTCTGATCATTTTAGTATGGATGATTTACATAATGAATATGTGAATCATAACACTATTACATCTTTGCAAGCCTCAGTAAACCTCTTGGTGAAACCAAACCAAACCTAACTTATTAGTTATTTTGAAATTTGCAGGGTTAGCTAAACTATGTATTATGAACTAAAGAGTTGCAGCAAAACTACTATTATTAGCTTAACAATTCCTAAATTATGTATTATGAACTAAAAGCTTGTCTTTAATAAATTTAATATTACAAAAATCCCTCTACTTTTACTTCTTTGATGTTCCATACCATGATAGCTTTTTGATTTTTGACAATATATAAGCCTACGGTAATAATAATGATTTAAAAGAGAGAATTAAAGAGTCAATAGTAAGCTGTGAGCAAATAATGTGGTTACATTTTTTTGAAATTTTTATTTTATTTTTTTAAACATTTAAATTAAAAAAAAGAAATAAAACTTTTTAATCTAACAATTTAATTGTACGCAACTTCACAATTGAGTTATTAATGTTGTCTTTTATTATTGATAGATTACATGTTGACAAATATTAAGAATCTAATATTGTGTCTTAGGAATAAAAAAAAAGTTCTCTAAAATATTATAATGGTGTTAATTTGCAGTTAACTTATTTTCCGGTTTTTACCAGGGAGCTAGGAAACGGAAATACCATAAATGTACCGTTGTGAGCCCACATTAATATTAATCTGTAGATTCCATGTACCTAACATGGCTTTATTCCCTGAATCTCCCAACTAAAATGTAATATTTTTTTAACATTTCTCCACAGTTGAATTGTTCACATTTTGAACAAAGAAAATAGTTTTGAATTCAATTAAAGGATAGGTTAAATATCTACATTATTAGTACCAGTAGTTATTTTATTAATTTTCAGTCTGGGCAAAATGTATGCATGGAAATTAAGATGCTTATCAGGCTTGCATTTTAAAGCAGTGGTTTTTGGACTGACGTCAGGGAAATTCGCACTTGCCGAGACTCTACTGGTAATTTGTTTACCCCCAACTCAGTGTCAAAAGATGCCCTTAAAAGCTAATGCACACAACATATTCACTCAGTAGATTATAGTGTATGTGCACTACCATTTTCATAGTAAGGGTATTTAATTATTTTTTTCTGCCAACAATGATAGCATTTTAGTCTGATACCTTAGCTCAGTCGGTAGTGTGTTTGTTCACTGAGCTAAGAGTCTTAGATTTGATTCTTGGCATGGCTGAAAACTGTATCATGGTGAAATGTGGGTTCCCCCTTTTCACAATGATGAATTAATAGCTGGGAGCTATGTTTTGTGTCTGTTCTAGATTTAAGTTAGTTTATGAGTCGTGTGCTGATGTAGTCAGTCACAATAATCCATAAGACACCTATTGCTTGGTATTTGAAGCAATTCTCTTCACAACTTTCAATATCAGAACATTTAACTGCCATAAAATTATCTTCACACATCTTCACTACGACATTTTACTATCAATCTTTAAAAATGCAGGCACACGTTTAAAATCTTTAAGAGCGACCCAAATTTGAGTCAATTTATTCATAGTCAGATCTAGAACAAAACAGAATCAAAGTGAGAAGGGCATGGAAAAAAGAAATAATATTCATAATACACCAATGCCACACCATGGCCCAAGAAGAGTTAATTAATGTATGGAAAAGAAAGGTGACACAGTAAGAATGTGGTAGGAACATAAGCGTGCACAGCACAGTTTACAAGAGTGTGCATAGTTAAGAGTTAAGGGGCTCATGGCCATAGATAATATGATCTAGTATAAAGAATATTATTTGTATTAATTAAACAAATGAAAATAAAGCTTAATGAAACATATATGTCTATTTAAATCAACAACTAAAGTTTCCTTGAAACAATGTAAACAAAAAAGAGTTACATAGTGAGCTAACCGAAATTCACCGAACGAGATTAGGTTTCATTTTCCTGGCCTAAAGAATAATATGCCAATAATCAAGTGTAAATGACTTAAATTCCTTAGCCACATCATTGTAAATAACTGATAAGGCCAATTCTTGTTCAATGAATAAAATCACGAGTGAGTTGAGGAGGTATTAGGTCAATGGATTTCTTAGTTGGTTTTACATGCTCCGAAAGAAAGGTGGCTTTGTGTACATTAATTTCAATAATATTTTGAATATCCTATAGTTCATATTCCACATCCTGTTCCCAAATTAGCACTAAATCAAGATTTGGTGGCCCGAATGATCTATGGCATCACTCTACCAATAGAATGGACACGTTTACGGATATATCTAAGTTCGAATCCAAGTCAGGTGTAATAAGAGTGGTTTTTCCTAAATGATTTCCCACTTTTCCTCCCCGCAAACATGGATACATTTCCTCTCAATTTTTCCTTCCTCATTCCTATCAAAGCCTATATAATATATGCATATAACTGGAAGGGTAGTGAGATGTGGGGAAATAACAATAATAAATATGGACCACCAGACCTTGGAGACTTATTAGAATGTTATTTTGACTTCAGCTCAGAAGCTATGCCACATCTCCACGATATTCAACACATTCTCGGGAGCGGCAGAGATACTCCACCGCGATTATAATCACTCTCGCACATTAAGGTTTATTGCCGGTACCGCAACATCGCCGGCCTAACGCGAGACGGAAGAATAATCAATTCCCTGTGTCGGGGCGGGCGGAACTTCTTTACACCCCGTGTGTCTGCGACCTACTTACTCGTACAAGGACACGTGGGTCGCGACTACTGTACGATATAAGACACGCGTCTGTCAAGAAAAACGTGGATGTAGGTACTTCGCTCACACCAGAGGAAGAAGGAATTTATGATAGGATTCTGGAAATAAAGAAATTTTCAGAAAATACATCAACTTTTTTTTGTTTGTGATCAACATTTATAAAATACTTTTACTATAATATTGGTACTCAAGGGCGTAGAAAGCTAATTTTTCTAAGGGGGTCCATTAGAAAATTTTAATTTAACTTTGGCCAATAAAAGTTTTTATACGTATATATGAACCGCCTTGAGGGACCCATCAAATTTAAGGTGGCAGCGGGGTCCAGATTCCCCCCTCCCACCCAATACCTTTCTTTCTAAGCCCTTGTTATTAATCTACCTTTGAGCGAATTTTCTCTCAAAAAATAGATACTGTATACAGTATTCCAGGAGAGGACAGAGAAGGCACGACTAAGGTGGTATGGCCAGGTGAGAAGAATGGAGAGGATGTCCAGGAGGATGTTGGATATGGAGGTGAGGGGTAGGAGGCCGAGAGGAAGACCAGGGGACAGATGGCTGAAGGGAGTAAGTAGGAGTGTGGAGGAGAGGAGGTGGTGGAGAGGCTTATGTTCCAAACAGACCCAAACAGTGACTGGAAGCTATTCAGGATGATGATGAATGTTAAAGATATTATTTAAATAAGGAAATATTGTTATCACAATAAATTAGATATATAATTCAATACAATAGAAACTCATTAATCCAGACTAATTGGGGATTGAAGTCCAGATTAATAAAGTCCGGATTTAAAAAAATAAACTATGAAATAAGGCACGGTACTATTAAAACCGCCTATTCAAAAACAAAACAAATTTGTTTTACATTTAAAGTAATTCAAATAGGAAATAAACTGTGTAATAATCAGTGTCCGCGGTAAATGCGCACGGTGGTTTGCAGTCACGATCCGCAACCCAGCTTTTTCATCGGCGTTTATTAATGTAAGTTATCATTTTAGGAAAAGGGTTGTCCGGTTTAGTGAGGTCCGGATTAACGAGGTTCTACTGTATGTAACCACTAGATTCTGTGATCTAGGGGTGTTGTTTATGTTTAGAAAATCAGTTTGATAAATGTGTTTGCCGTACGTTCCGTTAGTAAGTAAGTAATATTTTGTCAGAAATAAATACAAATGTGTATATAGTACAACCACGATAGACCGAACCCCGGCAGTCCGAAATTCCGTATAATCCGAACACACTTTTCAGAAAACAGAAGAAAAAAAAATTAGTTAAATGAAATATATTGTATTGGTTAACAAGTTAAACGATAGTTGTAAGAAACAGTGATATTTGATCATAAATGCTTAATATTCGTATTTACATGTTATAGTCAACACAATGTGTTTTCCTGTAGTTATAAATAATCACAGTAGGCCTACATATTATGCGTAAGACATCAGTTAAATAGATGAAAATTTGATTTAAATTCATTCAACTGTAATTTAAAATTCGTGAAAATACTAAATTCCTGTACTCTCCCGCTTAATCCGAATTTTCGCTAGTCCGAACAAGCTTCGGTCCCCATTAGTTCAGATTAACAAGATTTTGGTGTAGTAAGTTACAATATACAGAGCCAATTTTTTTTATTGCAACAGTTTGTAAAAGCCCTGGGGTGCTAGCCCCTGTCACCCTCCCTTAAATCTGGGCCTACTTTTTTTTTTTATCTAAATCAGATTGTAGATAGGAAGGAACTATTTTGAGAGTTAACAAAGTGGGTGTGGGGGTGGAGAAAGTTCAAAGGGTTAGTGTGAGACTGCCCTAATGAAACAAAACTTTAAAAACAAAAGTGACTCCCAGGAAAAAAGAATAGTAATTTCAATATGTCGTGTTTCAAATATTCTATTATAATAACTATCACCAAGAATTTGTTCGCGGACCGGCGAGAGCAGCAAACTCGCGGACCACCGGTAGGGAAATACTCCACTGGAGTGTATGAGTAAAGCTACTATCACACGACACTTGCTTGTACTAGAAATCAAGTGTGCTAGCTAGCGCCTAGATATCTGTATACTAGCTAGTACAATAGAAACGGGACTAGAGTATTCACACGCTGCTAGTTTGGTACTAGGTTCTAGTGCAAATATTTATGGAACATCAACTATTAATTTTGGGTGAAGCAGCTGAATTAACTATTAATGATATTGAAAATTATGAGAGGGAGCGTAGGAAAAGAATATGGACACGGAACTGGCTGGAAAGACAAAATAATGATCGCGGGATACTGAAAATGATACATTCGGAGGTTAGGTAGGATAGATTCAGGGTGAATCTAACGTTTAGTATCTCCCCAAATTTGTATTCATTTATTTACGATGTGGTCAGAGGCACCTAAGACTATGGGTGTCCAAGTACAGTATCCTTAACACACACATGTTCTTTTTTTAGGCCTACGCACACTTTATATTCTAAAAAAGCAACCACCCAAGTTGGCATGCTATCAAGTTTATTTAGATTAAATTTGGGTCTGGAACACAGTTTGTCATTTTTAGATGACATGTTTTTAATTAAATATATATTTAATATATTGTCATATTGTGGAAATTTGGTATTATATAAACAAGGATATTTAGAATAATTTTCTGCCAACAACAAAATAACATCCGATGACCATGTCGGCGCCATTTCTATTATTTCTCCATATAAACTCACAAAGTCTCAGCGCGCTTTGATTGGTCGAATTACACAGACTAGTGTCAGAACTAGTACGAAAATAGCGCCTGTTCTATCCTCAAAACTAGTATGGTAGTCAGTACCAAGTGGCAGAACCAGTATACTTTTTCTGATTCACACGACGCTAGATGATGACGTGCTAGCTAGCGCTAGCTAGCACACTGGATTTCAAGTACGAGCTAGTGTCGTGTGATACGGGCTTAACAGATGAAGGCGGTGTATGATGGATGACAAGTGCCGTTGATGAGGTAATAAAGAGCGTGGATTCCTAGGAAACGACGAGGTCTGTAGTATTTGATGCACGGTGGCATTAATAGACGGTGTAATTACAGTGGCAATAATTACAAGGCCGTGTATAAAGTGTTGTCAAGAATGTATTTTCGTATTCCTCTTCAATGTACAATGCATAGGTTGGTAGCTTATACAATTAACATAAAACCCCAATTATGTTTTAAGAATACAATTAAATCTACTTCAAGATAGATTCAATGTTAAAACAATATCCTGGCCATCTATTGATAGGGACTTTCCAACGAGCCAGCGTAGGCAGAAATCCCCCTCTCAACCCTCCCGAAAGTGTACTACCCCTATAGTTAAGAGATTGGAGTGGCATGTTGGGCGACTCTGGTTTGATTACGGTTAATGTTGACCAAGCTATAAATTTATTATTTGTATATGGGTTTCTCGGCGCTAAGGTTGTGTATGTAGTTTTAGTAGTTATGTTTTTTTGTTTGTTTTTAGCACCGCATCTTATTATCCGTTTGGGTTGTACGCTTATGTAATGTACTAATTACGCGAATGGTTTTAGAGTGGTTGTATTTATAGGAAGTGTACCCACATTTGTGTGGAGGGAGAGTGGAAAACCATTTTGGAAAAAACACCCCAAGTACACCCGACCGAGATTCGAACCTCAATCTTCCCGTCATCGGCAGTCTAGCCTACTGAGAGAGTGGCGCCTTAGACCATGCGGCCACCAAAGCGTGTAGTAGCTATGGTTAGTTTGTTAGTAGTGTACAACTAATATAACTGGTGTGTGTAAAACTTGAAAATTACATAACCTAATGAAAAAATACATTAAGGGTACCAGCTACTTGAAATTAAATATCCTCACCCTGCTGCATTTTTTATGGGAATGTCAGTTTTGAAGCTTCAAAACCACTCAAACAACCTTCAATTAGTAAACAAGGTTTTTAAAAAAAGACTTAATTTGTTTGAGTAAGGATAGATCTATGTTTTTAACCATTTACTTTGATCTAGAAACTACAATATTTCGCGTAAACTCGTTGAAAATAATTTTCCCTTTTCATGATTTATTTTCAAATCATAAAATTAAAAGTAAAGTCTTTTAATCCTACAGAAAGCCATGTTAGAATATTTCGCCTCAATTTTAAGTGAGCCATATTTTGGAATAAACAATTTTTTTTATTATTATTTATGGACATCTGCAACGCGTCCCGGCGCTCCGGTAAGCGGCCTCCTTAGTAAGCAAAAATCAACGGTGTGGTAATATAATTTTTAATAAAACAGTAGCCACCTCGTTTTCTTAAACTACCGATACTCCTCCATTTTGTCAAGTTTCTACTCCTATTCGCCCTTTACCTACAGCCAGAGCCAGCCTTTGTCAGTTTGATAAGAAGAGGGGAAATAAAACTACGAAACTTCTTATCTCAAGGTAAAGCGGCACGCTCGCTGCTAGTTCTCAGAATTGCTGCAATTATTTTATAAAATGAGATGTTTTTAGTAACCTTGTGGGCAGTAACATGGATGACAAGAGAGTCGCCGCCAAACAACAATAGCTTCCTAAAAGCTATTAAGGGGGGGTGGCTTTCTTCCCTTGTCTTAGACCGCGCTAAAGGTCCGGGGGACAGTTAGGTTCGTCCATGTTGGATCTTGAAGACCAATCGGAGTGTTTTCCTGATATTTAAAGAAATATCAGTTGATTTCGATTAGGAGACTGGTTACTCCTGTCTCGCCGGGCTTGCGCCAAGGACGCTCCCGGGTCAACTCTTGGGAGTCAAGTTTTGTAAATATTTGATCAAAACCTCGCGTTTACCGCGCGGGTATTCGCCGCGAGTCTAATTAGTAGAATAGAAAAACAGGCATGATAATCAAAAGTAATTAGATTACATCGCGTACAAATCAATTAATATTGTGAATTGATCTTTAATCTGTTGACGGCCACTCTCACACTAGCCACGACGCGTGACGTGTATCGAGTGTAATATTAAACGCCAACCAATATAATAAATAGTAATTTAAATATATGATTTTGTTAATTAATTTAACACACTAGATAAAGAATTGGTGCAAGTGAATAGTAAATAAGAATTTAAATAAATGAGGTTTTATTATTTTAACCAACAACGAAGCCACTATACGATCACTACAAGACTATAGAGTGGACAAACAAACATTCATTCCGTGTCGACCTAATTTAATTTGCGAAGCCATTACGGTCATATACAGGCTGGCCACGAAAGCGAGTGTGTTAGCGGATGTCCGTTTATGCGCGTAGCAGAATAAGGCTAAATCCGCAGCCCTTTTCCAACAACCTTAGTGTCATAGCTCCACAAATTTGCTGTAAATGTCGTTGAAAATGAACTAATGTCAAATTTTCACACATTTTTGTATATTAATAAAACTCAAACAATAGGGTTGTTAACTAAAAAATTTGAATCTTTCAACTTTACTTTGACGTGAACCGTATTTTTAAATAACGCATCGTAGAATTAATTATTGCGTTATAGCTGAACGTCTGCGCGGCAATTTCTCGCTTACCGAGGGTGTGCGACCACATTACATTAAAAAAAAATAACCAAAAAACTATTATACCCAGATATGGTTCACAAATACGTGTTACCGAGATCATGTCAAATTCTTGTGAACAAAGAACAACGCAAGAGATCTTGAAACTAGCCATTGATTAATTTCCTATGTCAAACTTGGCGTCGATTCACTCACC
Organism: Timema podura; assembly: GCA_033556935.1. Lineage (NCBI taxonomy): Eukaryota > Metazoa > Arthropoda > Insecta > Phasmatodea > Timematidae > Timema > Timema podura. Next base: position 40,438,686 of record JAVRXN010000001.1, read on the forward strand.
CACCGCTACTCAACGAGTCAACTTCACTCGATACTAGCGTGCGCTATCCTGCTACGGTTTAGTGACAGCGTCATGATTAAGATGTGACTTTTACCAACCTGTTCAAAGTCATGCGCGACAACCAGACTTCATGACGTCAATTTATCATTTAGTTCCAGAGTGAGAACCTAATTATACTTTTTATTTTTCCCATCCCGCTGGGAATCAAACTCGATCTGAAGAGATTATCTTGATTTAACTTTGAGGGAGGCAGTGGGAGGTGGTGTGAGGGGATTTTATTATTCGTTAAGTGGTCTCAAAGATAAATACTAGTACATTCACTTTAAATCTCACCCCCCTCTGCCCGTGTTCATCCTGTTCTCTTGGATAAGATATACCCGCACCGGTGTGCATGAGGCCTGAGGAGTCAGTCTCGCGATATACTGGATTGTCGGTGATGGTAAGGTCTCGGCTCTAATGTTGGCTGGGTACATTGGGAGGTGGTTTGTGTAGGGAGTGGGAGGTGATGTTATTTTATCAATGTGGTTTTACTACCCAATCTCCACGCTAATTCTGGTGGATTTCCTCTAACTACCTTCCTCTCTCCTCAAAGAATTAATTGTTAAATAACCCTTGTGTCTCATGGTCTAGGACTTTAGGGCATCATTCTTAAAATAGACTGGACTGGTGATAGCGGGAAGATCGGGGTTCGAATCTCGGGCGAGTGTTTTTTCCTAAACAGTTTCCCAACCCCCCTCCAAGCAAATGCGGGTACAGTTCCTCTGAAATCAACCTTACTTATTTCTCCACTATACCATTAGTCAAAATATGCAGGTTAGTCCAATAGGGTACTAAGATACGATGCTAAAAAACAACTAAATAAAATACTTTTTAAATTAAATAAGATAGTAGGTACCATAAACCAACCTGTGTTAGCTCCAAGCACTCAACAGTTAAAATTTTACGTAACCATGAGTAGGGCCTAAACTGGTAAACAAAGCTGGGACAAATATCAGACAAAATAAAATATTGACTTATTCTGGTGACAACGTTTACCATCGTTCAAAAAAAAATCAACAGTTAACAGAACAAACACTACATACCTCCGTGCCATGCTGGATATTGATTTATCACGTTTGTTTTCAACAAGTCTTGTTAGTCATATTAGGTATGAAAACCAACGGTATCCGCAACTGTGGTTTATGACGTCAGGCTCGCAAGAGACAGAATTGCAGGCGACGGGGAGGTCGAGGTTCGAATCGTGGTTGGGTTCGCTGGAGTGGTTTTCCTACCCTTCTTCACGCTAATGTGGGTGCGGTTCTTCTAACTACCCTCTTTATCCTTTAACCAATAGATAAAACCGTTAAAAGCACGTATTAAAAAGAATAAACAAAGGAAATAAAAAACTATCACCTTGGATTAAACAGCTAATAACATTGGTGTTAAACGTATTACGAGGAAAATTAACTGGCGATCAAGTAAAGTAAAAAACTCCTTCAAATAGTGTTCACTCAAGAGGTTAAATGATTTCTCACTATTAATAAGCAAAGCAAAGTAAAGAATTTTTGTAGGAAGAAACTTTTAGAAAACATAAGCGGTAAGCAATGAATGTTAATATTTTACTTTTTCATTGTTGTTATTGATAAAAAGTAACAGCTGCAGATCACATTACTTGACGTTTGGATGCATGAAACTAGATATAGTAGCGTTCTATCTGTCAGATAAGGTTATTCCTGTAAAATTTGGACTGTACATAGTAACTAATAGATTCTATATCCTTACTCTGACACGGGACACATAGATTTGAATTCTGGTTGGATGATTTTTTTCTCCCTCCCTTTTGGATGTTTTTTACCTCTAGTCAGGTGAATGCTGGTGTATTTCCTTTCCACTCACCTGCTTGTTCCTTCAAATTAGATGAAGTAGCTAATAGCCAACAAACTAAAGCGTATTAAATCAAAATAATAATAATAATAATTAAATGAGCTACATACATTGAGTTGTTTTCTACAACGTGTGGGCTACTTTGATAATTACCCTAATGGGGTAGGGATGAGGAATGTATACTGAAAAGAAAATGTACCCAATTTACGTAGGCCTGAACGGGATTCGAACCCCGATCTCCCTGTCTTCAATAATCCAGCCTATTACGAGAGTGATGCATTAGAGCATTCGACAATCGAAGCGGGTCATATAGAGAGTTATTTTGTACGTTTAATAAAAGTGGAAGAAGCAAGATTATTTAACCGACGGGCGACGACACTTTTAAACTCGCTCTGCTATAAGTTGGCGAAACGACTATTTATTTTCTGTTTTAATAGACGTAGGTTACAGTAGATAAGTTAAACTACCTCTGTGACCTAACACCGTCAGAGTCTGTCAATTGTTTGATGGATGAGAGATTGAACTGTAGACGCCAGCTCTACTACAAGCAGGTTGGAGGTCTGGCTATCTTCCAGAAGTCTGTCGCCGAGGTTGTCAGTCAACTTGGAGGAGAACATACAGAGACACACGACCGCTCTCCGCTTCAGACAGCACGACAGATTCCCCCCACAACATCCACACTTGTCAGATTATTATTATTATTATTATTATTATTATTATTATTATTATTATTATTACTACTACTTACTACTACTAGGCGCACACGCTCGCAACATGCCTTCTTCAATATCTAGGAGGAAGGGGTGGGTAGGTGACGGATAAAATGTTTCCGGCGAAGGAAGATAAAACATTTGTAGTACAAACATTGTTAGGATTTGTATGTATATGCCAAGGTCTAAGTCGGAAATCTAGTCAGTTCGGGTACACCTACCCGATGGGCGACTGACTCCCTAGCCCCAGCGGCTAGGTCAGGATGGGATTTCAGGCACTGGCCAAGACAGCGAATTAAAACTTTCCCCGATAAATATTTCGCGATTTGGCTGGAAAAGCTGGCCAATGTGCGAAGAATCCAGCCAATTCACGAAGTGGCCAGTTTCGAGCTTTCACCATAATATGTATGTGTTTTGTTTGAAACGTTCTTGAATTTATTGTGAGATAATTGGTATTTATATTCCCATGATCAAGCGCCAATTATGATGATACGGAATTATTATTATGCCCCACGTTTGCTTGGGGCGCCTGTTAAAGTTATACCTTTTAATCAGCTTATAATTGCCTCGTGATCGAGCACTAATTAAAGCGGTACAAAATGTTAGTGAGATAATTTAATTAAATAAACAAAACCTTTAATAATGCACACGATTTATTTAGATCATGACACTGGTTTATTACAACGTTCTGTAGATTTATGTTACCGGCACGGTTAATATATTTTACTCTATCGAGTTACATTACTACTATTTTTCCTACCTGCACTGTGTAGATTTATGTGACTACTTTATATATTCATACGCACAAGCAGCTTATATATGACCTACCCCTTGCCCCTTGGAACTCTCGTGACCAGTGTCAAAACCAACAAATCGAAAGCGTCCTGACAACAGGTGTCATGAAGGCTAGCTTCCTATTGGTTATAGGGAGCTAGCGTCACTTTTTTTTTTGTAAACACTACGGAGTTACTTTTTGAAAGAAAAAAGTTTTAATGGTGCAATCCTTCGACATTATTTCTGAAAAGCGCGTGATTCTCCATGGATGAAGTCCTAAAAGGATAAATTACATACAATTTATTGAAGAAAAATACCTTCATCCATGACTTTTTTTTACATATATGAGAGGCGTCCAAATCAGCATCGTTACAAGATCCAGTCAATTTTTTAGAATGATAGATAAGGTTCTTCCTATTGTGATTAGACTATATATGAGGGGATTTTTTTAATTCAAACTTCAAAGTGTCCTTTCGAAATACAAGTCCATTTTTTTAAATTTTTAGTTTCATAGACGAAAAATAACGATACATATTTTGCAATTTTTGTTTTCTACTAACTTTCCTACTCGTGGCGGGGCTGAATCTGTAGTGTAGCCTACTTATCGGTGTTGTGTATGCTTCAACACTAATCGGGCTACTCCACACACTCACTGGCCTCAAAGCATCAGTTATGACGACACCAGGAAAGTCAGGACACTGATGCATTTGCACGACACCCCCGAACGAGTAGAAAGTCGTTGTGCTAAAAATAAAATAAAAACTTAGCACTAATAATAAAGTAAAATGTTATCATTGTTGACAGCATAAATATGTGTGTGTAATATATACATCGTTTGTATTTTATGAAAGGTTCTTCCTACCCAAATCCTACTATGGTGTTGATGCAGAGAGCAAAATACTTTAGTTGAATCAATATTTAAAATAAAGGTTGCTTTCAGTGATAGATTGGTTCAACTATTTTTTTCAAAAACTTGAGTTTTGGAGTGCTTTAAAACATTATTATATAAAGGAAAAAAAGAAATACTAAAATATAATTTAGGTTAACTTAAGATGCCACAAAGTGACACATTGATCACACTCTAGGTTATATTATTATTATTATTATTATTATTATTATTATTATTTGGCCATGTAGGTATTCGTGTCTCTTCTCGAGCTTTTAGTAATCTAAAATTATTTTATCTCAACAACTATTACAAGGTGATCCCCTTATAGCCCATTACATCCATAGCGCCAATCCTAGATTTGTCGAGTTCGACTTCTATCATAAAAGAAAAGCCAAACTCAGAGAGTTATTTAAGGAAATCCCATATCAATAATTTATCATGTAGAGGTTCTGCCTATATTATTTAAATTTACAATATTCTGCTTTGCTTGTTTGCTTATTGTTAATGCTTTTTAAATCTTTAGCTTTTATTACTCTTTGGTTGTTTTTTATTATTGTTATTTATTATTTCTTTTTTTTTAAACTAATCTTCAGTGTGTAAAATTATTTAGCTATGATTGTTTATCTTATATTCTCATGTTATTATTATACATGCTTGTAAGATATGTGTACTTTTCATTGCTGGCCTGTCATAAGTCTCACGATAGTTGGCCAGCACTATAATAAAAGAAATGGAAATTATTTTTACCGGCCATAATTGGGGGGGGGGGGTATGCAAACAAAAGCGTCAATCTCGTTTAGTTTGGTTTGCCGACGACGGAGAGGTCGGCATTCGAATTCCAACCACCTGGTGAAATGAGGTGTTTTTTTCTTACAATTTCCCTGCTCTTTCTCCACGCAAATGTGGGTGTATTTCCTCTTAATTCTAACTCCCTCCTCCTTAATCTATTATTGTTAATATGTGATCAGACACAACATATTTATGTTTTTTTTAACCTGGAAAATCAAGGATGCTGGAAAATAAAAGTTGTAAGGGGCTATAAGTTGTATTTTGGTAAGCCAATCATGAAGAAGTATTAATGCCACGAGAACTTATGGGTAGTAAGATAATTCGTCCAACTTTCCTTTATCTGTCGCGTTTTGGTCGCTAATGTGTGATGCTGGTTTTTGTTTGCAAATGGAATGTTTATATTAATGCGAGTCTAACGCCTTAGACCACGCGGTCACTGATGCCAGAGAAATAAAAAGTGAACTAATTATTTTAACGTGGTTGCGTGCCACAGCAGGACAAAAAATGTTAGAAAGGTTTTATCATTTATGCAGACGTTCGATGTTTAGTGAATTGGTTTTGGAAGGCGAGCCTAGACGAGCCGAGCTTTATATTAGCTCACGTTAGAAAAAAACAACTTAAAATAATTCAGAGAACGAAACGGTTAGTTCCTAGTCCAAATACTATTTGAAGAGTAAAAATTAGATTCTAGATGACAACTTTCCTCCGAATTTGCCGGATGGGATGGCTTGAGTTCCGGAGCTGCACACGCACGACACAACTAATCACGTACTCCCTCCCACGGAATCCCTCCTCTCACTTCCTGTCCCGTGTCGAGGAAACACTCTAGCGTGAGACAAACACCGCAAAGCTTCCATAACGACGAGTTTAATTCGAAGAACTCCGAGTAAAGCCCGATTATCTCTCCGAAGTGCTTAGAGTTGTCCGTGTGACAAGAGAGCAGAACTATCTCAAGACAGCAACTAAAGGAGATACTTCAAGAGAGTAACTAGAGGAACTACTTCAAAAGAGTAACTAGAGGAACTACTTCAAGACAATAACTAAAGGAACTTCTTCAAGGCAGTAACTAGAGTAGCTACTTCAAAACAGTAATTGGAGAAACTTCTTCAAGAGAGTAGCTTGATGAACTAATCAAAGATAGTAACTTGAGGAATTACTTCAAGTCAGTAGCTTTAGGAACTACGTTAAGACAATAACTATAGGAACTTCTTCAAGACAATAACTAGAGGAACTTCAAGACAGTAACTAGAAGAACTATTTCAAGAAAGCAACTAGAGAAACTACTTTAAGATAGTAGCGTTCTGAGCCACTTACAAGACACGAACTTAGAGGCAACCTGGTTCAGTTAACCGCATGGTCTAAAGCAGGGGTCCCCAACCCTATGCCCGCGGGCGCCATGGCGCCCGCCGAACCTTTTGCGTCTGCCCGCCACTTTTTGACCACAGTTGAAAAGTTCTTGACTAATAATTTTAATCTGTCTCTTTTCCGACAAAAATCAAGTTTGTGCTTATCTCCAGATATGCTGTTCTCAAGAAGTTGGTGAATGAAAGCCCCCCTCTTTACAATCCCTCCATCTCATTCCTTTCTTTGCCGGCTCATTTTCAAAGTGTACTTTATTACTCGGAACTACCATTCTACTCACTAATACCATGCTAATACTTCCTATTTCCTTTGTAAATATCTTGACATGGTCTACTCAGCTTTGTTGCCTGAATAAACATAGAATAAATAGGCCTATATATTTTTTAAATGTACCTAAGCACCAAAATTGTGGTGAGTAGTTAAATATTTCCTTGTTTATTTATTTTGGTCTTGTTAAAATCGTAAATAAATCAGTATTTTTTTTATTATAGACATTGACTTTTGGTTTGGTGAAAATTGTTTCAATTGTTTTAACTGGTTTTGGACTAACTTTGCGTGTGTACTGTTTGCGTTATTTTATATGCAAATTTAAAAAATATTCTTTTAAATTTTAAACTCACTAATTTTTTTGATGAAATGTATTTTTGTGTGTGTGTTATTTGCATTATGAATTATGTTCGGCTATAAATTTAGTTGAAAAAGTGATTGGTGCCCGCGGCACTACCGTTAGTTTTGAATGTGCTCTAAGGTACAAAAAGGTTGGGGATCTCTGGTCTAAAGGAATCACTCTCGTGTGATTAAACTGCTGATGACAGGGAGATCGGGGTTCGAATCCCGGTTGGGTGTACTAATGGTGGTTTTTCCAAAATATTTTTTTCACTCTTCCTCCACGTAAATGCAGATACCTTTAAACCTAAACTATACCTTCCTAATTCCTATTTAACTTGCGTAATGTTTGCGTATACCAAGAACGAATACCAAAAGGCGGTTTAAAAAATACTTCAACAGGTTGTGTGTTTATATGACAATACTATTTATATTATTTCCTTCACAAGTTTAAAATTAAACGAATTTACAAATTATAACTCAGTTAAAATTAAATTATCGTATTGTTTTAAATTAGTTCGTGTTGTAGTTGTTTTTATATCTAAGACGTTGAGGATGCTATTTCGGTCATCTGCAATGGTCTCTAACGATGGGCTCACCACCAATACAGCGGGGACCGGCTTGTACAAAGAGGTTGGGGACATCTTTGGGCGGTAATAGCGAAACAATCGGTCCCTCGAGCTCGTCTGCACATTGTTCCAGACCCCACCCAAACCCCATGTTTGGTCTGTCCACCCAGCTGCCTGAGCGATGCAGGCGATATGAGGAGAGTAGAGAAAGTTCAACAATAACAACACATTATGTGGTAAACAGGCTCCCTCCAGAGCAAAGGATCACATGCAGAGGGAACAATCAAACCACAGCCATGTTTTCAATGGCCGTGTTTGTGCGCAGGGCTATCCAGAGTCACGACAAAAGGCGCCTGCAGAATTTTTCTCCAGGGGGGGCAAACCGGGGGTTATAGAATATCCCCCAGTATGGCGGAGGTTTTGGGGGCCCTCCCCCGGAAAAATGTATTACATTGAAGCTTCAAAAGACGCTTTTTAAGTCAATCCTTTTCTCTTGAAAATAAGATACAACATAAGAAAAAATTTCAAACTCCTAATATGTATGCAACCTCAGAATCTCAGAAGGGGGGGGGGGCAATTGCCCCTCCTCCCTGCGGGTGCGCTTGGTCACGACTTCACTTAACATAACGGTCGGCGTGTTTCAGGACATCTTAACTTTGTTTACAGGTGGTACGTACCAGGGGTGTGGAGTCGTAGTCGATAAATATGTACCGACTCCAACTCCGGCTTCAAAATAAAAACAAGATGTTTTACATTTTTTATTATTTAGGATCGAAATTAGTAATTTGGACTGACAAATGTACCTATTTAAATATTAATTCACAATTTCAAAGAAACTTCCCATGAAGTAATCTGTATTGGAGCATTTTGCCACAGTAAATTTGTTATTAATAATTAATATACTTTAGTAATAATTATTTATGAAGGAGTCGGAGTTGGAGTCGGAGTCGGACAGTAGAAAAGTAGAGGAGTCGGAGTCGAGGGTTTGGTGTACCAGCTTCACAGCCCCGGTACGTACTAGGAAAGAACCAGGGTCTCTTAGGTCAGCTGGGAAGGACCCAGTGGCGGATACAGGGAGGGGGGTGATTGGGACCCTTTCCCACAAATTCTAAAATAATCAAACATGTTGAAACCTATACCAAAGAGCTGACTCCCGAGTATGACAATGACGGAAGAGGCTTTCAGGGCTTGCATTACTACATCTCCCTCGTGATGGTCTGGTAGAAGTGAACTTGGGTTTAATTTCTTAGCACCGCGTCTTACTACCCATTCGGGTTATACGCTCTTAGTGAACAAGGTAGCTAACCATTTTGAAAACAATGGTAAACACCGATTGGATTTTTTACTAAAACTAAAATTTCGCAGTAGTTAGATTAAGTAGTTAGTATGATAACCGGTATTTGTATTAAAATACATATTTTTCTATTAATAATAAAACATTTAATCCCATTATATGTACATTTTATTACTAATATTGCAACTTGCTTTTTTGTATTTTTATTTATTTTTTATTTTATGTGAGGTATTTAACTAACGTGCACTTTCTGAACCGACTAAATATATTAGCACGCGCGAATTTCTATTAGCGAGAGAGGAAAAAACTTAGCAATTTGCCGGGAAAGGTATTTTCACATACCTTCCAGGGTTCTTTTAATGCCACAATCGACCTAGGAACCCTTTACTTTCCCTCCGAAGGAAGTTGAGCTACGGATTTTTATCGCTCAAGAAAAATCCATCGACCCCGGCTGGGTTTAAACCCACGAACATCGTGCCCTGCTATGTTAGGTAGTATATACAAATGATATACACAAATGTTCTATTTGTTTCTCCATCCCACATAAAATGGTTGATTTTTTACCACTTTCATCCAAAAATAAATATTTTATTTACCTATTTGTAATAGCAAGATCCAATTTTGTATCTAACAAAATCCAATCATATAGTTTTTCACAGATCGGGATACCTATAGATTGTCGACTAGGTCAGGAACCAAACTCCGGAACCCTGACGCAAGAGACTGTCATAGTCGCTTGTACCTCGTATGACCGACCACCTGTGTTAGTGAATGAATGTCTTTGTTACATCATAACACAGTTCTAGTGAGTAGTGGTCGTAACCAGGAGATGAAGCAGTGTCCAGAGGTGAAGAGCAGGTCAACGTGCTGACCGAGAGCTGGTAACTCCGACGGAGGTTATAACGGGGGTCCAGCCAGATCATGCGAACCAGACGTCAAGAGTAGCCAACCAAGCCAATACAATCGTTCGTCTCCATGCAGTCACCCTACGCTTACTGATGAGTAGTAAGGTCTACTCTGGAAATTGTGGGAAGGGAGAGGAGGGTGAGCAAAAAGAACTGAGAAAAATATGACATTATGTTAAGCAGTAAAAAAAATTACCCCATTCTAAAAATGTGCTAGTTTAAAAAAAAAATTGGGAAATGTGTAGTACCTTCACATTCAGAAAATGTACAACAAAAAGTTATCTTTTACTATTTTTCTTAGTCTAAACACTGAAAATAGTAATTTATTATTAAAGTCAATGGTATGAATTTTGTTTGGTAACCATGAACGGACTTCGTCTAAATAACACATTACAATAAAACTCACCCGGACCGGTGGCCATGCGGAAAACTACGTCAGTATCGTCAGAGTGTGTCGATTAGGTCGGGATTTGAATCCCAATAGGGTGTACTGAAGTGATTTCCCCTAAATGGTTTCCACTTCCCCCCCACACAAATGAGGGCACAAGCCTTTTAAATCCTAACTTCCTCAGTCACAGTTCTATAGTGTAAACCTGGGGAGAGCCCGGACGGGTAGTCAGAGAAGTAGAGATAAATAGCAAAGATAATAACACACACCTATTGAGGCAGGCTGCCTGATGCCGGCAAAACTCAACTTTCCCAACCTTGACCTTATAGAGTAGACTATTTGGTACAGACGACATACCTGATTGATATTCCGAACAACACTGTACCGGTATTTAACTGTGCACATGAAAAACACTCGTCTGAAGTCATCGTATGCCAACAGACATCCAGGACGCTTCTTCATGCGACCCAAATTTACCGGAGTGGTAGGATGGCAGGGATTTAGTGTTAAGGGCAATATTTTTGCAGTTTTATAGCAAACATTTTATTTTCGGCTAAATAAAGCAAATATTTATTCAGTAGAAACAAAGAAAATAAATCAAATATTTATTCAGTAGAAACAAAGAGTTCAATTTTATACACACAATAATCCAAACCTTTTTTTTTTAGTACCGCGTCTTACTACCCGTTAGGGTTATACGCTTACGTAATAATTAAGTTAATTAGTTAGAGATGAGTAAGGTTGAATTTGGATGAAGTGTACCCGCATTTGCGTAGAGGGAGAGTGGAAACCATTTTGGGAAAACTCCTTAGTAGACCTGACCGGGATTCGAACCTCAATCTTCCCGTCATCGGCAGTCTAATCTACTGCGATAGTAGCGCGTTAGACCACGCGGCCACCAAAGCGGGTTTCAACACTTCTTGAATTCCTCTCAAGGGAGTCCTGGAATTTAAATACCGGAGCTCATTCTTTTAAAGTAGAAAACTTTTTTTGTGTGTCCACAGAAGCTTACTACCCGTCCGGGCTATACATCTGTATTTTTAAACCGAGTTCGGGAATAGGCAGGCAGAACTTTAAAGAAATGTATTCGCATTTGCGAGTAAGGTGCGAGTAACCATTTAAGGGGAAAAATACCCTCAGTAAACACCAGCCGGGATTTGAACCCCGCCCTCTCCCACAGTGGCTAACCGGTCTGTTGCGAGTGACGCATTAACTCATGTGACCACTGACGCGGGTTGAAGGATACAATCATAGTAGTTATTAGAGGGAGTGAAATCAACTAAAGCAAAATTTTAATTCTACTTTTTCTATGTGTATAGTCGAAACAATAATAAGAATTTTTAGTAGGCCTCTACCATATACCAAACTCGTTAATAAAGAAAAATTATTGTTGCCAGAACTCCTACTCTTTAAATATATATAAATGTATAATAATTTACGTTATTTGACAAACGTATGAATGTTATTATGATAGGGTTTCCGATGTTATGCGAGAGATTACAAAACCCTGTGATTTGGGCAAGCAAGAAAGTTGACGTGAGCGATTTTTTTTCACATTTTAGTAATGAATGGAGATTTATTTAATTTTATTTGTGCATATCACCAAAAATGATTGATGTATATTGTATTAGCAACTTTGATAAGGGGGAGGCGGAGAGAAGGAAGGGTTTGTCGCTGTCCCCAGATGCGGCCATGGATAGGACGACTGTAAAAACAAAACTGTCATCTATTCACGCAGAACATCTATCAGCCCGATGACAAAGGAAACTATGATTAATGCATCCGTAAGATTAGTTGGCAGCATTGGCTAGTGGTTGCTTAGACCATTTAGCCTGAGGGTAAAGGACGTGGGGGTGGTGGGTGGGGGGATGAATTTAAAGGAACTACAGCAGCAATTAACTGCCTAAAGAAAGGACGAGAAACCGCTTAGTGTGATAACCATCTTTAGGAATCAATCACTCGCCTCTTAAATCTGCAATCTAGCACACTATATCCATGCGGTCAAACCCACCGATTTATAAAACCAATAATTATAAACAACAAAGATGTAACGGTGTATTCTGGTACACTATTCGGCGTAAGCCAAACGTGTTTATAGTCGTAAAGCCATATGAAAAAACTCTGTAGAAGATATACACTTTCACGCCGGTGGCCACGCGGTATATGCGTCAATCTCAATAGGACGGTTTCCTGGTGATGTGAAGGTCGGGGTTTAATCCCCACCGGGTTTACTGAGGGTGATTTACCTCTCCCCCTCCACGCAAAAAAAGGGTACATTTATTTTAAATTCTAATTTCCTCATACCTACCACATTAGAATTATAGATATATACAAAATAATTAATATATATGTACAAATATAATACGCAATTCCCTTACTAGTAGATTGAGCCGTGGCTTAAAAAAACATAATACATAAATGTGTAACAGCATGGCAGTCTTTAGTAACTAAAGAAGGCCGTGGTGGCAGTCAATATTGATCAAAAAATTATTAGTTATTTAATATTTTAGATCATTCGAAATTGATGCCATCTGCCAAAAAGGGACAGCTGAATATATACATTAAATGTATTAACTCGTTGAACTGTCAAATAAGTATCTACCTATGGCGAGCCGACTGAATTTGAACACTTTCAACTTTATATTTACAGCGAAACTAATTGGCTTAACTTAATTAGGGACAGTCCTGAGAATTACTTGGTAATTTTAAATTTTTATTATATGTTTTAAGAGTAAGAAAAACCTAGTTGGACGAAAAAAAAATTTCCACCGTACCTTACAACCCAACCTGACTATATGCATGTTAAATACATCTATGGCGTAGGGATGAGAGTAAAATTTAGAGAAAGTGTACCAGAATTTGTGTGACGGAAAGGTGGGAAACCATTTTGAAAAACCACCTTCGGTACACTTAAGCCAAACTATATAAGAATGAAATTTAGTCCTGTCCCCACCGATGTGGGTTGATACAATTCAAAAGTTTTCAAATCCCCATGCCTTTTCCAAGTTTTCCAGACTTTAAAAAAATATAGGGCTTTTATATAAATAAAAAAATGCCATAATTTTCACTGATTTGTACTAAATTCGAACGCCTCTGTGTTCTAGTTGTCAGAGTTCTTGGTTCTAGATCCAGAGGTCATGGGTTCGATCCCCGGCGCTTATAGAATTTATATCTGAAGCAGTTGGTCTGGGAGGGGGTCAAACTCATCCTCGTGAGGACAAATGAGGAGCTACTTAAATAAATAAGTAGCAGCTCCAGTCTAGAAAAGTGAAATTAACGGCCGAAGGGTTCGTTGTACTGAGCCCATGACACCCTATATTCGCAAATGTTGGCACTATCAGCGCTAACGGAGGCGGCCGCTCAGTCGGTATAGTTCGATTACGGGCTCACGCCATGGAGTTTTTTAAATTAAATTCTTGACACATGGAGTATTTAATAATTATTTACTAATGGCAGTGATCTTCACAAAATCGCATGAGGTGAAGATAAAAGTGATAGTAGATTACGCTGGGTTATGCTCTTCTACTTCATATTTCAAAAAATATTGCAAAAATATCTGAAAAAACCAATAACTTTTTAAAATTTCCCGGACTTCTTCCTAATTTTTTCCTGGCACATTAAATTCCCTGACGTTTCTCATATTTCCTGTTTTTCCAGTGTGTATCAACCAAGGCCGTACCAAGTTATTTTGATGGGAGGGGGGAGTGGGGAGGAGGGGTGTGTCGAACCTACCTTCTTCCAGAAAGTATTATTATAATATTTTCCCCCTCTTCAATGCTTAAACTAGTAACTAATTGGAGTATTTCAAAACAAATAAAATACCATTCTTAGTTACAGCCTTGATATTTACCAGGCGTTGGAGTTGTGTGTTGTCCTAGGTTAAGCCTGAAAATATGTGGGCTGCTGATACAGCCTTGTATTATGATGGCGCGGATGCGGAACAGCATGTTTTGAACTCGTGAGATGTTGCACGCCGCAGACATCCTATCAGCTGTTCGCTCAGTGGAATCTTCGAGTAGGAGTTCAAGGTCACCCACCCTTTACACGGAGGCCCAGGACAACACACCTTTGGCACGTTACGGTTATTCACGTTGTGGAACAGTCAAATTTTCTGAGGAAGGTCGTCCTTATATGGCATTCAGAAAAGTTACTAGATTGTAACGATACTGATTGGGACCCCTCTCATATATTTAAAAAGTCATGGATGAAGGTATTTTTCTTCCATAAATTGTATGTAAATTATCCTTTTAAGACTTCATCCATGGAGAATCATGCGCTTTTCAGAAATAACGTAGAAGGATTGCACCATTAAAACGGATTTTTTTATTTCAAAATTAAACTCCGTAGTATTTACCAAACAAGTAAGAGACGCCAGCTCCCTATACCCAATAGGAAGCTAGTCTTCAAAACACCTGTCGCAGGGAAGCTTTCGATTTGTTGGTTTTGACACTGGTCACGAGAGGTCCAAGGGGCAAGTCATATATAAGCTGTTTCTGCGTATGAACACACAGAGTGCCGGCGACATAAATCTAGAGAACGTGTAATATCACGACAGTACTACTAACTTATATATAAAGAATACACAAAAAATAATCTGTAGTTCAAGTAAAATTGTATAATTTTACATAATATATTTGTACCGAAAATAAAATCACTCCAATAAATCGTGTGCAACATTAACAGTTGTATTTATTCAAGTAAAATATCGTAATAATTGGCGCTCGATCACGGGGCTATAAATACCAATTATCACAAAATAAAACGTAACACTTCAATTGGCGCCCAACGCGCAACCGTATCTTAATAATTGGCGCTCGATCACGGGGCTATAAATACCAATTATATCCTAATAACAATTCCGTAACACAATAAGATCTACTTTCACGTGTTCATACGTCGAGCCAAGTTTTATGCAGCTGTCAATGTTGATAATGTCAATACTTATTCTAAAATAACATTAATAAAATTGTAAAATATTATCAATGTTTTTATTATTTTTAGAACCGCGTCTTACTGGTAACCCGTCCGGTTTACACGCTTATATACTAATTATGCTAATGTGTTAGGGATGAGGAAGGTTGAATTGAAAGGAGATGTACTCGCATTTGCGTGGAGAGAAGGTGGAGAATCATTTAGGGGAAATAAAAATCACGGTACACCGAATCGGGATTCGAACTCCGATATATCTATCATCGACAGTCCAGTCTATTGCGAGAGTGACTCAACCATGTCGCCAATCGTCACAAGTAACCAAATGGCCATTAAAGTGTGGCGAATTTAAGTTTGTCACCTCTCACAGTAAAATAAACTTTTTCCTGGCGGCGTGTTGTAGCTTGATATTTCCTGTATCAATGGAATCATTCCGCTTTCTGAATGAGTCACTGACGCAACACTGCCATCCAATATTCCCCTCCACTCACTTTCCCAACACTTCGTTTCATCTCTGCCTTTAGACAAGACAGATGGCCAAATTTCGCATTAAATTCTATTACATTTTCAATTTTAACAATTTTCATTATTTGCATCTGAAGCCGTTTTAACTGAGTACCGGTTGTCCAAGTGTACTGTATATGTTTTGAATAAACTTTGTAATGAAATATAATTTTCATTTTCACCGTAACCTGAGTGCACATTCTACCATCATGCACTCTTATCATGGGCGAAAACTTAATCAATGTGACCCACCGATGGACTCCAGGTAGGCGGAGAGATTCCACCCCCTGTAGCCCAGGTTTCTCTAAAGTATATGTGGTTCAGTATTCCTACGTTCCTCCTAGGAACATAAAACACATCCAAACCCTCCTAAATTTGACTAAAACCAACAGACACCAACATAACTGGACACCCCCATCTTCCCAAATTTCAAGGGAAAAATCTTTACTTCAACTTACGACCAATTTTTTTAAATTTTTCATCATAGTGTCTTACTACCCCTTAGGGTTATACGCTTATGTACTAATTACGCTAATAGTTTTAAGGATTAGGAAAGTTATATTTATAGGAAGTGTGCCCACATTTGAGTGAGGGGTGAGTGGGAAGACCCTTTTGGAAAAACCACTCTTAGTACACCGAGAGAGATTCGAACTTCGATTTCCCCATCATCGGCAGTCTAGTTTATTGCGAGAGTGGCGCATTAGATAATGCGGCCACTGAAGCGGGTTTACGATCTATGCATACACAAAATCACAACTAACAAGGTCAACTTTACTAATCCCTATGCAATTTCTATTTCAGCTTCATCTGGACAGTTTCACCCAATTCGTATGCATCTTGCTCGCTTCATGAGAAGTCAGGTCCGGTGTAAAGCTTGCCCCACGTTCGCCAAAAATTAAGAGCATAATGTTGACCTATTATGGTTCTTTTCAACACTAAATATAAATAGCTGATGTCCGACATTTTATTTTATAGTGGATAAACGTATCTAAGAGGAATATCCCACCAATGGGTGTTTTCAATTTATTTTATGGTGTCGTGAAACAAAACAAAAACGACACACGCGCTTTTTGTTTAATGTGTTATTTCAAATAATTTCACAACAGTAGTAGAAGCTGTCTGTTAGTATCTCGAATGATTTAGCTGCAATCGCACAGATTGAGTCAGTTGGTTTTGAAATTTGATGGGTTTTCCCAAGATGAAGTTGTTGCGCAGAAAAAGGAAAGGTGAAGTTATTTCAAGTCGCGCCGAGCGGAGAACGCCGATTGGGTTACAGCTTGTCACGTGATTACGTTTCTGCTCTGCTTTTGTTTTCAGGTGAACGTGTGAATTCACTGACGAACTAACATGTTCATGACAGAATCTGCTACTTGGATAGCTTGGTAGTAGAGCATTAACACGCCAAACATCTCGGGCTCGATACCCGTGTCCAGGTTTAATCTCTCAACATATATCTCGATGAATATTTCAATAATAGTTATGATAACAACCCGCTTCAGTGGTCACATGATATAACGCGCTACTCTCGCAATTGACTGGACCGCCGATGACGGGGAGAACGAGGTTCTAATCTCGGTCGGGTTTATTGAGGGTGGTTTTTCCAAAATGGTTTTACACGCTACCCCCACGAAAGTGCGGGTACACTTCCTTTAAATATAGCCTACCTCATTCATAAAACCATTAACGTAATTAGTACATAAGCGCATAACCCAAATGGCTAGTAAGACGCGGTGCTAACTTAATACTGCAAAAGAAGGTTGATTTATATAAAATGCACCTCTATTCTCTTGGAAGGTAAGACATGTGAATTAAACCACCTTCTCTGTTGTAGGTTCGAGTCAGATTCCGGCCAAACGTGTCAAAGTAAGGCACATTATCCGTGCTACCAACACAGTCGTTTTTTTTTAAATGAATGTATTTCGTTGTTGCTTTGTCTGTGTACGTTTGTGGGAGAGTTTGATATAGCAGAACACTCTAGTTTGAAGTTCGTGTAACTTTAGTCTGTTGTTTTCTCAGGCTGTATAAGAATCGTGCGGCACCTGCTTCTCTTGATGAGTGGGTGCTAACTAACTTTGTTAATTACCAATCCCCCCTCCCCCACCAGAGGTATGTCCTGTCGGCCTTGGCAAGGGAGGTAAGTTATGTGTGGGTTGGTTTCCTCTGGAGCAGCGTCGCGCCAATGTTGATGGACATTCCTTAGTTTGATTAGTTTTAATAAGTGTGGGACCTAGAGTTTCCGTGGGGTGTGATAGCATCATGCTGTGTGCGTTTACCAGCGGCTTGAATCTTTTAAAGTCAAGACTAGAGGTCAATCAATACCTTATGGCAAAGAAATTACGTCAAACATGCGGCCCTATCCATGATCCCGTGGTGCCCACGGGCCTTATGATAAACCAACATGCCGTGCGACCCTATTTTTTCCTACCAAAATCCTACTATATATAGTAGCATTCTGACAGGAAAAAAGACCTTTCAGACATCTCTTCCTACCATAAACAGGGTATAGACTACCTGCCTCAAGAAGTTAGCATATGTCACCTTATTTATAGAAAAAACACGATGGGAAGGGCGATATCGGACACAAACTAGCGTTATTAATGCTATTTTTACTTTATATTCATACGCTAAGTAATGTGATTTGTATGTGTTACTAATTATATAGTAGTATCAATAAAGATAAAATAAAGGAGAGTAGTAAAATGTTACTATAGATATGAGAGTTTACAGTAAAGTTTTTTTTTTAAGTTCTTCCCACCGTGTTACCATTATATCTGGAGGCGAGCATCCATCACAGAACATTAACTTAAATAAAGCGTACCTTGACTTCCCAACCAACTAAATCTTCTACGTAAATAAAATTAAAGAGTTTGTTTATCATGACTCATGAGCATTTCGCACGTTCCAGTGCGCTAACATGTTCCTCCTCGAAGTAGGAATTTTAAAATTAGTAGTTCCGATGCACTAACACGTTCTCGACGCCGGAATTTTTAAAATTAGTAGCTCCAAGAACTAACATTTTCCTCCTCGAAGTAGGAATTTTAAAATTAGTAGTTCCAATGCACTAACACGTTCTCGAAGCAGGAATTTTAAAAATCAGTAGCTCCAGGCACTAACATGTTCCTCATCGAAGCAGGAATTTTAAAATTAGTAGTTCCAATGCACTAACATGTTCCTCCTCGAAGTAGGAATTTTAAAATTAGTAGTTCCAATGCACTAACATGTTCTGGAAACAGGAATTTTAAAAATGAGTATCTCCAGTGCACTAGTGTTCTCCTCGAAGCAGGAATTTTAAATTTTAAAGTTACTTTCCACGTAAAGTAATTAAACTAAAAACATCTATCCGGGCAACGCTGGGTACTTCGACTAGTAAATAAAATATGCCGGCTTTGGTGGTCTAGTGGTCCAACAACTCTAAACCCAAGGCGCCACTTTCGCAAAAGACTAGACATTATTGGTAACGGAGATATCGAGGTTCGAATCCTGGTCGGGTGTACTGAGGGCGGTTTTTCCTAAATGGTTTTTCACTCTTCACGCAAGTGCGGGTATACTTCCCTTAAATTCAACCTTACTCATCGCTAACACATTAGCGTAAATTGTACCTATGAGTACAACCTGAACGGGCCATGAGAGGCCGTAACAAATATATATATATATATATATATATATATATACACACACACACACGAATTTCAAGTAAGACCACGCAAGAAAATATCTTATATTATTTTAGGATGAATAACCTCCAAGTTGCTACGACGCTATTTTGACAGTTCCACTAACTGAACAATCCATGTTAAGGTTCGAGGAGAAGGACTGAGAAGAGTAGTTTAGGGGAAAACAAGCCCGCATCAGCGGAGCGATGGGCGAATCACATGTAGGAAACATACCTCTAGCGTAACCATCGCCTCACCCGTGAACAGAGTGCAACGCGAGTCTGACGCCTTAGACCGCTAGGCTGAGCACCTGTCAGTGGCGAGACAGTAAATGTCAAAAGTTTTATCATCCAGGGTTGATGAGAAGTGGGTCGCTCAATTCCCCAGCAACAATCATCTCACAAGACCTTGGTCGTGGCGTGGGCAATCTTTCGGACCGAGCCACCACGCTCAGTCCTGGATTAACACATAAGTGGACTAAGCACGTGCTTAGGGCACCAGCAAAACAATGGCACCAAAAAATGAGAACTATGTTTTGAATGAATATAAACTTTACCGGATTTCGATAAATGAAAATAAGCAAAGTGAACAAATCTTCCGAATTTTAAGTTGCGCTGTCATGTGGAAGCATACGAAAGCTCATTTTCCCGCTAAATCTGTCTTATATCATGATCTTGCTACGGGAAAAATTAGCACCTAGAGATAGATGGGGAAATTTGTTAGTTTCCATGTGGATTTTGTCTAAGGTTATCGGAATTTCAAAACTGGAGGTTTACAACACTGATAGAAAGACGTCTGCTGTATCAATTGAGAAACAGTAACGACGTACATTTTCGATTTTGGTGTAGAGCTCAAATTTTCGCGAAATTACATTTTCCCCTTAACCCAAGTACCTATTTTGTTTTAGTTATATTTAGCACCGCGTCTTACTACCCGTTCGGGTTATAAGCTTAAGTACTAATTACGCTAATGGATTAGGATTTGGGAGGGTTGAATTTAGAGGAAGTGAACCCGCATTTGCGTGGAGGGAGAGTGGAAAACCATTTAGGAAAAACCACCCCAGCTCACCCGACCGAGATTCGAACCTCGATCTCCCCGTCCTCGGCGGTAGAGCTCAACACGACTAGCGCGTTAGCCAACTACGCCACCGAGGCGGGTTTTGTTTTAGTTACATAAGAAAATGGTCAGTCTTTATTCAGTAGTACAGTATTTCAGAATTCAGAGATACATAAATCGTGCAATTCTAAGCGGTTCACGAATCTATAGGTAAAAAATCATAACACTTAAAATGTGGTGTGTAAATTAACAGAGGTTTCAGCTTTTAAACCTAGTTTCTAGAATTTCAGGCTCATTTTTACTATGGAAATCAATCGACAGTAAATCCTCCCATGCACGGAACTCTAATATCCGAAACGAATAACAGCAATTTTTTGTTTATGCTTTTTTAGTAGCTGAGTTGACAAATAAAGGGTTAGGTCGGTAAAATCTTGATTTGTTAAGATATACAAATCGATAAAAAGAATCAAAGAAAATTTCAGACTTTTTTAAAAAGAAGAAATGATAAATTTAGTTTTGTTGTGTATTTAACTTTGTTATGTTGAATAATAACCATTTATTTAAATACTGTATGCATATACATATACAAAAAATACTTTTCTGTAACTATGTATGCTATGTAATTTATATATATATATTTATATAAAAAAATTCTGATATGAAATTAATACCCTTCTAAAGAACTAAAAGGTAATATATATATATATATATATATATAACCTTTTAGCTCTTTAGAAGGGTATTAATTTCATATCAGAAAATGTGCTTATCCGAAACGAGTTTAGTCCCTTTATTTCGATTATCAGAGATTTTACTGTATTAATTAACTTTGTCATCATAATTAATACCCATATTACTTAGAAATATAAGATTTTAGTTTATGGTTTAGTATTGTTTTTATTTTGAATTACGTGCGAGGGTTGAAAGGGGGGGGGGCTAATTATTTCAGTGTTTAGGGCATCTAAGGCCTTAATCCGACCCTGAGCAACTTCTAAACACGCTCCCCTCCCACATTCTTTCCTATTTCACAAACCACCCAATGTACCCTAAATACAAGCCATAATAAAATTTCATGTCTATTTCATGACAGTCTAGTGTTATATAAAACTTATCTTTGGATCATGATGTTGGAAAATAAAATAATTACAAAGTGGCTAGGTTTATTTCGCAAAAATACGCTGAAAAAGATCGTGAAAAGAAGCCTTAGCCTTCCTTTTGAAATACCCTCCCCCTATATTTCCCCACTTTCTTGTATCTCTTATGATAGAAAAACTAGAACAAGTCGTTCACAAAGTACCTATAAACCGGCCGACAAGTACATTGTTAGCGAGAGCGATTACGGACAAGACGTAATACATTTTAATCTGTTTGATTGGGAGTCAGAAAACACCTACTAATTTTGCACCCCCTAAACATTAGGGGGGAAATATGAACTTATGGTTTGTAGGCGTGTAATTTGTGATTAGATCCAGAAACAATTATGTTCTTATTTTTATGATAAAATAAATTAAAAGTAATCTTCTCAAAGTTTGTTTAGTGTTACTATGACACAATTTTAACCCGATTGACGATAACTTTGGCATTTTAGCACAGAAATGAAGTTACTTAAAGTGAGAGTGAAGGGGATATAGTTGTTTTTACAGTTTTTACACAAACTTTTTTGGTCAAAATTAATCACATATTGCTTCAGTACAAACATAGAGTTTAATTTTCTTCACATGGTGAAGTCAACACTTCTTGAATATCTGTCAACGCTGTCCTGGAATTTAATGACAACTTTTTCTTTTAATTTAAAAAGTTTGTCATCTTATGCCGCTATGCTCATGACAGATATTCAAGAAGTGTTGATCATCATGTTAAGAAAATTAAACTCTATGTTTCTAACGGAATAATACTTTATTTATTTTGAAAAAAAAAATGTTTTGCTATAAAAACTGCAAAAAATTGCCTTTTTTTGCGTCCCCTACATCCCCCAACTTAAAAGTCAAACTCGTAAATGCGCTCTTTTGGTTAAAATCAGTTTATATCACTTGTCAAAACGACAATACAAATCCAAGCAAACAAGGTGAAGAGTGGAATTTAAATAGCACATATTTACCTTGAAATTTTCAGATATAAAAAAGTACGAAAAAACACACACAAAAATTGCATTCAGCACAAACTTAGCAGTTTTAGAAAAATTAATGAATTATTATAAAATAGGTTCGTAGAGATTAGTTTAGATGATTAATATTATAAGGTTTTATGGTCATAAAAATAATTTGGGTGTGAACAATTTTGCTATGCTCTAATTAGGCAGCCAGAGGGGAGGCAAGGAGGACACCCCCTACCTAATATAAACCTAAAATCACAAATAATTATACCAAACTCACTTCGGTGACCACATGGTTTAATGCGCTACTCTCGTAGTAGACTAGATTGTCGATGACGAGGAGATCGAGGTTCAAATCTCGGTCGGGTATACTGAGGCAAGTTTTTTCAAAATGGTTTTCCCCTTTCCCTCCACGCTAATACAGGTACACTTCCTCTAAATATAACCTTCATAATCCATAAACCCATTAGCGTCATTATTATGTAAACGTATAGCCCGCACGGGTAGTGAGACACGGTGCTAAAAAAATAGTAATAAAAGTTTAAAACATGTGAGGTATAGATATACAGGTGGGTTCAAAACTCTCTTTACAAACTTTAATGGGCGATACGGAACACTAAAACAAACCTTTTTTCGTTAGTGAATCTATGTCTGCAGACGTCACCGTTTGGTGCTAGAGGGCGGTGCGTCAAAATTAGTAGCTATCTTTCGCCGTCGTGATTTGTAACGTGGACTTAGCTCGAGTAGCACGGAGCATTTCACGGATTTTGATATGACTGACATGCATCTAGCGTATGGGGCTGGGGAATCTTTGAAAATGTACGGGAATCAATGCGTCGACGCTGTCAGGCACCACACTTTCTACCTTTCATTTATGTACCAACAGATTCTTCTAGCACCTAAGGGGGACGTCTGCGTACATACATTCACTAACTAAAAAGGTTTGTTTTAGGGTTCCTGATCTCCCATTAAAGTTTGTAGAGAGTTTCGAATCATCCTGTAGTTTAAACCAGTGGTAGGCAACCTTTTTGAGCCCCGATCCACCTATAAATTAATCAAAGGTCCCACGATCATCCAAAGTTTCTCCAATCTAATTTTTAGGGGGGGGGGACGAGAAGGGTTCTTTAAATCTTATATTTATTACGAAATTCAACCACCCCTCAAATACTTTAGTTCCCAACTTTATAAAATGACTAAAATGCACATTTTCATACTCAACTACTTACATTTCTTGTAACATTACCAATTATAACCGATCAAAGTAATTTTGGTCACACTGAAATATTATTTAAAGATACCGGTACTTGATATATTTGCGAATTTAAAATGCTCAAAGATTGACTTTTAGTGACGTTGCAGATTTCTTACGCGGTTGGCTGAAAATTGCCGACGCGTGGTATGGATCAATAAAGATGTGTCAAATCACTTGATGATCAAAACGTAGGCCTTTATATGAATACATTAAAAGTACTCCTTAAATTCCAAGTTAGAAGAATTCTATATGCTCTCTCTCATCAAACCACCCACCCCTTCCAACTAAATTTCTGGGCGTGCGACTGATTATTATTTACCACGAATTGCAGATATTGAAAATGTAGCCTGTTACATTCTACAGTTCAATTTTCATAGAAAGAACCTTATCTGACCGCCATAAAATTTACAAGATCTACTTTCACGTATTCATACGTCAGGGCATGTTATTTGCAGCTGTCACTTTTGATAGTATAAACACAAAATAACACTAATAATATAGTAGAAACTTATTGATGACAGCAAAAAAAATGTGTTTGTATTTTTTAAACGGATCTTCTTATGAAAATTGAACTAAAGCAAGATAGTGGTGACTCGTTTAAAAATGCACTATGTTAGCTATACTTTGGAAGTGTAGTTTCCTAACAGATGAGCCAACGATAATATGACCTTCGACAAGTCCTGACCTTACACCTTTGCATTTTTTAATGTGCAAGTATGTAAAACAACATCGTTTGTGTTGAGTTAATGACGCGACGGGTCGCGTTTGAACTGAAATCAAATATTAAATGATTGTGGGATGTTGGTAGATTTACATAAAGTGTCTTTAATGAAATGTTTACACATCATCGATGAGTTTAGTAACATTTTACAACTATTCGCCTCAAAATAAATCTTAAATTTTATGAGAGTGCTACGTTGTAGATAACTAGGAGCAATCAGCTTCGGTGGTCGAGATCGATGTTCAAAACTCGGTCGGGTGTACTGACGGTGGTTTTTCCATAATGGTTTTCCACTCTCCCTCCACGCAAATGCGGGCATACTTCCTCTAAATACAACCTTCCTAGTCCCTAAAACCATTAGCGCAATTAATACATAAGAGTATAATCCAAACGGGTAGTAAGACGCGGTGTTAAAAACAACCTGGGAGCAATTTTCTTTTATGGCTAAGTTATTTGATATAAGAAGTAGTTATGAGAAGAGCATCCTAGAAGAAATGTACCCTCATTGGCGTGAAAAAAAGATGGGCAAACCAGAGTATTAAATTATATATTGAACCCCTCGTGCAACCGGCAGGGGTTCAAACCTTGACAGTCACGTCAACGGCCACCGAGTACAATGTAAGTCTAACGCCTTAGATCAAATGGCCACCGGGAAGATTTAATGTTTTATTTAGGAAATGTAAGTACTGCCAGGACTATTTAACCTCACTCGGCAACCCCTTGTGGTCCCAAGTTGCGAATTGAAACTGTGACCTTCCAAACTCTTTGGAATCACCCGCTTCAGTGGCTTCATGGTCTAACGCGCTACTCTCGTGTTAGACTAGACTGGACTAGACTAGAAAAATAAGATGTGATTTTTTTTATTGCAAACAAAGACAGAATAAAAAACTAAAAACGTCTGTCTGGGATTTGATAATTGCACGAGGGCCGATCGATTTACCTTTTAATTATTGTAGTTCTACTGTCTGTATTTTTCCGGACATGATTATAATACGAGTTTTTAAAATAATTTCAATATAGGTTAACTTTAGTTGAAAGGGTGATCTGAATAAACATGAATCTATAATAATAAAAGGAAGTGTTTGTCTGTACGGGTGTGTGTTTGTGTGAGATGCCCAGCCAAATCTACGGCACGCAGCGATATGAAATTTTTAACATAGGTGGACGGAAGGGGGTCCGAATGCACCTCGAAGCCGGATTTTTAAATTTTTAACAAATTTTTGGAGAAAATATTGTTATTATTATTATTATTATTATTATTATTATTATTATTATTATTATTATTATTATTATTAGCACCGCGTCTTAAGTAGGGATCATTTACGGTCCTCAGGGCGGAAGTGACGTCATAATAGTGGGGTGGGTAGTTTTTGGGATAGGGCCTTATACATAGGTACGGTTTTCAGGGCAGAGAGGGGAAGGTAGGGGAGGTATCGTGATGATGTGGTGATGTTGGAGGTGGGGTGGGATGGTGGTGGGTTGTTGGTGGGGGGTTGAGGGTTTATAGCTCGCGTGTGTTGGATGGTTCTGCGGGGGGCGGGGTTGGCAAGCGACGTCGACCTCGGAGGGTGTTTTCTCTCTCTCTCTTTCTCTTACAGGGAAATTAGGAATGAAGAGGGGAGGGGGGTGGCAAGCTCTTTCGCGGCGGCGACCGCGGGAAGGGTGTTTTCTCTCTCTCTCTTTTTCTTTCAAAACAATACATAAATATATTCCGTACAGTGGGTATTATTATAAAATCTCTTCCTCTATCCTTTTTTTTATATATCTTCCATACAATGATTATTATAAATCTTAAAAGGGTACTCTCTATCAGAATGTAATCTAGAAAGGATGTCCTTCTCCCTCTCTCTTTCTTACAAGGGAAGCTGGGGGGTTAAGGTAGATATTTATTGATCCTGTAGACAAACAGCTTCTCTCCAAGACCTCACACACCTGCCGGAATCTTGATAACATCTGGAGGGTTCTCTTACACTGATGGGTGACTTCCGCTCTGCGACAAGAACGTGTGAGGGGGTGACTGTGAATATCTCTTCCTAAGGGTTGCAATATTTATTATTTCTCTCAGCTTGGTGAAAGACGACTTCCGCCCTGTGACATGGGAGCTGCGATAATCTTAAAAGAAAATATCTTTTCACACGTGAACATCTGCGTGAGTTGTTGAACTATGAACTTTCCGGCATCCCTGAGAAGATCTGATTCGGTTAAAGTCACACGCTCAGTAGAGGGTGTGGCTTGGAATACTCTCGAGTCATACGCTCAGTAGAGGGCGTGGCTTGGAATACTCTCGTTCCCTATATATAGAGCTAACCCTTTCTAGGAGAAATCATTAGCTACCATCTACATTCTAAAGACTAACAATGTCTAGTGAATACGCAGCAGTATTATTAAGTACGGTCGGATCGAGTGAGATTGTATCGAGAAAGTTGACGGATTTAGAGATTGGTCACGGCTATCGTGTAACTAGTATAAAAGCTTTGAACACGCGCTTCGGCCGGAGAGTGCTTACAGTATTAGACGGGAAGTATAATGTATGGTTACCTAACCGTTTCTCGCTGTTAACCGACGCGCAGCTAGAAGACGTTTCCAAGGCGGAGTTGCTGCTCGTATACAAGGGTATCTCCAAGCTTAGCAAGACGGCTATCTTAAACTTTGAAGGTAAGCGTACATTCAAATCACACACACATCCAATGTTATAGTTTTATGAATACTTACTCTTCATTTTTTAAAATGTGCTTAGTTATCAACCTTTACGGTTTAAACTTCTCTAGCGCCGTTTTAATGTTTTAGTTTTGTATCGTTTACCATATACTCTAACTAATAATAATTGTTAATTCTTTTTATAGATTCCTAGACTTATACTCTAATCGATTAAATAAAAAAAATGTTTTATAGATTCATAGACTTATACATACAAAGGATAAAAAAAATGTTTTTATAGATTCATAGACTTATACTAGACTTATACATTTATTTCCAAAGAATAAAAAAAATTTTTTTTTATATATTCTAATTGATTAAAAATACTGATACATTCTTAGACTTATTCATAAAAAAATTAATTTTTTCTTTTTTACAAAAAAAGAATTGCTCATGAGTTAAGACATTAACTTTTTTACTTCAATGTTTGTATATCATAGCTCGTTATATTATTCACCCAATGTTATAGTTTTATGAATACCTACTCTTAATTTTTTAAATGTGCTTAGTTATCAACCTTTACAGTTTAAACTTATCTTGCACCGTTTTAATGTTTTAGTTTTGTATCGTTTACCATATACTCTAACTAATAATAATTGTTAATTCTTTTTATAGATTCCTAGACTTATACTCTAATCGATTAAATAAAAAAAATGTTTTATAGATTCATAGACTTATACATACAAAGGATAAAAAAATGTTTTATAGATTCATAGACTTATACATTTATTTCCAAAGAATAAAAAAAATGTTTTTATAAATTCTAATTGATTAAAATACTGATGCATTCTTAGACTTATTCATAAAAATTAATTTTTTCTTTTTTTAACAAAAAAAGAATTGCTCATGAGTTAAGACATTAACTTTTTTACTTCAATGTGTGTATATCATAGCTTGTTATATTATTAGAATACAGAGAAAAAAGTAATAATCGTTATTTCTTTTTATTTAAAAAAGTTTGTTATATTATTAGACTTATATCGTAAAAAAAATTTTTTTTCTTTTTTAACAAAAAAATAATTGCTCACGAGCTAAGACATTAGCTTTTTTTACTTCAATGTTTGTATATCATAGCTTCATGATCTGCTATCTGTAAAAAAAAAAAAAAAAACCAATACTAACTAGGTGTTCCTGTTTGTTTGTTTTTATAGCTGTCTCAGAGTCACTCGATGAGATCCTAGAGCAAGCCATACAGAAATGAAGAGAATAATGCGAGGAGAGTAGTGCCTGCTTAGAGCATAGCGTGCAAACTTAGAAACATGTCAGGACCCGCGGCAAAACGAGCTCGCCTGTCATCTCCTATCATCGTATCTAGACAGACTAACGGTAATAAGGTGTATACCCTCGATGAATTAACCTCTAATGAACAACTTTTAATTAAAAACCTGAGACATGATATCGCTCCTCGTGATGGGAAGGTATATAATGCTTACATAGAACATATACCCGGACAGATTAAGACCTCGAGCGTACTGATATTCGGGCAAGACGATATAAACGTACAGATCCAAAGACTTATGACCCTGTCACGAAACTTAGGTATAGGATTTACGCAGTTTAGGCTTTACCTGGAGCCGCTAGGACTATCTATCAAACTTATCGAGCAAGCGTACGCCCAACGCATAAAGACGTACTCTATCACCAATGAACTACCCTATAAGGATCCTGTTCAGTTTCTCGTTGCGTGCGGGGATATTTACGTAAAGACGGTAGAAGAATCAATTGCAAATAACCCGATAAAGGTAAATTGTACTCTCATCTGCGAGTTTAGGCATCCTACCGAAGATAGAATTGAAAAGGGTTATTTCAACTCGACTCTATGCGATATATTTACCCTGATAAACTTGGAGGAGCTATATGAAAATAACGTGATCTTTCCACTCCTTGCTCAGATTGAGGCGTTCGTTTCTAGAGACTCGGGATGGATATATGACGGCACGTTGGAAATGAGAATAAATTTCTCGAAAAACTCGGTTTTCTCGATCGGAGCTCGTGTTCAAATCCCTGAAATTATAGCCAAACGTAGAGCGTTGATAAATGTACAATCTGAAGAAGGACTTTGCTTCCCCGTATCCGTATTGACGTGCCTCTTTGAACCGACGGGAAAAGCTCAACGTTTATCCTCTTATCCTAATTTTCGAGATGTGCTGAATCTAGATGGAATCCCGCTCCCGTTCGAAATGAGGTATATCGAACGCTTCGAAAGGCTTAACGATATATCCGTTAATGTGTACACCGCGAAACACGACGGGAGTGACTCTTATATTGACACTGCAGACAACTCTAAAACAGTAGTGATCGTTCCCGTGCACGTCAGCGCTAAAGAACGCGCCAGACATGTTCATTTATTCATGATAAGAGTGCACGGAACGGGAACATATCATTTCAGCGGAATCAAAAATCTCTCTCGGTTAATAAACCCGCAACTATCGTTAAATTCTAACGAAAGACGTAGGTACTTTTGCGATCGATGTCTGACCGCTTTTCTGACCGAAAATAAACTTGTAAAACATAAAGATACGTGTATAAAATTTGGCGCGGTAAGGAGTACATTCCCTCAAGGAGAGGATAAATTCCTCACGTTCTCACAGTATAAGCATCAGGAGAAAACAGGATTTATCGTATATGCAGACCTGGAGAGCTTACTCGTGCCGATAGAGACGAGCGATCCCGACCCGAAATTTTCTTATACCGAGAATGTACAGCGTCATGTGGCTTATTCTGTAGGTATGTACACTAAATGTAATTTTGACGATAGTCTCTCAGAGTACCGACGCTTCACGGGAAGAGATTGTACAGATCAATTTGTTGAAGCTCTCGTAGATACAGCAAAGCGCGTACTAGATTGCTATAGTACCGTCGTTCCGATGACACCACTAACGCTTGCTCAAAGAGATGCTCATAATACGGCCTCTCATTGTCATATATGCGAAAAGCCTTACGCGAATGATGATATTCGCGTTATGGATCATTGCCACTTGACGGGACTTTATCGCGGGAGCAGTCACGCAGCATGCAATATTAATTACAAGAACCCGAGCCACCTGAGCGTAGTAATCCATAACGCGCGTTGCTACGACAATTTTTTCCTTCTTGAATCACTTGTCGAACGTAGAGAGACTGATCCGTTCACGGGAGAGAGCGTTCTCGTCAATCCGGGAAAAGTCAAGGTTATTGGAGAGACTATGGGAAGATTCAAAGTAATCATGAAATATATTCGGCACGGGTTTCGAGGGATCACGATTAAAATTATAGATAGTTTCAGCTTTCTATGTACGTCCCTAGAGAAATGCGTATCTTACCTTGAACCCGACCAACTTAAAATCACCCGTAAGTGTCATCCTGAGGATGAACGGTTCAAACTAGTCACTCGTAAAGGCGTGTTCCCCTATGACTATATAGATTCATTCGAGCGACTGAACGAGACTCAGTTACCGAGCAAGGATAAATTTTACAACGCACTCACAGATAGTCATATCGCTCAGGAAGACTATGATCATGCTTGCGAGGTTTGGCGACTATTTGAATGTAAGAATCTTTGGGACTACTCGAACCTCTACCTGTATACTGACGTAACGCTACTGGCTGACGTCTTTGAGAACTTTCGCGATCTCTGCATGAAGACGTATAGACTCGATCCCGGATGGTCTCTTACAGCTCCTAGTCTTGCGTACCAGGCTCTATTGAGAATAACCCGGGTACGGCTCGAATTAATCGATGATGTGAACATACATCAATTCATCGAGGGAGGTATCCGAGGAGGGGTATGTTTTGTGGCTAATCGGCACTCTGTAGCGAATAATCGGTATATGGACTCATTCGACCGTTCCAAGCCGGAGTCTTACCTTGTTTATCTAGACGTGAATGGACTCTATTCATTTAGTATGCTGTCCTCACTACCCTTTGAAGGGTTCAGGTGGCTCGAAGATGATGAAATTGATCGTTTGGATGTGCGAAAAGTAGAGGACGATGCGGAGACGGGGTATATCTTGCAGGTAGATCTCGAATATCCACGAGATGTACACGATGCTCATTCCGACTTGCCGTTCTGTCCCGAGAAGGGGATTCCACCCGTAGGTAAGCACGAGAAATTGTTAACGACTTTAGCTGATAAGACTAGGTACGTCATTCACTACCGTCATCTAAAGCTATGTTTGGCGAATGGATTGAAACTGACAAGAGTCCACAGGGTTCTTAGTTTCAAGCAATCGCCATGGATGGCTCCGTATGTCAAGCTGAACGCGGAAATGAGGAGTAAAGCGAGCAATCAGTTTGAAAACATGTTTTTCAAACTGATGAACAATGCCGCATTCGGTCGTCTTATATCTAACAAGAGGGCCTACCGTACGATAAAGATAGCTACCAGGTGGGGAGGGAAATTTGGAGCGGGTAACCTCATAGCTAGCCCAAACTTTAAAAACCGTACGATCGTGTCGGAAAACCTGGTCATCATCGAGATGGAACCGCAAGAGATTTACTTTGATATGCCGATTTATGCAGGATTCGCCATTTTGGAAATCTCAAAGGTAGTCATGTACGGTCTACATTATCAGGTTATGGTTCCCGCCTTCCCGGCAGGCGCGTTAAAACTCCAATACACGGATACGGACTCACTTCTCTACTACATGACTGTTGAGGATGCGTACCAGCGACTTATCCTGTTAGCTAATGACTACCTGGACACATCCGCCTACGGACAAGACAATGTTTACGGGATGCCTGTACTAAATAAAGGGGTGCTCGGTAAACTAAAAGATGAGACTCGAGGTCGGATCATCACCGAATTCATAGGTTTACGTCCTAAACTCTATTCATTCGCGGTACAAGGAGATGGCGAGACGCTCAAGGCTAAAGGGGTCAAGAGTAGCGCGTTAAGAACGCTTTCGTTAGAGGACTATCGTAATTGTCTGACTGATGCGACGATAGTCATGAGACAGGCTCGTTCAATAAGAGCTGTAGGATTCAAACTTTACACTCAAAAATTCAATCGGGTCGCCCTATGCTCTATCGACGATAAAAGATATATAGTACCCGGTACGGTCAATACTCTACCATGGTATCATTACTCTATAAGTGGGCAGGCATCTACTTCCTCCCAAGAGGCGCCGATCGATACTGAGCCGTCGTCTCTATGAAAAAAATAATTTTGTCTATAGTTTAAGTGCTAGTGATTAAGAAAATATTAATACAGTGCTTCTAAAAGTAACAATGTATATTCAAGATTTACAACTTTATCACTATTCGATATAAGATATAGTACTCGGTACAGTTAATATTCTATCATGGTACCATTACTCTATAAGTGAGCGGGCATCTACTTCCTTCCAAGAGCCACTGTTCGATACTAACCTGTCGTCTCTATGAAAAAAGTGTCTATAGTGTAAGTGATTAAGAAAATATTAATAATTAATGTCGATGTATATTCATGATGAAGAGAAAACAAAAAAATTCAAGAACTATACCTTTATCACTATTGTCTAAAGAAAATGTTAGTACTTCTAAAAGACTTGAGAAAATATTTATGTTGTACCACATATTCTGTAACTTTATCATTATTAACTGAAGAAAAAGAAAATACTAATTTAGTATGTATCTGTGTGTAAAAAATAGTATATCATTATATTCATTAAATGGGGTTATTGTGTGTTGTTTTTTATTATTATTTCTTTCATCCCTCCCTCCCTCACCCTCCCTCTCTAAGACTTATATTCCAAGAATAAAAGGTTTTTTTAGATTCATAGACTTATACATCTCTATCTAAAGAATACGAACAAAGTAATAATCGTTAATTCATTTATTTTTAAAAAAAGTTTTGTTACATTCTTAGACTTATACATTTATTTCCAATGAATAAATTTTTATAGATTTCTAGACTTATACTCTAATTTATTAAAAAGGTTTTACAAAGTAATAATCTTTAAAACATGATTAATACATTACAAGTATTCAAGAAGGATAAATGAAAAAAGTTTGATACATTCTTTCCTATACTTATCGTCTAATTGATTAAATACACCCTCTCCTCTAAGACTTATATTCCAAGAATAAAAGGTTTTTAGATTCATAGACTTATACATCTCTATCTAAAGAATACGAACAAAGTAATAATCGTTAATTCATTTATTTAAAAAAAGTTTTGTTACATTCTTAGACTTATACATTTATTTCCAATGAATAAATTTTTATAGATTCCTAGACTTATACTCTAATTGATTAAAAAATGTTTTACAAAGTAATAATCTTTAAAACATGATTAATACATTACAAGTATTCAAGAAGGATAAATGAAAAAAGTTGGAGACATTCTTTCCTATACTTATCGTCTAATCGATTAAATTCAAAAGTAATAATTGATAAATTACAAGCTAGGGAGTATCCAAGAAAGATCGATTAGACTTATACATTTATTTCCAAAGAATAATTTTTTTATAGATTCCTAGACTTATACTCTAATTGATTAAAAATGTTTTACAAAGTGATAATCATTAAAAACATGATTAATACATTACAAGTATTCAAGAAGGATAAATGAAAAAAGTTTGAGGCATTCTTTTCTATACTTATCGTCTAATTGATTAAATACAAAGTAATAATTGATACATTACAAGCTAGGGAGTATCCAAGAAAGATTGATTAGACTTATACATTTATTTCCAAAGAATAATTTTTATAGATTCCTAGACTTATACTCTAATTGATTAAAAAATGTTTTACAAAGTAATAATCTTTAAAAAACATGATTAATATATTACAAGTATTCAAGAAGGATAAATGAAAAAAGTTTGAGACTTTCTTTCCTATACTTATTGTCTAATTGATTAAATACAAAGTAATAATTGATACATTACAAGCTAGGGAGTATCCAAGAAAGATCGATGAAAAAATTAAGAAAAACCTTTTCGATCTATTTGTCTCTGACTTAAAGCACTCGTTCAAGAGTTTCGATAGTTACGAATCCTTCAACTCGTCTCGTAGCTTCTTCTTCGTAGGCTCCTCGATCGCTTTCTCAGAAGTTTTATTCTTCTTTCCGAGCGTACGTTTAGAAGTGCCAGCAGTTTTCTTCCGTCTGACCGTGTCAACCTCATCTTGACCGCAGAAACATGATAACTTATCGAAATCGATGTACTCTTTATACTCGTTTATCAAGGCTATCATATGAAGCAATGCTGGAATAACCGAACCCGTATCGTTCCGCATCGCACTCTTGGTCAGATCGCAAAAGTTTTGGCTGATCAGACTTAAAATTCTTAAACCATTCTTGGAGTAGTCGGACATTTTCTGTGGCGCACGAGTAGACGGTACCGGAATGAGTGGAACACTTGTTTACGTTGTACAGATTTTTAAGCTTACTCAGAGAAGGGCAACCGAGATTGCCTAGCTCGTAAAAGTCGTACTTGTCACTATCGGCGCCGATGACACTCTGTAGCCAAGTAATCTTCTCAGTTCCTTTAATATAGATTGATAGTCGCGATGCGTACCGCTCTAGATGAGAAATCATGATAGAACGAAGATTCGAGTACTGTACTTCTCCGCCGTACCAAGATAGTCCGTGATAATAGTCGGTCACCCAATCTACATTCCTCCTGCTCGATGCGGAGAGGTCGTCGATCTTGAACGGAGGAAGGAACTTGTAGTTTGCTTCGTCAAAAGGTTCGAAATGTAGAACGCTCACCTCCTTGAATATGAATACTCTCTCATCAATCGAGTATCCTTGCACGTCGATCAACATACTGATCAAGATGAGAACGATGATGCGTCATTTATGATGTCATCTTGCTAACGTCGCTGCTTGAAGGGTTATAGCGGACTACTCTATCGTGTATGATGAGACAAAACGCCTTGGTGTTTGCAGGGATATTTTCCTCCGTCTCGAACGTTATACGACACGTCACCATACCGTCCTTGAGAGTATCTTCCTGTCGGCTGGCATCGAACACGACGACGGGTGCGTGAGACTTGAAATGAGAAGGATCAAGTAAAGGTAAAGAGGTGCTCGTTCCGTAGTACGAAGTCTGGAAATTAGCATAGTCTTCGTATAATTTCGAGAAGGAATCTTGTCTAAAGTCCAAGTTCATATCCTCATAAGGGTACATGATAGAATTTAGATAGAGTTTAGCATTACGTAAATTACAATGATCGAAAATACTTCTATCTGCAGCCGTCGTATTGTTCCGTCCAGTCTGAAGAGCGAAAACAACGTAACGAGGTTTTTCCAGCAAGGTTGACGTTTTCACAGTCCAATCATGCTGATTAGAAGTAGGTACGTTAGGGTACTCATACAATTCCCAAGTACGAAAAGGTAGCTCGATGATCCTTCCACTCTTGATGAAATTAAGCAGGTTGAGACGATTGATATCGTCAGTCTTTATATGCGGTACAAGCCAAGATATTTTACTTAACTCGATCCTAGAGAGTGTCTCCGCGACGGGAGGAGGCGCTCTTTGTAAAGCGTTGTTGTCGCTGGTCGAACGAACTAGCACCAGTTCTTGTTTCGCATTGATTAGTATTCGAGAATAGTCTTCGACGAATCCTAGTATGAGACGTAAAGGGATGCATACGTCAAAGATGCCTGTTTCCGCGTGCACGTGAACTCCTTCAAATCTCCAACCCGCGTTTGAAAGATGAGTCTGCTCACCGTTCCTTATAGATAGATAGTTTTTAAGCTGAGTCGAAATGCCTACATCTCTCGATTGATCAATCTCTATCCCGTTGATCTCATAGGCGATTCTTGAGAATAGATGCAGTATTCCGTTATTAACAATCCTTGAAGTACTTCCGGGTTCTCCCGTATTCAAAAGTAGTCGTCCTTTGATATGTAGTAGAGAACGGTGAGGTAACGTGTACAGTCCTTCGTGTTGGATAGATATCCTAAGCTCGTTCCCGTTAGCTAACGGTCCGGGAATATACGAGGCGTAGGAATGATACTGGAAACTGGTCAAGGCCGTATCGAAAGCGGCGGAGTCTCCAATGTTCAGAATGTCCACGGCGTCATCCATTATTTTCGTAACGAGTAGCCTAGACGTCTTAAATATTGTTTATTTGTAGGTGTTAACACTTTCACTGTTCTTCTCTCAATGTTTCGAGGAAGATGACGTCGTCTCGTTTTATCTAGTACGAGTCCCATCCCCACCGACTCGTTTCAGATGTATACGTAGCGATATCGTTTCGTCTCTAAAGTTGACGATATCTCCTCGTTCGTCTATAAGTCGTACTGCGATAGACTCTATTACTCGCTTCGTTACCGGAAGGTAAATGATATTGTTCGGCGCTTCCACTATCTTATAGCCTGGCGGGACGGTCATGCTGAACTCGTGCAAGGTATGACTCGGTTCTCCGTTGACGTAAGCCCCGCTAGCGAGACTACATTCTACGCGGATCACATTCACGTGAAGAATATTCACGGTATTGGTAGATATGTGCGTCTTCCCTGCGGGAAGTACGACGGAGTCGAACCCCAGCAAGGATGCGAACGTGCCGGACCGGGTAAAGTCAATAGGTTTATTGCAAGTGATATAGCTCTTTAAAGTGCTAGGGTCACCGATAATCGAGAGCTTTACGTTACTCGAGACTTCTCTTCGCAAGAATCTGTCCAACGCCTCAAGTTCATAGGTACCCGGAGGGACGGTATACTCTTTACCGTCACAATAAAATTTATTATTACGTTCGTCGATGTTCGGTATGGAATTGAACGTCGCCAGATTGATCAGTCCGATGAACCATTCTTCTTCGCGATTCTCTTCTCCGAGCAGGATATGCGGGAAGTAGTTCTCAGTTAGATTCGAACTCTGACCCGTCAGTGTAAGTGTCATAGACATATTTACTAAGATCGAACGTCAGCGCGAGTATTTAAGGAAAGCTAAACAAAGATGGCCGCATAAAACGGTTCCGTACTCTTGATAGCGCGTATGATTATAGGTGATAGGTATTCCTCCGAGATATCGAACAAGTTCGAGTGGCGGCCTTAGATCACCGAAACTATCGAAGTAATCCGCCCGCTCGCCGTTTTTCTTATACGCCACCCAATGTGTACCCTTACCACTATCATTATCAAGATTGATGATGGCCGCTCTTAT
The DNA here is from genome assembly GCA_033556935.1 of Timema podura. Classification (NCBI taxonomy): domain Eukaryota; kingdom Metazoa; phylum Arthropoda; class Insecta; order Phasmatodea; family Timematidae; genus Timema; species Timema podura. The sequence goes on from JAVRXN010000001.1 coordinate 40,475,812, forward strand.
CCTCCAAGGGGGGCTGCTAGGTAAAGCATCCCTCGCAAATACTCCCCTAAAAAAGTGGATTTTTAACTTGCTAGCGTACTTGCGCAGATCCGTTTCAGTAAGGGCACGTTTAGGTAGTCATTTTTTTTTCGGGTAAGGTTGTAGATACATCCCTTTCCCCATGGCGATAGCCTCGAGCGTGCGATTATGTCTCTGAGCCTCGTTCAATTGTTTCGTATTCGCCTTCGCACTTTGTACAGCCTTCGTGATTCCCGCAGCTCCTCCGGCGACGGCTCCAAGCGCTGCGATCAAAGGTAGTATAGGTAGAATTCCACCCTTCTTCTTACGGCGAGTAGTAGTAGTAGTAGCACTCTGTTGACGACGTCGAGCTTTCTTCTTTAGACCGGAACCCATCTTGACTTTAGCTTTCATCGCGTTGACGACAGCCCACGCGGCGGCTTTCTCGTTCAACTTCGAGTCAGGTGCGAGCAATCTTTTCCACGATTTCTCGATAAGTTCACGATCTGCGGTATGACGTCCTGCAAGATCTTTCACCTTGGAGTAGGCGATATCGTGTTCTTTACAGTATCGATCTAACACGTTTATTCCGGGATCGCCTCGTTTCAATCGTTTATCCAACTTTGTTCCCGGCCCGCAATACTGGTATCCGGGTATATGCAGCTCAAACGGCAGATTATTGATTATCTTATCCAACAACCCCCCTCCTCTTCTTCGCCTCATGACACGTACTGATTCCTATTTATATAGGTGCGTGCATTATATAGATGAACTAGTCGACATGCGGCTCGAGAAACAGACAGACTCTTTAACTGTACGCAACAACGATCACGATGCAGGTAGAGCTTTACCTCAGAGACACGGCACGTTGTTGCCTGATACTATCCGTTGCATCATCTGCGGACCTTCGAATTGCGGTAAAACCAACGCTATGATCAGTCTGTTGGAGGAACCTAACGGTCTACGCTTCAAGAACGTGTACGTTTACTCTAAATCGTTATACCAGCCCAAGTATCAACGTTTATCGAAGATTCTCTCGCTCGTCGAAGGCATGGGCTATTTCCCTTATTCTGACAACGCGGAAATTATCACGCCGTCCGAGGCCAAACCCGACTCTGTATTCATTTTTGACGACGTCGCTTGCGATAAACAGTTTAATATACAGGCTTATTTCAGTATGGGCAGACATAAGGCTATAGACTGTTTCTATCTTTGCCAGACGTACTCGCGCATCCCGAAACAGATGTTGAGAGATAACGCCAATCTTCTCATCCTATTCAGGATGGACGATACGAACCTGAGACACGTTTACGACGATCACGTGAACACTGATATGACATTCCAAAAATTTAAGGAAGTGTGCTCGCTGTGTTGGAAAAAACACAAGTACGATTTTCTTGTGTTGAGTAAAGATCATGAGATTGATAAAGGGCGATATCGCTACGGTTTCGATACCTTTATATTGCATGATTGACATGAACGCATATTCAGTAGGCGATAAGACATCATGTCGTCCATATCTAAATTCGGTCATAGTCTCTACAAATATAGATCTCTCGTCGAGACGGAAGGAAATCTGACTTTAAACTCTCAAGGGTATTTCGACGCTAGATCGAAGAGGATCGTCAACGTCGAGACGCCCATCGCATCTAAGGATGTCTGTAACAAGTCTTACGTCGATAGGATGGATGCGAGACATAGTAACGAGCAGATACTCGCTCTCAACACTGCCAAGGACGCCATCAAAGGACAGATGGAATCGTTGATCGAGAATTTGGAGAACGATCGAATAAAATATGCCAACTTTGAGAAGAGTAGCCATCAAGGGATGGAGGAGGTGTGGAAACTGGCTCGTCATCATGAAGATCGTCTCAACGAAAATAAAACGGTGCTTGACGCTTTAGGTCCAAAGTTGCTAAGCCTAGAGGAATCTTTCGCGATACAACGAACCGTTTACACCGAATTGAACAATATGATAGCGAGAGGTATACTATCCGTAAAGGGGGTAGATAACGATCGACTTTACGATGCGGGCGGCTTAGTTTTACGAAACATAGGTACGCCTTCATTACCTTCAGACGCCGTGCCTAAAGCTTATGTAGACTCTACGGTAAGTCATGGTTTCATCTACATCTACTTGGATTCAAAACCTACGAGGAAGGATACGAGACATTTCGAATTGGCTCTAACGGGTGAACGTGGTTATAAGTTCAAGAGGGCAGGGATCGTTTCAACGATGATCATGAACTTGAAAGATGTTATTTGCTTGTTGAATCTTAAAATTATCGACGATCCTCCTTTCGAGGTGTCCAAAGATGACTCTATATCTTTCATGCTAGAAAAACGCTTGACAACGACTCAGATTTTACACGTCGAATTAGGTTTTACTTACGTTTAGATATAATGAACCGTTTCTTCATCGTAAGAGACATTCGCACCTTACATCATGTCGACGAAGGTCACGGAGGATATCATAAAAGCGAGTAAGATTATTAAACGAAAGTATAAGCAACTACGCGATGCCCGACACGAGTCCGAGCACGTCGTGAATGAAACATTCAAACCTATCACGGATCCTCTAAGCAAGATGGTGAAGGCGCTCGCTGAACCCGAACCTGAGGAGGTAGAAGTATCGCCTGAGAGATTGCAGAACAGACATCTATTGGATACTTATCTTTATTCATCTCGCGCGCATTCCGATAAGACCTATGGAGTCCGCCATGAAGGTAACTCCACCAAGCTCGGAGATACCCGTATCGTATTCGACGGGAGTGACGGTACGATACTTCTCAACAATATGACGATACCGTATACCCGAGGGCTATTAGAATTACTCTTCAGAAGAGCACCCGCGCATTATACTAAGGAGGATCTGAAAGTATACAAATCTATGCTCGAAGAAACAAACGCGCATCGGTTGAGAAACGAGCCGTACGCCCGTATCAAGATGCGCGCGGGATCAAAGTATTCGTTAATCATCAAACCTATGTTTGAGGAGGAGCTCGAGGGCGACGGTTTATACAAGATGGAGACAGGACGAGGGATCGATTATACCTATTGGGACGATCCTAACGAATTGGTCGATCGATTACGACTCTTGCAAGCATCTACAGAGGCCGGTCATTCCGCTCACCAGAACGAGATCGTTTCCATCATTGAGGAACTACGCGAGGCTGGAATTATCGTATAAAGACATTCATCTCATCGGTATTTTATCATAATCATGTCCACCGTCAAGTGGGGGATTGCACTCGAACTTCATCGTCCTGCAAGACGACGATTCCCCCGAAGACATGTTAGCGTACGAGGCTTGAACGAACTCCTTCAGGCTGATCTGGTGGAGATGATACCCTACTCCCGATCGAATAAGGGGTTCAAGTACCTTCTCACCGTCATCGACGTGTATTCCAAGAGGGCTTGGGCCGCACCTGTCAAGACTAAGACGGGTAAGAATGTCAGCACCGCAATGGCTCTCCTCCTCGACAAGGTGACCGGCAAAGGTTTACCTCCCGTTCGTCATCTCCAAACGGATAATGGGACAGAGTTTTACAACGCGGAATTCAAAACACTCATGAAGAGAAAGAGAATCAATCACTATTCTACATACAGCAACGTCAAGGCTAGTGTCGTGGAACGATTTAATCGCACTCTCAAGAACATGATGTGGAGGAGGTTCACGGCTAAAGGATCATATCAATGGATAGATATGATCGATTCCTTACTGGATGAATACAACCGGACTGTACACTCGACCATAAAGATGAAGCCTATAGACGTCAAGGACGACAGACTTTTACATACAGTCTATAAACGTCTCAAGATCTCGGATTCTACACCAAACATATTTAAAGCGGGTGATATAGTCCGTATCAGTAAGTATAAGGACGTTTTCGAAAAGGGTTATACCGCAAACTGGTCGACCGAACTGTTTAAAATACGTAACGTCGTCGAGACTAATCCTAGGACCTTCCTACTCGAAGATATGAAGGGTAAGCCTATCACAGGAGGATTCTACGGTAAGGAGCTTAGAAAGACTTCGTATCCGGATGTTTACCTTGTAGAGAAGATAGTCAGACGTTCCGGAAATAGAGTATACGTCAAATGGTTAGGGTTTGATTCTACGCACAATTCGTGGATCGATGCGAAGGATATAGTGTAGAAGGAGGAGAGGGGCGCGTCCCCCTCCATTCCGAGCATAGACGCACAATTCGTAGATCGATGCGAAGGATATAGTGTAGAAGGAGGGGAGGGCGCGTCCCCCTCCATTCCGAGCATATAAAGCGGTCGCGAGGTAGAGAGACGCTTCACATTCGATATGTTTAGACAGTTGGGTTACCGTCTGGAGGACATGAGCGATATTAAGATCTCGAACGGCGGCTTAGAATACTACATCGCGGCGGTTGACAAGGGCTACAGCGAGCACTGCGATTCTTCCATACACTGGCTCGGGAGTCATAATCCCGGAATGTGGGAATCGAGTCAGTCCGTCGAGCGCTGTTCTACATCATGCCCCGTCTACAACCTCAAGGAAGGGGACGAGTCGCAAATTCTCCAGGAGGAGGAAGACACTTTGTGCGCGGCGTTGGATCGGATCGAGCGCGAGGAACACGATCGGGTCAAGTGCATCTCCGAACTTGAAAAGTACCGGACCTACAACGTCCGTCGTCTAGAAGGAGATGAAGAGGTCAGTGAAGCGGAGGACGAGCCGAACATCATAACGCTAGACTGTGTTGGCAGAGTTCGTCTTCCGGGTAAAAACTTTGGTGCGAGGTACAGGAGTCGCTTTAACGCTTCACAGCGAGGACTGATATATCTAGGAGATGACAAGTACGAGCTATTCAAGTGGTGAAGCGCCTAAGTCGGTCTTTTCGCGCGCGCGCGCGCGCGTGTTTACCGAAGTCTATAATCACCGAAAGACTTTAGAGAAAGAGATTTATCGTATGCACTGATTAAAAAGACTTTATATTTTTTCCGAGAGAAAGAATTTTATTTTTTAATAATCTTTGTACTGAATATATATGTATGTATGTATGTATCTTCATAATCTTAAGAATATACACGTTAAATAAGAGTCTGTACTATTTATTTAAGTTTACGATCCCGTTAAGAAAGATGAAAAAAGATAGAGGAAGAGATTTTAAAGAAGGTATTTAACCTTAATTCCTAATTTCCTTGTAAGAGAGAGAGAGAGAGAATACATAGAGATAGAGAGTATCCTTTTAAGATTTATAATAATCATTGTATGGAAGATATATAAAAAAAGGGATAGAGGAAGAGATTTTATAATAATACCCACTGTACAGAATATATTTATGTATTGTTTTAAAGAATCCATACTATTTAACCTTAATTCCTAATTTCCTTGTAAGAGAGAGAGAGAGAGAGATAGAGAGAGTATCCTTTTAAGATTTATAATAATCATTGTATGGAAGATATATATAAAAAAGGATAGAGGAAGAGATTTTATAATAACACCCACTGTACGGAATATATTTATGTATTGTTTTGAGAGAGAGAGAGAGAGAGAGAGAGAGAGAGAGAGAGAAAACACCCTTCCCGCGGTCGCCGCCGCGAAAGAGCTTGCCACCCCCCTCCCCTCTTCATTCCTAATTTCCCTGTAAGAGAAAGAGAGAGAGAGAGAAAACACCCTCCCGCGGTCGACGTCGCTTGCCAACCCCGCCCCCCGCAGAACCATCCAACACACGCGAGCTATAAACCCTCAACCCCCCACCAACAACCCACCACCATCCCACCCCACCTCCAACATCACCACATCATCACGATACCTCCCCTACCTTCCCCTCTCTGCCCTGAAAACCGTACCTATGTATAAGGCCCTATCCCAAAAACTACCCACCCCACTATTATGACGTCACTTCCGCCCTGAGGACCGTAAATGATCCCTACTGTCTTACTACTCGTTCGGGTTATACGCACTTACGTTAATGTGTAATGGTAGGGTGATTGTGAGATGAAATGGAGGACCTACAGTTTTACGTGGAATCCGAACCACGGTGGAGACCTGGCATTCCTCACATTCACAAGTTGTGATTGATACACATCTTGTCAGAGGTGAAGGAAGGGTTTGGCAATCATAGAGAAAATATTGTTAATCTGATAATTAAATTCTCATGGCAAATCGGGCACCATGGGGGCGGGGGGGGGGGGGGGGCTTATATAATTCTTATATCACAGTGGGTCACGGGCAACGCCGTGCGGGATTGCTAGTTTTGTATAATTGCGATTCGGAAAGGGTTTCTAGTGTACCGGTAGAGTATATATATTGTATTGGGGTTGGGGGGAACGACGCTATAAATGTAGATCTAGTAACAGGGCTGCCTTTAGGGGGTGTGCAAACGGTGCGGCCGCAGAGGGCCCCGTACTTGCTTAGGGCAAGATAGAGGGCAAAAACAAGTTAAGGTTGGACATTTTTGCTTGAGCGCTCGTATAGTAGACTCCATGAATAGGCGATCCAGCGAATATTGTCAGAGTGTAAAAACAAATAAAAACATGATCATTTGGTTTGATTTATTGAAAGGGTGAAGCGGGTTCTCATTTTTAACTCCAGTGATTTGCATTTGTCTGTCTGTGGTGGATATGTCTCACGATAACTTTTTAAAAGTATTAACTGATTTATTTAAACTTGGTACAGGTGTTATTTGTACCTTTTATATTTATACATATCAAGTTCGTTGGGGAAGAAAATCGAACAAAGGGTTGGAGCGAAATCAACCCTTATATGTTTAAAAACACGGCTTCTAGCATTAATGATTACATGTATTTACCTTTTAGGGCATGATACCTTATAATGTTGAAAATTGATATATAAGTGCAAACTACTATAATACACTAATAACATTAAACACAAATTAAGTTTTTTAAATGTATTTAATTTTGGAGGGGTGGGGGTGAAGCAGATACCCGGGGGGAGGGGGGGGCACAAATGAAGTTTGTCCAGGGCCCTACGTCTGCCAAGGACGGTCCTGTAGGCCTTATAGTGTCTGAAGTCAGATCAACATCGTCATAGTATGAAGCATCGTGTTCAGGGGTAGCCAACCCGAGGTAGATTTTGCACCCGGACGAGATTGCCTTTCGGTGCCCCCTTATATAACCAAGGGAAAATATTCCTCAAACCTGACAACCCTAAACCAAACATAGACTGGGCGTTAAAGTAAAAATAATCCCAAGAGGAATTCCACAAATGACAATCATATGTTTCACTGAGATCTTGTACGAAAATGGTTAAGATTAGAAAGAAAATTATAAGAATATGTTTTGTAGACCATGTTCTTTTCTTTATTTTTTTATTATGGCAAAAACTTTGATATGATTAACTATTTATGAATTAAAAAAAGTTTTGGGGCGCCATTTTTTCAAATGGTGGTTGTAAAATACCTTTTTAAGGATGTCCCTGTAGGCTAATCCTATTTTATTCCCCGCAATAAACTATACCGATATGCCAAATTTCATGTTAATATTAAAAAGTAAACGCTTGTTATGCTTAGCAACTCCACTATTTCGTCCAGGTTACGTTAGGTTTGGGGCTTATTTTCCTATCAAGTCCACGTTAAGTTAAGTTAAGTTAAGTTAAGTTATTATTATTATTATTAGCACCGCGTCTTACTACCCGTTCGGGTTATACGCACTTACGCTAATGTGCAATGGTAGGGTGATTGTGAGATGAAATGGAGGACCTACAGTTTAACGTGGAATCCGAACCACGGTAGAAGCCTGGCATTCCTCACATTCACAAGTTGTGATTAATACACATCTTGTCAGAGGTGAAGGAAGGGTTTGGCAATCAGATAAATCTGTGCCGGGACCGAGGATTGAACCCCGGACCCTCAGCACAGAAGTCTGACACCTTACCCCTAGACCACCAGGTCACCTTAAGTTAAGTTAAGTTAGGTTAGGTTGGTACTCTGGTGCCACGGGCCGGTTAAGCTCGGCTCTTATTAAGCCGCCTTCACCCCTGATTTTGTCACACTATAACATATTATGAGTTTCAAAGAAACTTAGTGGCGCCTAAAAACACAATCAACTCACAAGGAATCAACACAGGGCTTGCCTGTGAAACGAAAGGGAGAGGGAGAGGTAACCTCTATTGGCCTTTGTACACAAAAACATTATAACGACTTCCCGCACCTAGCATACAGGATGAAGCACCATGTCGGAGTCAAGGCAGAACAGAAGCAAATAGATCTTCACGAACAAAGAAGCGACATTCCTGGCACAAAATTGTATTCACTCCATCATCCTCCTAAACACTCTTGAAAATGTGTTGTTTTTTTTTCAGATTCCAGAAGCCCTTGAACCTCGCGGAAGCCGACCTGTGCAACACTCAGATAGTCAATACGCGGCAGCAAGACGGATTCTGAAGAGAAAGTTCAAACTTTCTCAGCACTTCTCTGAAACTCCTTGTTTGAAAAAATACAGTGGGCGCCAGTCCCGGGGTTGTGCTCGAACATCTGTAAAATGGGTGGTGTCCCTGGTGTAAGGGTGGCAGGGTGTAAAGGAAGGGACAAAGAAAGTTAAAAGAGAGCGCCCTATAAATAGCTTTCTAAAGGTGATGAAGGTCCACAAAAGTTACTGCGAGAGAGCCATCGTTGAACGGAGCCATACTCTACATTTTGCTCTTTAGTTTCCTTGGGGAAGGGGATTGTCTGAACATCCAACTAGGGTAAAACACTGTGGTTTTTTTTCACTTGGGCGCCATTGTGAATAGACCCAAAAAAGAAGTGTTGTCATCAGATTAAAGTATCTTAAGTATATATTTGTATTTTATATAATGCTAATATGATTCAAGAAAACCATAAATTCTACTAAAAGACATAATTAAAATGCGGTTAAGCGGTGTTTTAAAACATACACATAAACACAAAAATGCAGTCATTATTAATGCACTTTTACCAAATAATAATTAGGCACCTTATAGGTAAGAAAACATTTATCAAACATGACAGCTATATATACATCTTATGACTTAACGTTTTAAAGTTTTAAAGTGGTTTTAGTAACTTATGGGACTTCATATCGTATTCTGACTATAGTTCACGGATATGAGTAAGCGCACAGTTTTTGAACCGTTTATTCTCATATACGCTTCCAAAAGATTGTAAACAGATTAACATGAGCGTGAAATTAGCAGGGTAATTTTCAGGAACTGTACATGAATTTGCCAGAGCATGAACAAAAAAACTTTGTAAAAAATATCTTGATGCAGTCGATGGGGTTTGAAGCTTCTGGGTTGCTTACTGATCAGATCCGAGTGCAGCCACAGTTGTGGGAGAGCGGCCTAATCCGTTCGACTGGCAGTGAACTAGATCACCGTTTAAATGAGGAGGTCGGGGTTCGATTCCACGGCGATTGCAATGTGGCAGGTCGAAGGGAGGGAAGGAATTATTTATCCCTGTGGTTTTCTCAGCCTCTCTTTACGCTATTGCGGGTGTATATTCTCTAAAGCTACCAATCCCTCTAACTAACCCATGTACCGTCTAGAAGTGTGAAGTAGTAATACCCGGGTGTAGTGTCCGGTGCCAAGCCCGTTACTGGCCTTGGAGGCGCCACGTTCATTCCCTGCCCGTGTGACGCATCACTTGTCTGCTCTTGATGAAGTCAATGAATGACTGTAATGACAATATATCAAGGGCCAGTCATCTCGAGACAATCCCCGCTACGGTTCTACTAGGTCTATAGAGCCGGCTAACGTTGGGGACTCCTTCACCTCAGCACCTAGCATTTACTATTGTATTCAAGGGCGGATCAAGGGCCTGTTGTCAAGGGGTAGGTGGGGGGATTGGTTTTCACAAGGCTCTGTCAACTATAAACTTGATCATTTTAATTTATAATAACTTAAGTAATAATAATATTGATAGTTTATAAAATAATTTTAATTAATAATTATAATAATAAGAGGACTTGTAAGAAAAAAAAAATTGACTAACAAAATTGTAATTTTAACAAAAAAACAGAAGTCACTGTTACAATAAAATTAATAAATATGTACATGGGCCTAAAATGTTTTAGTATTAATATAAAAATCTTTATTTTAATACATTTAATTGCCTACTATACTTAACTTAATAATTTAACTACTGGAAAATTTTAGTTTTAAGCTACTTGTTTTTCTGTACATTAGAGCTAAGTTGAAGGAGTTATTGATTAGGTCATGTAGAAGATAGGGTGAGGATGATGTTACATGAGCCAGTCGTTCTTTACAACATTAAGGTATTGGTTTCAATATTTTTGATTGCCCTTAGCGTTTGCGGGGCCCTCAGTTATCTGCCTCCTCCCGTCCCTCCCCACAAAAAATTAAAAACTCAATTGTTGTTTAGTGTTGTTATAGTTGTCTGCACTTATATACCAATTTTCAGCCGTTTAAAGTATCAGGAAATGCCCTAAAAGGTAAATGCATGTAATAATTAATACTAGAGGCTGTGTTTTTTTGTACATATAAGGGTTGATTTCTCCCCGACCCTTGGTTTGATTTTCTTGAACAAAGAATTTGACCTGTGTAGAGGTACAAACAAAAACTTTGGCAAGTTTCAATTAGATCGGTTAATGCGTTTAAAAGTTATCGTGAGACATATCCACCATAGACGGACACATGCAAATCGATGGAGCTAAAACAGATAATTCGCTTCCCTCGCTCAATAAACCAAACCACATTATAATGTTTTTATTTGTTTTTACACTATGACAATATTTTTTAGTCTACTTATACGAGTGCGCAAGCAAATATTTCATACCCCAAATTGTGTTTTCCCTGTCACCTAAGCAAGCGCGGGGCCCCCCAAATCGCGAAGGCCTGTAGGTTCACATAGTTTTTGCATATCCCGAAGGGTGGCCCTACTCTGTTTACCTTGAAAGGTGGCAAACTTACCTTGACTGATTACACTATGGTATAGCAGATAGCTTCATATTGTAATCGACCAAGGTAAGACCGCGCTATCTTTAAGAGCAAATGGAGTAGACATTTTAAAACTCCACTCTCAGAATTAATGTTTCATAACTTTATAACAAACTAAATGAACAAACTTGTGGTTAAATAAAGGGCTTAAAATAGTTACCTGTCAAAATTAAATCTACCAACAAGTTGAACTAAGAGGACCAAAAAGTTATATCTAGTCATCGTACCAGGAAAAAATATCGCATGTACAAATCGCAGGGTATAGTAAAGCCCACCGTAAGTTCAGAGGGTTTTTTAATGAGGATAGGCGCGTAGATGAATATACTGTAAAATTACCTCGAAAGTCTGTTATTTTAATTTGAAATATTTTAAAACTCATTATAATGATTTTCATTTAAAGAAATGTCTCAACGACAATGTGTACAGACGAACCTTCAGCTTATAATAAATACAACCCAATTTGAACAACACAAAACGTCACGGGACTCGAAACAGCGCTAGTGCAACCAGTCATTTTGGCGCAGTATACCCTTCATTTATACTACTACCTTGCGTTATTTCACTAAGGGATAGCTTATACTCCATTCACGGTAGGAGTTTCTCTCTGAAAGGTCTTTTTTCCTACCAATATCCTACTATATTATAGCTTTCTGGTAGGGAAAAAGGCCTTTCAGAAAACAATTCCTACGGTAAACAGACTTTACAAGACAGGGTCATATTCATAGTGACTAATTTCGTATGCGAAACTAGTCCATTCCATTCTGCTCTAGGTGGGTGTCAGCTTGAGGCACACTAAGTCTGACTATGAAACTAGCCCATAGTGTAATCCGTCAAGGGCGCCCATGGGGGGCGTATTGGAGTCTCATCTGACGCCGGGGGTGTGACCCCCTCCCCTCCTCGAGTGAAAAGTTAAGGAATTTAACCTTGCGGGAGAGAATTTTAGAGCATCTGTACATAATTCTGAGCTAATTATATAGTTTTATGAGCCAGTTTTGGCAAAAATATTTTCTGAAAAATTAACAAAAAAATCAAATTTAGTTGTAGCCGAGCCTAATGAAAAGAAAGCCGTCGAAGAGTTAATGGGAGGAAATCTACATTTTATCATTTTTATCTTTGTTAACTCGGATATTGACTATTCAAAGTTGTTAATAACAAATTGCAGACAAATCCCAAATGCACAATTTTATTTTATTTTATAAAAATTAACAAAAAAAAAAAAAGTAAATATTTCAGAGTAATAAGTTGGAGCCATTTATGGGAGCAAATAAGATTGCTACGTTTCGGGCTAAACGGAGTGTACAATTCGAAAAGACACCGTGCTGTGTCCCCTGCAAAGTGGTAGAGAATGTAAAGGTGCGGTCGGACAACTAATCAAACACCGTGGATGACTCACTGTACTTAAAAACGCATACTTTTTTTCCTCCCCACCGACGCGAAATCCGTAGTACCGAGGCGAGATGGAAACGTTATTTTCATACACGACAGGCCAGTATACAAACTTCACCTTATTCTCGGTAATATGAATTTTATAAAATGGTGAATACAAAATATGAACATATATATTTGTAGATCACATCTATAACCCTAAGCCATCACTCATCAATATCAAGTTTTTTCTAAGCTGCTTTGGAAGCCGCATGGCAGCGGACGGCAACCTACGATCCTCGGGCCGGACCCGACTGATTTTGTATGGCCCGCATAAGAATTATCGAATAAATAATTATTGAGTTTATAAAACTAGATTAATAAGTAATAACTAATATATGAGCAATATAAAGATGAAATATTTTGCTTGATTTTTTTTAGATTGGCCAATCAGTTTTTTTTTAAACCCATACGGTCTGAAATATCAAAAAGGTTGCCAAGCAGGCGACCACTGTTCTAAGGCGTCACTCTAGAAATAAACAAAGCTGCATATAACAGGGAAATCGAGGTTCAAATCCCGGTCAGTTATACTGAAAGGGGTGTTTCCTAAATGGTTTCACACTTTCCCTCCACGCAAATGCGGGTATACATCCTCTAAATATAACCTTACTAATTCCTAAAACCATTAGCGTAATTTTATTTAGCACCGCGTCTTACTACCCGTTCGGGTTATACGCTTAAGTACTAATTACTCTAATGGATTAGGAATTGGGAGGGTTGAAGTTATAGGAAGTGAACCCGCATTTGCGTGGAGGGAGAGTGGAAAACCATTTAGGAAAAACCATTCCCAGTTCACCCGACCGAGATTCGAACCTCGATCTCCCCGTCCTCGGCGGTCGAGCTCAACACGACTAGCGCGTTAGCCAACTACGCCACCGAGGCGGGTATTAGCGTAATTATTATGGGTAGTAAGACGCGGTGCTAATAATAAAGTACATTAACGTATAATCCGAACGGGTAGTAAGACGCGGTGATAAACATAAGTGTGTGTGAGGGGAGCGGTTGACCCCTCCACCACCACAAAAAAAACCCTCCCCCAGTATTGTTCTACAAAGTCCTAATGAGAAGCCCACACTAGATAAGTATTTTTTTAACAACTAAAGAGCGTCAGCTAGGTAAGTAAGTATTCAATCCAAATACACAAATAAAACGTCATTTGGTGTAAAGTAAAGCTTAGCTTTTACCATCGAAGGTATACTCTAGAATCAAATCTTGGTAGAAATGATTTCCTGAGTTGAAAGTAATATATATATATACTAGTGGACCCGACAGACGTTGTCCTGCCCGAACGTTGGCTTTTCGTTTGGGTGGCATAATTGATTTCGATAGTAAAACAAATACTATGTGATCATCACAATTACAAATTCACAATGAACTTCAATTAGTGAGTTACACAAATATTACAAATTCAGTGTTTGTCAAGACAACATACAAAATAAAACATCTTTTCGTTTTTGGCATTTCGCCCACAACTTCACAAATATCAGCTGTATCGAAAAACAAACATAACTATGACTTATTATCAGAAGTTCAATTATTCATGAAGTTTTCAGAAGGTTTTAACGGTCAATTATTGATGAACTTATGATTTTTTAACGGTCAACTATTAATATTATATTAATTATTATAAATATTGGGGGGGCTGTGAGGGGGTTAAATTTTGAGGTTACATGTTCTGATATGCAAAAAATCTAAAAAAAATCTTCCTAAAAAATTTAAAAAATCCTAGAACCCGATTGCAGCGCCACCTACCGGGTCCAATTGTGAATCTAAACCATCCACGGACCCACTAAAACACACACAAAAAATTTCATCAAAATCGGTCCAGCCGTTTAGGAGGAGTTCAGTGACATACACACGTACAGAAGAATTATATATATTAAGACAAGAAGACAAGATGTAGCCACTCAAGAAACGAAAAGTGATGTCTTTCACAAAGAAAAGGGGCATGGCAACCACCACATCTTACTACCCGTTCGGGATGTATGCTAACCTACTAATTACGCTAATGGTTTTAGGGATTAAGGTTTTATTTTGAGGAAGTGTACCCGCATTTGCATAGAGGGAGAGTGGAAAATTATTTCGGAAAAACCCTTCTCAGTACACCCAACCGAAATTCGAACCCTGGTCTCCCCGTCATCGGCATTCTAGTCTATTGCGAGAGCTGCGCGTCAAGAGTACGCGGCCGCCGAAGCGGGTGATTTATAAATAATCTCTGCTACTTCTGACAAAAAGAGATCCATCTCCCGCAAAGGTTCCGTTTTCCTCCCGGCCATTCATTTCCCCGCACGAGACATGCTATTTAGGTCCATTTCACGCTCACAGACCATTCATGACGCATTGTACACGCTTTGAACAACCTTTGAGGAGACCCGCTTCAGCGACTGAATGGTCTAAGACGTCACGCTCGTATTAGACTGGCCTAGCATGTTAATAATAATAATAATAATAATAATAATAATACTTAAAACAGCGTCTTACTACCCGTTCGGGTTATACGCTCATGTATTATTTACACTAATGGGCTAGGAATTGGGAAGATTGAATATAGAGGAAGTGAACCAGCATTTGCGTAGAGGAAGCGTGAAAAACCATTTTAGGAAAAACCACCCCCAGTTCACCCGACCAAGTTTCGAACCTCGATCTCCCCGTCCTCGGCGGTCTAGTTCAACACGAATCTAGCGCGTTAGCTAACTACGCCCCCGAGGCGGGTGCCTAGCCTGTTGATGACGGGGAGATCGAGGTTCGAATCTCAGTCGGGTGTATTAATGGTATTTTTCCACTCTCCTTCCATGCAAATGAGGGTAGATTACTTCTAATATTCTTCCTTACTCATCCTCACCACATGAGAGTAATTATCATACATGTGTATAACCTGAAGAGGTAGTAAGATGCTGTGGAAAAAAAACTATTGGGGAACATAATAAATGTATGTAGTAACCAGACTTGACAAAATAAAAAATATAGTTTGCATTGATAATTTATTTGAAAACTAAATGACACATCACAGAGAGTTCAATTTTCAAAGACAGATAGTAAAATACTGGACCTACTTTTACGTTTTCATAAGTAAAACCTTGTAACATGCAACTGTCACGTTTGATAGATGTCATCAATATCTTGTAAAATAATACTAATAAAACAAAAAGTAATTTATTAATTTTGGTAAAAAAAAAAGAGATTGTTTTTATAAAAGGCCCTTCCTAAGAAAATTGGACTCTACATGCAGTAGTAGATTTAGCAACTTATTCTCAGAAAAATATGTATAGTCTGTGGGTCAAATATATCACTCATATTGGTGAGCACTAAACGCCAGGCTCCTGTAAAGTAGTCTCGTTTGCCAATGACGAGGTCAGGGTTAGAGTCTTGGCCAGGTAGTTTTTTCAAATTGTTTTTCCCTCTCCCTCCACGCAAATGCGGGTACACTTCTTCTAAAGTCTACATTACTTGTCTCTGCCTCATAAGTCTTTAAATAAATGCAGATAGCTCGAACGGGTAATAAACAGCAGTGGGAAAAGATAATACCGATAGTATGATTTTGGTAGTAAGAACAGTAGAAGTTAGTTACTAAAGTTACTGAAACAATTTTAATATAGTCATACATCAAGTCATGTTATCTGCAGCTGTCACTTTTGATAGTTATTATTAATAGCTGTATAATAACATAAACAACTATGTAAAATGTTACCATCGGTGGTCACAAATAAATATGTTCGAATTTTCTCTTCTGTTCTTCCAACCAAAATCAGGATATATAGGATATTGTTGAGTGATGTTAAAAAGAGAACATAGTTATGGGAAAAAACAATTTAATTCTAGAGATCACATTATGAAGAACTTTATCTGAGAGTCAAAAGGTTAGTGAGATATAGGCCTACTTTCATGTATCCATATGCTAAGTATTTATGTTCGGCGAATGTCCTTTTTGACAGTAGCTACAGTAATACCCACTTTGGTGGCTGCATGGTCTAAGGCGTCACTCTAGCAAGAGATTGGACTGACGATGATGGGGTGATCAGGGTTCGAATCTCGGTCATGTGTACTGATGTGGGGTTTTTTTTTGCTAAATAGTCTTCAACTCTCTCCCCGCAAATGAAGGTACACTTTCTCGACGTTAATTAAAATTAACATTAAAACTTCTAAAAACTTTATTTCAAGTTGGTTCATTGTTTTAATATATAAGATATTGAATATATGGTAATATTTAGATGCTGTTATAGTCATACTTAAAAAGAGAACTATAATAGCTTGGCTATTTAATCCATCTAAATATCAAGTATGAATCACACCCATCAAACTTTTTCAACTGTAACCCTAGTTACAGCCAGATATAGAAAGGGACAGATACAAAATTGTAAAACTCAATATTCTTTTTTTTATTTCAAGGACACATTAAATTACAAGAAACATGACAATGCCGAGGTTGAAAATTTTGAAGATTACAGCTACTTCTCTATATGAGAAAGTGAAAAAGGAGAGTAATCAAACATACACGGCAAGGAGTATGCACATGCACACAATAAATTGATTGCTTCATACACTATGTCATAATTTAGTACAGGTTCATTTTAGTTACCCGTTAAATAAAAAATATTATTGTGGTGTGGAAAATAAAAAAGGTGTTTTCAATATCAACATACAACCAGACCTGCTTCGGTGGCTGTATGGCCTAAGGCGTCACTCTCACAAAAGACTAGACTGACAATGACAGGAACACTAAACAACACACCTAACAATGCTTCAAAACTTCATTAGAAATAGTGCAGGACCTATGGCATTTTCAAGCTGACACAAATTTGGAGTGTACATTAGTAAAGTTTAAGTTGAGTGACATACATTTGCAGAACTATCTTGTTGCACATACTAACATTATTTTTTATTAGTAATGTTAAACTTACACGAGTTTGTAACATCCTAATCTAAAGGGGCCCATTGAGAGTTTTAATATAAGAATAGGCCACCAAATAAAATATGATTTTTAGGTAGATTAAATTGAATGTATAAAACAAGAAAAGGTTAACGACACCATAAAAAAATTAAGACAATATAAAAAATAATTAATCTTAATAAAACTGAGCTTAATGATATGCAGTAAATCATGTCAAAATCTGCATTAATTTATTAGATTTACTATTATTATAAAACATTTATGATTAATAAACTAAATTGTCATGTAGGTACCCCCAGAAAACCATAAAATTAGCATGGAGAGCAATTAAATGATTCACAAAGAATTTTATTGTCTTATGGTCTTTTCAATGTGGTGGGTTAACTTGAACTCGTTTTTTACATCAGCTACAAAATAGGAAGAGTTCAAGTTGGCTTGCTACACTTTCATATCTTATATCATTTCTTTAATGTCAGGTGTAAATCTTATCGTTTAAATTCTTAAAACTGCTTGTAAATGGTCATCGGTGTTTTGAACAGAAATTGTATATGCCTATATGCCTATAAGAATATATTTTTTAATTATGATATTTTTAGAAATAGTATTATTTTCGTAGATAGTTAGGACTTATAGCTTGTGGGCCGCATAAAAAATATCTGATGGGTCGCACATGGCCCACAGGCTGTCTTAGAGTATGTGGCCACCGGCATGGGTATACAATTGAATATGACATGACTTAGCTTGGTTATAGAAAAATGTCATTAATGATGTGTAGAGGGATGCTGTGAGGGAGAAGGGGAAGGGGTTAAAGAGGGGAGCCAAGTGTTAGGATTATAGAACAGCTTGAAAACACTCTCTTATTAAGAGTTGAACAAGGGAGGAATTAATCGAGAACAAGAATAGGCAAGAGATGCCTCCATTGCACCAATTAAAAGTGTCACTCATGCAGAGAATAATATTCCCCTCGCGAGATCAGATGAGAAATTGTTTAAATAACTGAGAGAGAAATATCAAGAGTTCTAATTACCTATGTGATTCTAAAATAGTGAGCTCCAAATTGATGGAAGGCTTAATGTAGGCTTATTATTAATGCAAAAACTTAAGATGATGTAAAACTTAAATGTTTATTACATATAAGGTTTTGATACATTTTCCAGTAATTTTTTTCCAAACTTTTGCTTGTTAACGTACCCCTTTCAACACCATGGCCTAGTCAGTGTACCTCTTCCAACCCTTAATAATAAAAAAAAGGAAAATAATATCCGCTTTATTATAGAGTATAAACTATCATTCAAAATTTTAATAAAATTAAAGAGGTACTTAAGCTAAACAAAGCAGTGATGGAGGGAAAGAAATAAAGACTTATGAAAGCGACTTGTCAAAATCTGCGCCAATTTGTTTAGCAGACTTACTTTCATCAACAATATTTTATAATTAATACATTAGGTGGTAAGTCACATATCCCCAGAAATCCATAATATTAACATGAAGCATAATAAAATGATACACAAAGAGTTTTACTATGTTAATTTTAGCTTGTACTTGTTATCTACATTAGCTATGAAATAGGGAGAATTCAAGTTGGCTTGCCACAGGAAATATTCTCCAAAATGTCTATACTCTATGAGCACAAATATTCATTTTGTGGCACATTTGAACTCAAACGATTGAAGCAGAATAAAATATTTTTGACAATGAGGTGAATTTTGGATTTTTATAATTTGATCCATTACAGTTTTTCAGAAACCCATAATTTTATGCAAAAAAAAAAGTTATTTCTAACTTAATAGGATATGACAAAAGTATACTTCAACAGATTATTGTTTTCTTAGAAGAATTATTTGTGAAAGTCAATTTTATATTTTTACCTAAGCAACTCATGATAAATATGCACTAGACCCATAAACTAAATGTTTTAACCATTATGCTAGGGGTGCAAGTTGGCTTATGTTTCAATCATATGCTAAGAGTGCAAATGTTATCATATAGGGTACCTGATTATTTTTAAAGTTCAGAAGGGATCCTTGCACTCAAAAAAAGGTTGGTTGGTCCCCCTGCCAAATATAGAGCCAGGAACCCTTACTTAGTTAAGTACTTATGCTGTGGAGAGCTATAAAATGAGCTTGGGTGTCAGACTATGACTATGTCAAATGCTTTTACTACATAAGTTTTTTTATTAAGTGCCACTAAGCTTAAAACAAATAGGATTACTGTAACCTGAGATCAAGTTAAAACAAGGTAGGTATTTTCGTTTGTTGCTAAAGGTACTTTTGCTAATTGTATGTGTAACAAAATAATATTATACATGCGCAGTGATAAGGCTTTGTGTGAAAGCTTTAAATTATATCAATGATATTTAAAAAACTGTACTCACATGTGAGAACTGGGCAGCAATCCTGTTATGCTCCTCTTGGTACAGCTTCATTCCCTTGCGTTTCTCTGCATACAATGAGTTCAGTTTTTCTACTGATCTACTTTCTACCATATCAGCATTTTGTTTAATCAATTTTGCTGTGTTTTCAATTTCCTCTAACATATTCTTCCAAGCCTTTTAAAAATAAAAATATATTTAGACAACAAATCCTACTTTTTTCCTTCAAAATTATTATTAATTTGAACATAAGGAACAAGTTGCAAAGTTAAGTGTGTTTTCTTTCTGCAATTCACTTTAAAATTAACTATATGCCAACATTAGTAAAAGTATTAACTTAATAGAAAAACTATTAAAAGAGTGAAAAAAGCAAAATTTAACAAGATAATCTTCAAACATCTCAAGAGGTCTAATACGATTCTTGCAAAATTTTGCTTACAGTGGTATAATGGGCTATCTTTTCCACAGTGGGTTAGGCATAAATAAATATTTTGTTTGCAAATACAAATGCTTGTAGCGAATTAAAAGTGTCCTTAAAGTGAATTAGGTATGCCGGGAAAGCTACTTTACCTGAGTAACTAAACTACCGACTAGATCCTCAGTCTTTTCAATTTTTCTCCCTTGTACTACAACTGATGCCAATGCATCTGCGTACTGCCGATCACATTTTATTTTATTGACAAGGCATCCTCGCATGGTTGTCAAAAGTCGAAGCTCGGCTTCTTGCCGACAGAGCAACGCTTCATGAGCAGCTCTACCTTGCAGATTAGTAGAAAACCCCATCTATAAAATAGTGAGCTAATTTGTAATTACAACTGATATTAAATATTGACTGATTAAATTTCCTCTAGTAACAATTTATGTACATTGCTTGTCAGTAAAAGTGGCCTTTTTTTAATTCTAGGTCTCACCCAAATTTTGTCATAGACTATTTACATTACAATGCAACTATTGTAAATAAAGTCACTAGACCTACTAGATTAATGCCAAAAATAAGAAAAAAGAGAGCAATCGGCTTAGTAACAAATAATTTTATATAAAATTAAACACAATGCACCAAATGGAAATATTTTCACTTAGATTGTTTATGTAGCTATTACACAGGCCAGTTAATCTTGTTGAAGATTTTCGCCCTAGAAAATTATATTTTTAGAAATGAGACATTACCGGTATACGCTTTATTATGAGTTAAGAGTTTAATGATTAAAGAAAAAATATAAATAAATGCAAGACTTAGGTACCAGTAACCCCTTAGTTGTATTTTAACAGATTTCAAAGCCTAGGCACTAGACAAAGTTTATTTATACACTTTTCAATCGATTTACCTGTTCACAACGCGTTCAAATATAATTTAAATAGGATCCTTAAAGCACCATTATGATATTCCTAAAACACACATATTTCATTTTTACAATCTTTACCACCGCATTCTTAACAATACGTCACTGACAGCTAGCACAACAATCACAACTCGGCTCTCGGTACGTACAATAACAAAAACATTCTCGAAACGCACTAAACACAATATTACACTGATAAAATAATTATTGTGAGATTATAAGAAACACGGAAGAAGGTGCGACAGCGCTACCTACTCGTTTGGTAAATATAAAAATAAATTTCTTTTCCCTAATTAGGAAACAAATTTTGCCAACATAATATTGAGAGATAATAATGGCTAAATTCCCTTTTAAAAATAAAATAATAAAAGTTGAATTTGCATCATCAAAGTTATCACATTTAATATAGATGAAATGATTAATAATTTAAGATGTAATTGAATATAAATATTATTAATTTACAACCTACAATAAAACATAAAAATTAATATGTTTAATGGTAAATTTCATTTAAAAAGAGGATATAAGTTTTAATTTGCTGGTTGTCATGGTTGTAGTCTGGATTTACGTTGTTTATTTTCTTCGACTAAGGTTGGGTTATTAAGATAGTACACGTGTGAATCAAGTAATTTTTGAAATGGTTAAAACGAAAGGGATGAAACGCAAACGCAAAGTTGTTGAAAATATTGATGAAGAAAATAATCAAAAAGCTATTCCACCATTAACACGGACATCTGACGAGCCAGCTCCTAAAAAGGTAGGCCAGTGTACCTCTACAAATTCAGACTTTTAATGTAGGCTTATTTATTAACTTATTATGGTAAATTATTTATTTTAAATTCCGCATCTCAATTATATGATTATAAAGTCACTTTTGTTGCGGGATTTTCACTGATTTATTTGAAATTCAAGCCAACCTCCATCCTGATTATGAATAATGTAGCCTACTTGTAGATCTAAAATATGCATTAAACTAGTTTTTCCTTAAAATCATGTAATCCAAAACAAATTGTGTGCACTTTTACACTCTTTTGTCACTTATAGGATACTTTAGCGGTCGATAGGGCCTATCGTGTTATGCTGGTATCACGAGAAACTTAATTTGTTTGTTTTATTTGTCTTTAAAATGAGCAGTTATCTCGTTACATTAAAGTTACAAAGAAACAGGTTCAGTTAACCATAAAAAAAAGACAAGTACAAAATACATACATAAAGTAGAAGATAGGGTGGGAGTTGGGGGGAAAGGGAAGGTAATGAAGGTGAAAAGATAAATTCATGAATTGATTCATAACAAACATACTGTTGGTGAGGACATTCATTTTTTAATATAATGAAACGTTCATAAAACAGATACAGAGCTCACGATCAACATAATTTTTATATGTATAAGTTTAAGGTGTGAGCATGATTCTTCCTTTATAAAGGTAGGTAATGTAACGTTAAGCCTCAAAATTAAATTTGGCCAGTGACTTTGGACTCGGAGGCCATTTTGAAAACAAATTGTTCACTAAAATGGAGTTCTAGCAGTTAAGGTTGACTAAGCTTGAAGTACTTGCAGTATAAGCTTACTGGAGCTACACAATTGAGTGTTAAAAGATGCTACAATACTCAAGGGTTTATGAGACACAAATTATATTGAAAGATATATATGTACACACTAAACAAATAAATGAGTTATTAAATAACCATAATGCCAGAATCACGATCAACATAACTTTATCTTAATGTAGCGTTCACTTAAGGTTCACTTAAGAAAACAGATGTATGATCACGATTCACTTAACTTAACGTAACAACTCAAGCCAAACATCTATATTCTAGAGTATGATTGTATTTTGATCTGTAATTTGTACTATTTGTAAAGTGATGATCTGTGAATGTTTACTGTTTTATATCGATACCAGTAAACCCTTGCAAAACTTTCACACATTCAACCTTCAAGCTAAATAGTAGACTTTGGTCATAAAACCAACAAATGAAATACTAAATAACCCTATAGTCGTCACTCCCATAATGATTAACTGGTTATATCATGTGATACCTTTAATGTAACGTGAAATACCTCCTAGGACATATATTAAGTTAAGTGAACTACAAGTGAACATTAAGTTAACTGCATCATGATCGCTTCCATTTAAAAACGAGGAGAACCTTTACGTTAAGTTTTAACATTAAGTGAACATTAAGTTGATCATGATCCCAACATAAGCATATTGACATTACTCACAACATGATAGGTTGACAAGAACACTTGGTTTGGACTAAATGTGAAAGTTCTCCCTTGGACAACTCTTATGCTAAGTGAACTTTACAGAAATGTTAGGTTAAGTGTATTGTGATGGTGTCCATATAAAAACATGATACCCACTTTGGTAGTTGAATGGTTAAAGCATCATTCTTGTGATTGACTGTTCTGCTTATGATGGGTAATATTGGTTGTCGAATCCTGGTTGGGTCTATAGAGGGTGGTTTTTTCTAAATAATTTTCCACTCTCCTTCCACTCAAGCAAATTTAGGTA
The DNA here is from genome assembly GCA_033556935.1 of Timema podura. Classification (NCBI taxonomy): domain Eukaryota; kingdom Metazoa; phylum Arthropoda; class Insecta; order Phasmatodea; family Timematidae; genus Timema; species Timema podura. Next base: position 40,499,261 of record JAVRXN010000001.1, read on the forward strand.
GATTACCTCTGAAATGCTTCCTTCCTCATCTCTAGCCCATTAGAGTAATCATCCATCCTCTTTACATTGTATTATGTATGGTAGGTGAATGTTAAATTGATAGCGATCCCTGCACACTGAAAGTGTGTTTCGATGTTTTTAATAGTTCAATTTTTTTACTTTGTTTGTGCTGTAAATAAATGATGATAATTAAGGTAATGTTGTAAAACATGAATTTTTAAACCAACTAAATTTTAGATAGAATTTGTTTTATTTTTATACATTGCCTAGCTATTTGAGAAAAACACATCCCAGGCTGAATTGTGTCACATCCAAATAATGACATACCTTGAAAATCTAATTAGATGCCAAATTAGATCATGTAACTCACATATAAAGTGTACAGAATGCGAGATTAGATACTACTATGACCATAAAGTTCTTCTATATCATTGGCTCTCAATCTTTTTTGTTTATAGCACACTATTCTTTGTCGTGAGTCCTTGCGGCAAACTGAACTACAAATTAGTGACACTATGGTAGAGTCGGAAATGTACATGCACATATAGACCTCTCAGTTGGATAAGAAATTATATGACTGTGTTCTTTATTAAACCACGAATTGAAATTTGGTGTAAGAAACGACTAGTTCAAGTTTCTCATTAATAATTACTCAAAACTTTTTGCTTGTAAGCCATTCAATTTTTCATATTTTCAAATATAAAAGCTTTGGTACATTTTCTCTTATTTCTTTAAAAATATAATGATTGTATTAAACTACTTTAATTTTTTTTATCAACTATAACCAAACATTGATAATTTCGCAGTACACCTAATGACCCTTTGAGAACCACTGGTCTAGATTATGTTAGGCACCTCATATCAATGAAAACTATTTTATTTATATACTTTAACAGGAAATGTCAAATTAGGTTTTTTTAGCATAGGCCTAGTGATTCGTACAGAAATTCTGTATGTTATTTATTAGATTTAGAATGGGTGCATTTCTATGAGATGGGTCTTCATTAACACAACCTTGAAATTCCCTTGCCACAGCTCTTAGGTCCTGTATTCTATTATTACAATGCCCTGACAGTGGAAAATTAAACTTGCTAGACTACTAATTGCTTACTTCCTGATAGTTCTCCTCTTTGGTTTTTCCATACAGACAACACATTATCATCTCATTGTTTACCTCTTGTTTATAATTAATTTAATTAAGACACCACCTGCTGCTTCAGTGGCCTCATGGACTAAGGCGCTACTCTCGCAATAGACAAGACTGCCGATGACGGGGAGATTGAGGTTCAAATCTCGGTTGGGCTTACTAAGTGTGGTTTATCCAAGATGATTTTCCACTTTACCTCCATGTTAATGTGGGTACACTTCCTATAAATTTAACCTTCATGATCCTTAAAACTATTAGCCTAATTAGTACGTAGGTGTATACTGTAACCCAAATGGGTAATAAAACGTACTAAAAAAAACTTTTTTGCTTTCTATTTTTAACATAGGCTTCTTTTCTAAACCCTGATGTTTATAGGAAACCTACTTTCGTTCACCAACATTGATTGAACGTCACCAAAATCTGGCAATCTATAAATTTGAAAATTTGGTTTATTCATTATAAAGTTATTAAAAACTTCCATTAATACTTCCTTATGGATTACTGTATGATTTCTATTTTCAATGTTAATCAAACAAGCTAAGACTGTATTTATATACAATTGTAAAAATTTGGTTTCGCCATTGTAGCAACATGAGTTTCCAGTTTTTAAATAACGGGCTTCCTATGAAACTTAGACTTTTGATAGACAAATACTTCCAGAGACTTTTAATTTACATGCTCACAGGAAAATATCTATTACCTAAATGTGTTATTATCTTGAATTGTCCATATAGCCAAGGAAGTGGACATTTTACAACTAACGCATAAGCTAAATAGAAATATTATCAATAGCTATGGTACTTCAAGATACTAATTAATAGGTTGTGGCTCATATCTCTTTTTTATTAGGCTTTTTAAGAATTTCAACAAAGTAATGAATTTGGTGTCTTTGTTATAACTTTGTATGCTGCTACAATATTCACTTTGGTACCTGGTATTATATTAAGAAACATTGTATGATGACATAAATTATTTGAATTTCAATGCAGTGTCATTGGCTCTAAATTCACGAGCAAAACAAAAATAAACTTAAATTGGCTCAAATATATCTACTAGGTAGTTTAACGTCATTGTATTTAGCCAATTTTTAGTGTAATTTTGCTCACACCTATTTTTATTTCAGGTGAAATGGGTGAACAAGCAACGAGTTCTTGTGTTTGCATCACGGGGTATTTCTCATCGAGACCGACATCTAATGCAAGACATAAGGACATTGATGCCACATTCCAAACCCGAGAGTAAAATGGAAAGGAGTGAAAATTTGTTTGTGGTTAATGAGGTAAGGCTAGTCACAATTTTAAATTAATATACTATATAGCTTGTCCATAAGACAAAACATACATATTTTCGGAGAAATGTTACATTATGGAAATGAGATTCATAAACAGTAAATAAATAACTTAATTGAATCCCGTTTTATTTTTAAAATTTTATATAATTGTATACCTTATTCTTAAAACAAGCATTTAAAGGCATAGCTATAACATGCTGTAATAATGTCGAGATCTTAGCTATGGACAATATGGTTGATGCTTTGTATTTCAGGTGACAACCGACCGATTTTGTTCATCATCATCATCATCATCATCATCATCATCCAACGTTTCTGCCTCTGCAGGTTGTCTGGCACATCCTCTTCCATTCCTGTAGATCTTTTCAAACTTCTCCCTCAGCCACGCGTCTCCAGTCCGCTCCTTTAGCTTGTATGTCCTTCTGTGCTGGGTCAATCCATCTTGTCCGTGGTCTTCCAATAGGTCTTCTACCCTTCTCTTTGTTCTGTAGAGCTTTCGTAGGCATTCTCTTCCCCATTCTCATTACATGTTCTAACCTCTCTTCATTGTCTCTTCTAATGGTATAACTTTTAACTATCCTTAATTAGGGGCCTACTTCATTTCTTATCCTGTCTCTTCTTGTTACTTAGCGTATAACCCGAACGGGTAGTAAGACGCGGTGCTAAATATTATTATTATTATTATTCTTGTTACTTTCTCAATGCCTCTCAGGAACCTCTTTTGTGCTGCCTGCAATCCACTTAAATCTCTATTCTTCCATGATTTTGGTAAACTTTGGAATCGAAATTTAATCTTCAGGGGGTACAAAATTAAATGTGGTCACTAAGTGTGACCCTATGCATTGATAATACCCACCTCTACAAGCACTGGCAGTGTAATGAAATACCATAAATAGCTTAAAACACCGCGAAGCTGCAAGGATCATTCTCTGGATAGCTCCGTAGTTTTGTTATCATTGCATTCAACAATTGGTTCAGGTTATTTCAGAGGTAATCTACCCACATTTGCATGGGAGGAATGTGGGAAACCCTTAATAAAAAACAACCCTCGGTACACCTGACCGGGATTCAAACCCCGATCTCCCCTTCTTTAGTAGGTCATGGAAGTGGGTAGCACTTAGTTGAGGGACTGCATTTCAGATAACTGACTTTTTAATGGGACTACTGTGGATAAGTATTTGGTTTACTATAATGTGCCCAATAAAGTAGACTGTATATTTAGTATACAAGCAATCTGTTAAGCTCTTATAACAAGTTATAACAATAGGTTTAGTTTTGGTTTTCATCACTAAATATACTTGCAGACTATCATAAGACCTATCATTGAAGCTTTAGAATATGATCCAGAGAGTGCTCCAAACATTGAACCCTGATTTCTTGAACCGAACCCTTGTTAGAGGTTTTAAATTAGTCAAACAGAAACTGCTAAATGTTCCAGGTTCATGTTCCTTGTTTCAAGTATTGGGGTCTCATTGTATATCTTAATCAAGCTTTAAAATGAGTGAAACTTGTAAATTGACTTAGTGGTAGTAGGACACCTGTAACACTTTGATTTACCATACATCTACATATTTAAAAGCTGTTCTTTTTATAAATATTGAAATTTTAAATGTATCTACATATTTATTTTTACAGATGTGTGAGATGAAAAATTGTAATAAATGCATCATGTTTGAAGGACGTCAGAAGCGGGACTTGTATATGTGGATTTCTAATGTACCTCAAGGACCCTCAGCAAAATTTCTCGTAGAAAATGGTAACTCTAATAGTTAAGCCCTGTATCTATCATCACCACAACCTTAACATAGATTACTTCTGGTAGATAATTTAAGCATCGATAAAATTTGAAATAAAACACAGCATATAAGTTGGGTAAATGTAACAATAAACTAAATAGTCTTATATTTGACCATTTTTGTGATACAGCAATCGCCCATATATCCTGTGTTTTGACTAGGACAGTTCTAGTTTGGAGTCTGTCATAGTCAGTTTCTATTCATAGCCCAGTTGACACAAATTAAAAAAAAATATTTAATAGTAAAAATAGGAGCGGATTTACGACTCTGCCACCCATAGGCATTAGAAATTGGCCACCCACCTTTCCTACCTTAATTTACCCCCTTATAAATCTTGTCTCCCCCCTACCACCCCGCATGCACCTAAAACATATACCTGTAGCTATCTGGTCTGTTGTAATAATACTCTTTTCAGTAACAGGGTTGCACCGAACAAATTCTCCTTTAACAGCTTCCTGTGTGGTCGCTGTTACTGAACACTTTTGTCTACATGCTCAACAACAGGTTCAATAAACACATCTTTACTCTGAAATGCTTGAGAACAAGTCTCACTGGTCTGAGTAGCAGGTTTGAGATAGGCCTTCACAATAATTTTCTGAGTTTTATTTATAATATCTGCTTCTTCTTTTTCCTTTTCTTTCTTAAGTTTCAAATATTGATTGCAACTAAGTCTTTTTCTGCCATCACTCATAGTAATAAATAAACGCAACTACTGTAAAACACATACACGCACAGGCACACTTGTAACACAACAGTAACTACTCCCTCCACCATATCTGTCATCTTGCCATTAACTTCATTGCATGAAAGAAAACACCAAATTACAACAATCTCTCTCACACACACACACACACACACACGCCATAAAATTACTATATATATATATATATAGATAGATAGATAGATAGATAGATAGATAGATAGATAGATAGATAGATAGATAGATAGATAGATAGATAGATAGGTCCTATATATATTTTCATCATTCCAAATTTACCTCTCCTAAAATCTGCCACTATGGGTATGTGCCTACTATGCCTATGCGTAAATCTGCCCCTGAGTAAAAATATTGCATGAGAGTTGCATAAATTGCACTAAAAGATTTTGGGTTGACTAAAATGAAAATTGGAAAAGGGAAGACAACATGACTTGTGTGAAGAAAAGGTCTTCAACTTTTTGCTCATTTCAAAAGACAACATTTCTATTTTTAGTTTTGCACAGGTAGCTGGATTCATTTTCTCTTTGATTGGGATGTCATCACTAATAGAAAATGTGTTCTGTGTTATGAAAAATACATAATATGCTAATTGAACAGAAATTTCATGGCTAAAAATACTGTGGAAGCAAATGAACATATATTTTTTGTTTCCTGGAAAGTATTGTTGGTTAAGCATGATTATTTTTTTAAATTACTTTTTAACTAGTTTTATATTGATTAAATTGTGCTTGAGATGGGTATTTCTAATCTTAACAGATCTTTTAAATTCAAGAATTTGAACTAATTTAAGATTAAAAATTTGAAGAAGAAAATAAATTTAAATTTGAAATCTGAAACATAAAAATAGAACGAACCTAACAACCAGACCCAATATGTATTTATATTTGAACGTAATCTGAGTAGAGGAAAAATAAAATCATACAAATTTGGGAAAGACAAACTTTTGTATTTACCTTGTTTTTTTTTTTTTTTAAGATTCAAATTCTGAATTTGTAGGTAAAATTAATAGTTAAAATTTGGATTAGAACTAAAGAGAATTTTACTGATCTCAAAATTAAATCCATATTAGACAAGCAGTAATTTATTAGTGGCACACTTAAAGTCTCATCAACTTATTTTATAGAATGCATCACTTGTTTTAAATTGAATTACTATCAGTAAGCTTATATTTTAGCTGAACAAATAGAGATATTTCATAGTATATGTGTTTATTTGCAGTGTACACCATGGCAGAACTGAAACTGACTGGAAATTGTTTGAAAGGTTCTAGACCTCTTTTATCATTTGATGAGAATTTTAACTCCAAAAATCCTCACTACAATTTGTTGAAAGAGCTATTTACACAGGTTTGTTGACTTTTTAATATATATACATACTTACACTCAAACTTTACTATCCGCTTCTTGTAAGGCTGTGTTTGCTCTGGCATGCACCATTTTGATCTCCAGCTCTCGTGTTTTTTGTGGGGTTTTTCCCCCCTCTAAAAAACTATTTTGATACTATTCTTGTAGAAGAAACCTAAATAGCTTACATCACCAATAGCTAGGAAGCACAATCAATTTTATACTAAAAAAACTTTTGAACTTTAGGTATTTGGAACACCAAACCATCATCCGAAGAGTCAGCCATTTACTGACCACGTTATGACTTTTACAGTCTTAGATAACCGCATTTGGTTTCGTAACTTCCAGATCCTGTCTGAAGATGGAGCATTAGCTGAGATAGGTGAGGCTCTTTTTACACATTTATATAAATGCAGTAATGCTTTATAGTAATTTTATCCTTTCCTGACAGTTGAAAAGATAATACTTACAACTCATTATTCATCTGTTTTGCAAATATTGTTGGACAGAGTAATGATTGAAAGATACAATATACATTAATTATTCTTGACACAATTTATTGTGTGATTGGTACAGCATTCGGCTGGAATATGACTAACTGTTCATTGGTTGGAAAAGTTTTTAACACCAAGGTCAGGCGACATCTGTCAGAGCTATAGGGAACTACAAAAAAAAAGTAAAACATAAATGTTTTGGCTGTAGTAATTGAACTCCTATAAATATGTTTTATCACTCTGACTAGTGATGTAAATCACTTTCACATATGCAAGTGGGGAAAATATTTTTCAGGCGAATTAATTCAAAACTCTTTATAGCAACTTCCCAAGTGTCAGAAAAAAATCAAACAATACAGTGCTCCACCTATAAATAAAATTATCTTTAAAACCTTTTTTTTAAATAATTTTAGTATTTATTCGGTAACAATTTATTTCTAGGTCCTAGATTTGTTCTCAATCCTGTGAAAATTTTCAAGGGAAGTTTCGGAGGAGAGGCGTTATGGGATAACTCCTTTTATGTGTCGCCTGCAAAGGTAAGGCTAAAAATTATATTATTACTATAATTTAATATTATTTAAAAATAATTGGTTCATATTTGAAGACCATACATAATAAGCTTTACATAAGGCAGATTGCCAATACTGTTCCTAAGAATCTAGCAAATTTGCTGTTATCTACAACTGAGCTGTTGATAGTAAAAGATCAAAAGAGGAACTACTACATACAAGCAGGAGACACATATGTTTATGAACAAATTTTGTCTACAGTAATCATAGGGATGACTCATATAAAACAAGTAACAAAACAAATTTAATCTACACAACTTCTTAACGTGAAAGAGGAATCGGAACAAGATAAAAGGAGTGAACACTTGGCTTTTACAATGAAAAGAATGACAAAGTTCACACTTTACATTGCTCCTTCAAGAAAATTGATCATTATCATGTTACACCCCCAATCACCAAGAATGGCCTGGCTCCTGTTTACCCTCCCTCAGCTCATACCGGCAGGACAGCACGCACAAGGTCCAAGCAAGGACAGGCCATTGTGTTTGTCCAAGACAACAGCACCTCAGGAGTTTGGGTGGGGCAAGAAGAAAGGAAGGATTGCCCTCTTTTCCCCCTTTATCTAGTGTATGTTAGAAATTTAAGTATAATTACTTGTTTAGTAGAATAATTGATTGTGTTTACATTTTGGCACACACTTAAAACATTTGAAAGTATAAAACATGTAATTGTATTATTACTCGAATTTGGTAGTTGTAAAATCTGACTTTACTATGAGCTAACATTAAATCAACTGGGATCCACTTCAAACTCATCTCATCACTACCCTGGGTAACACCAACTCTGGCAGCATCTCAGGTAACTTCACCTCGGGTAGCGCCAAATGCCTGCGTTCTGCGGATCTCCTCATCACTGTCTCGGGTAGCACCCATCTATCCAGGTTTCTGGGAATCTCTATATCGCTGTCCCAGGTAGCACCCCTCTGGCTGATTTCCAGGAACCCCCTTATCACTGTCCTGGGCAGCACCCACCAGACCAGTCTCGTGAGGATGCCACCTTTGTACCAAACAATACACTTCACTCGTGGCCATTCAGTGGATCACTGACCATACCATCAATCTACATTAGCACCAGTACTGTGCCCAAATTCAGGAAGAGAGAAAATAATACACAAATACTCTCAAAATCTCCCCTTCCCTCATAGAAAACTGGGTACTCATCATTAGAAACTCTCTCAAAAAACCCTCATCACCTAGCAACTGCTAGGTTTAATTCTATCTCAACTCATGAGGAGAGAGTGTGAAACATGCAATGCATCTTCTTAAACGAGGTAACCAAAAAACACAAAAAGTAGAAAAAGTATATTGGTAAAGAAGGCTAGGATATAAGTAAGAGCATTAAGGGCAAGATTGAGCAGTAAGGATTGATTTTCTTCATGAGCTGGCATTACCTCTTTGTGCACTGGTATAAATGTAAAGTATGAACTTTGTATCTTATATCATCGTAAAAAGTGATAAATTGTGTTTGTTACATTTACTGGTATCCTTATCAGGTACTATGTACACTGCATTTGCCCTGGAAGGTAGTAATCTTAGCTTGACGGGTAACAATATCGGCGCAGCTTACAAGATAGAGCCGTATTATGATCGATTAAGGTAAGCTTTAAGGGTAAACAGAGTGTACATAGTTAATTTTTGCATGAAGGTTTAATTTATACAGTCTTGAACTAAGCTATCAACCCTATAAATACAGTCCATCCAGCATAGAAGAGGTGTTAACATACAACTAGCAGAAGTCACCAGATCTACTCTCGTGTATCTATTTGTCAAATCATAATGATCTGCAAGACCATTATGTTGGGCTGTTGTCACTTTTGCCAGTCAAAACTTTGACAAAAATCAATTTATTTTTGATAATTTTGTTCTTTTAAGCATATTTACATTATTGAAATTCGAACTTAAGAAAATAACCTTATAGATGTTTCTTTTTTGTGGAAGTGGCTTTTAGTTCTCTTATAAATGCTTTACAAACACAAGCTTCTAAAAATCTGCCTTCTCTTCATAAATAAAGATGGTGAACTATACAAAATGAGCATTGTTGATAACATCATACAAACCATATTCACTTGTGTTCATGTGCCCGAGTTTACAAGATAAAAATGGTTTATTTTGAAACTAATCCTTTGTATGGCTCTTTCTCTAAGTTATAAAAATACATTTATTTTATAATTTATGGTGGCCAGTTATACGACATTACAAATGGGTATATATTATTTCATGCATCATAATATCTGTTGTTGCTATAACCATAAAACAAAAAACTGTTTTGTTAATATTTTTGTTCTTTCAATTGGTTACAAAAAAAGCATTCATACAATAATCCTGAGGCGGCGCTACACCTGCGGTATCCTTTGAATCCTGTGTAACAAATGTTCGGCATTCTTCAGATACCTCTTAGTGTGGATGAGTGAATTACAACGAATGTTTGGTATTTGCCGAACATTCGTCATAGTTCGCTGAACTACAATTTATTTCCCAACAAAAATTACTTTCATTTTATTTTCCCCCTGTTTGACTCCATTTCTTAGTTGGAACTACTCCATCCACCCTTTCTTTGTCTTACCACAACTTACATTATCATCATACTTACACTTTATTCCAATTACCACCCCTTTTTTTACTCCTGTCTCCTCCATTGCTTTCCTTATATCCATGAACATCATTTCCAGGTCCTATCTATATTTAAATTTCTTCTCCTTCAGTTTTCTAATTGTATATAGTAAATAATCTATCATCAACCTCTTCTCTCTGAACCCATATAGCTCCTCCCTTCACTATCCCTTTATAATTTTCCTCATCCTCGTTTACAGAATTTAAACCATACTAAATAACTAAATGCATATTGATTCATTCTTCCAACTCTCTAACATGATTACTTTTTTTCCATCAGTACCGCCAACAGTTAACTAAAACGTCTGCAGGCAAGTACATCAACCGTTTGCATCAGAAGGTTGCATACCAAGAATCTAAGCCAGAACACTCATATAACCTCAATCCATTGGATGAGATTTTTACAGGAGATGCTTTGCAGAAAGCTCAGGAGATAGTACAAGATAAAGTTGTGGGAAAGAAAGTATCAGTTAGTTCAGACTCTCAAGGACTGAAGAAGAAAAAGAAACTGAAGGCAAGAAAGAAATTCCAAAAAAAGAAACAGCAGGCAACAAAGTAAGAATATAATAATATAAAATAATTATGTAAACATCTTAAACTTGAAATTTGTTTTTCAAAATTTGTTACTGTCTTTAATAAATGTTATTCCTATATTTTTATTTTTATTATTTTAATTGTTTTGTAAGATGAAGTGTATTGAACTTTAATATAATCTACTATAAGGATAGTATGGTTTAAATAATCTTTTTAAAATAGAGACATCAAGAATGTGTCGAAATAGGCCTAGTGCACAGACAAGGTATACACCATACACTCAGCCTGATGGGAGTTTGGCTGCACTGCTTGCACCAGCCTGAGTTCTTGGGTACTGGGGAGTGCTAGTTTGCAGTTCTCGGTGAGAACAGCACTTCCGAGTGAAACACCTCACTTTCAATTAGTTTGTTTTAAAGTGGTGGTGGTTCGAACACAAGAGTTCAGGTACCAGCAATCTCCGCCCAACTCACCTCCTTTCAATGAACAAACCTTTTCAAACAGGTAACTAGTCAAAGGTATTTGAAGATTGTTTACAACTAGACAATTTGAACAAAAAAAGAGACTAATAAAGTCAAAGTTTTCTTTGTAATTTGCAGTCTGAGTAGGCTCATTTGGGGGGTTGATTTATGGCAAGGGGGGTGGGATCACGACCTGAACCTAGCTTTCTGAAAGATGGTTTATTGACACAAGAAAGCAATTTTTGTCTTTACATTAAAACCACTTTTAAAGGCAACTGTTTTTAAAAGTGCCTGCTTGATAGTGATGATGTCACTTGGAAGTGCCACGTAGCGATCCCCGTGTTGAGGGACTCACGCTCTACCATTGAGAGCAGCCATTTTAATCTGGTGTATACCTTGTCTGTGGCCCAGTGGAAGACTTTACCTTATATGTTCTAACACAATGATTATTTAAAGGCTTAATCCATGGTATTTAAAGAAAATGCACCGACATTAACCGGAAGAGGAAATTGTAAAACCACCCATAAGGGCACCCAGCTGATATTTGAACCTCAACCTCCTTATCACAAATAAACTAGTTTATTGCAAGCTTTACACCTTAGACAGTGAAACCACTGGTGGGAGCGTAAAAGACTGTGGGTAAAGTTAAATGCACAGTGCTAAAAAAAAATTTTCCTATAGTATTCAGCAGGAAATGTTAAATTCAAATAAGAAAACTTATTTCACAGCCTTTTGGCCTTTATCAAACACAAAGTAGAGATATAACTGAAACCAAAAATTTGATAACTGCCACAGATATATACACACCTTGGAAATTTGTTAGAAAAGAAAAAGGATATATTTTCATTCTATTTAAATACAAACATTTGACAGAAAATACTTAGAAGAATTATACGGTATTTCTTTACAATTATTATTTTGTTATTTTAACAAAATTACATTATATTTTCACCAATAGATATGGGCAACTATCCTGAACGTTCTTTGTGCTGAAGTTGGAGGATGGAGGGTCGGGGGTGTAATGAAACAATATACATGCAGAATGACCCACATTGGTGGGAACCTGGACTGTCAGGTTCATCTAGTCTGGCTAACCAAATAGGAGATCGTGTAGTTTTGAAACTGGGGCAGTTGTACTGATGCTGGTTTTGAACATATGGTTTCTCACTCTTCTTTCAAGCGAATGTGGGTACATTTCCTATAAATTCTACCACTATCATTATTATTAGCACCACATCTTATTACCAGTTTGGGTTGTACGCACTTACGCTGTGTAATAGTAGGATGATTGTTAGATGAAATGGAGGACCTACATTTTAACGTGGAATCCGAACCACTGTGGAGGCCTGGCATTCCTCACATTCACAAGTTGTGATTAATACACGTCTTGTCAGAGGTGAAGGAAGGGTTTGGCAATCAGATAAATCTGTGCCGGGACCGAGGATTGAACCCCGGACCCTCAGCACAGAAGTCTGACGCCTTACTCCTAGACCGCCAAGTCACCCTCTACCACTATCAATACCCTATTAGTGGAGTTAAGATTGATTAGTTCAGACGGGTAGTAAGAAGTGGTGCAAAATAAAATAATATTTATATAGAATGGGAGCAGTATAAAGTGTTGGTTTATTTTTCATTATACTAGCCCTTTTGTCTTTCAGACAATATATTGAAATTAATATTTGGTATGGTTAACTGCCGTTTACAAATATGTATTCAAATATATGTTTAGAAATGAAACCTGGACAAGGGAGTTCAACATGGTACCTTTGACTCAGCACGCCACTGCTCTTCCATCCCACAAATAGGGTCACTCACGACTCAAAGGCTTTTATGCCACAGAGATTTACAATTTTGATTCATAGGAGTTATGTTTATTTAATAAAAAAAAAGACAAAACCCATTCACCCCTCCTCGTATCTCCCCAACTCCTGGCCTGAAAACTTGAAATTTGGCTTAAAGATTCCTTTTAGGCCCTAGACAAGAGATAAGACAGGGTTTTGTGAAATTTGGCACCTAAGGGATTAAAAGGGAGGTTGAAAATTTTCAATATTCACTGATACATCTTTTGAACAAGTGAACATAGAGCTGTTAAATTTAAAAACTAAGGTTCCTACTATAATGGGTTAGACGCTTTTAGGGATTTTCAAATTTCATCCTGTAGGAGGGTGGGGTGGGGCAGACAGGTGTGCAATTCCTTGACTCACTCATCACTGTATTTCCTCAACCCCTGGGCCTGGAAACTTGAAATTTTGCTTGGCAGGAAGGTAGCAGGATTCTCCCATATAACCAGAAAAATCTAAAATTGGGAAATTTCAAAATGGAGCTCAAGGAAGTGGGGGACCTCTAATTTGAAAAAAACTTTTTAGATGAGGTAGAAAATTAAAATTTGGCAGACAGGTAAAGAGACAACTCCAGATAGCCCAATATATCTTAAATTTGAAATTGCTAAGAGTTAATTGGGAAGGGGGTGTCCTTAACAGAAAAAAAAAACTTTTATAAATGTGGTAGAAAACTTAAATTTGGCAGGCAAGTAGGACAACTCCAGATATCCTAATTCATCCCAAATTTCTAAGTAGGAGTTGTTCTAATGTAAAGTGGTGAACAAGGGTTTACAATTTCCAAAACTAATAGAAAAAACTATTTTTCCATGTGGTGTAAAATTTAAAATTAGCAAAAAGATATATAACAAAAAACACTCCAAATAACCATTAAAGAAAGCTCTAAGATTTTAAATGTAAAAAATGGAAGGTAGAGAAAGGAGGGTTAGGTAAAAAAACCTTTTAGGGGAGGAAGATTAAATTTGCCATGAATGTAGAATTATTACTCCAATAACAAATAAATTTTAAATATTTACTACCATATTTATAAAAGGGGATGGGGAAATGGAGATATTCAAAATTTCCAAAACTGAAATAATAAATTACTTTTCAGTGTGTTAAAAGATTGAAATTTATCATAAAAAGTGCCAAAGGAGCAAAAAAGAGTATATAGGGTAAAGAGTGTAAAAATGGTTAAAAAGGTCAAATAGTTCAAAAAACATAAAAGGGATAAATCAGGTAACTTAATAGTGGTAAAATAAAGCTATTCAATAGATTATATTTACTTTTCATCCTTTTTTTTTTTTTGCCCAATTTCACATGCTGCTTTCAACTCACCCCATATGTGTCACCCACAGACTTCTAAGTGGATTAGGCCTTTTTTCTACTTCAAATTTCAAAACAACCCTATAGATATTTCATTATATGTTAAGAAATGATCTTTTAGTTACGTTATAACTAATTTAGTGCTCAAGAAGGTTAGTTAGCAGTAGGAAGATAAACAAACATCTGATGCTTGACAAGTATGACTATAAAATCCAATGGAATATTTTAAAAGTGGCTTACTAAATATTTGAACAAAGAAGTCCAACAAAGCTCCCCAAAAATGTATTTATTATTATTCAAACTTAATTTAATATTACAGTTAATTTAATTTATATGGGGTTAACACAAAACAGGGACATAACTCATAACATCACTAATAATCCTCAGCTGCTTCACCTTCCCCTTCCACAGAGTCCATTCCAACCTCCTCATAATCCTTTTCAAGGGCCGCCATATCTTCTCGAGCCTCCGTAAACTCTCCTTCTTCCATGCCCTCCCCCACATACCAATGAACAAAAGCACGCTTGGCGTACATGAGATCAAACTTTCCGTTCAAACGACCCCAAGCTTCAGCTATGGCCGTTGTGTTGGACAGCATGCACACGGCTCTCTGTACCTTGGCCAAGTCACCACCAGGTACCACAGTTGGTGGCTGATAGTTAATACCAACCTGCAAACAAAATCACAAATGTAAGGTTACAGTTATAAAATACATATGACACTTAACTTTCTTGTTTGTATATTATTGCTTTTATTTAGTATGCCATACGAAATGAAAGTTTTGTAAAAAAAAAGTTTATGAAATACTTAGGTTTATAAAGTGGTGTACTTTTACTAAATATTGTTTGTTTCAACTAATTTTTCAAAAATTTGAGAAAGTAATGATAGTTAATCTTACCTTAAAACCTGTTGGACACCAATCTACAAACTGGATTGTACGTTTGGTCTTGATTGTGGCGATTGAGGCATTTACATCCTTGGGAACTACATCCCCACGGTACAGCATGCAGCAAGCCATATACTTTCCATGGCGAGGATCACACTTCACCATTTGATTGGCGGGTTCAAAGCAAGCATTGGTGATTTCTGCCACAGAAAGCTGCTCGTGATAAGCTTTCTCTGCAGAAATCACTGGTGCATAAGTCACCAGAGGGAAGTGGATTCGAGGATAAGGTACCAAGTTGGTCTGGAACTCTGTCAGATCAACATTCAGTGCACCATCAAAACGCAGAGAAGCAGTGATGGACGACACTATCTGGCCAATGAGACGGTTCAAGTTGGTGTAAGTTGGTCGCTCAATATCGAGATTGCGACGGCAGATATCGTAGATAGCTTCATTATCACACATGAAGGCGCAATCAGAATGTTCCAGAGTTGTATGTGTTGTCAGAATTGAGTTGTACGGCTCCACAACAGCAGTTGATACCTGGAAATAGAAAAGGACCCTGTAATTAATTACAATAGCTTATTTTGAATAATATATAATTAAGTGATGTAATAATATACCTTGTACCATGTAATTACAAGAGATTCTTCAGAATGATTTATGATTAAGAGATGTATTAATATACCTTGCTAATATATTTCTACACTGTCATTAGAATATGCTAGGGATGTTACTCTAAACACATCAATAATCATAATTATAAGTTTCATTGTTCCAGCGAGCCAGGTACAATCATTCGTCACAGCACTTGAAGAAGGGGGCTCATATCTGGTTTTGCAATTTCTGAGGCTCACTTGATTATTGAAAGTATTTCATTTTTTATTTTTAAAGTAACTGGCTTGCTAGGCCTAACATTCCCCTTTGATTTTCTGTTAGGGTTTGTTTCCTTAGCCTTTGAATCTTGGTCAGGTGTACTGAGGGTGTTTTTACAAAGTTGTTTTCCACTTCCTCTAAACTCAACCTTCCTCATTCCTAACTCACTAGTGTAATTAGTATATATGCATATAACCTGAAAAGGTAGTAAGACATGTTGCTAAAAAAAATACTTGGGAACAGCATACACAGACATGCCGCCACTGATATGAATTTTGATGTACTGGGAGTCAACACACACACATGTTGCTTCAAAAATATTTTCTAATTGACTGGGGCTAGCCACATCTCCAGAAATGCGTGCTTGTCCTCGAGTTCTTTGTCTTTTAACCTATATTACAACAGCCCAATTTCTCTCCACCAATCAGAAGAGCTTATACATAATGATTATCAACTATTTTACTATCATCACACGGGTAAAAATATGATTTCAAACAACTTGGTCTTATCAGCTTTCCTCAAAATATTGCACATTATCATATGGGTATCTAGTCACGTCTTGACTTGATAGCAATCATTGTAAATTTATAGAAATTTTCAGATTTACATCTTAACTAACCTTACATTATAGGGTTTAATAAAGTAATCTAGAAACTGATTTATACAATACCTAGACTAACTTCTAAAATAAAAGGGGGTAGAAAAAACAAAATAACACTTAATACCATTTTATTATTATTAACTATAACATTTATGGAAATAAGAAGATAGTTAATAATTTCAAATAAAATCAACAACATTATTTTAGAGAGTAGAAAAGAAGGCATCCCCCGCTTATTCGAGGGGTTAGGAACCAGAGCACTATCGAGTGAATGCATGTGAAATTTAAATATCACTTTACAAAAGTTCGGTAAAGTGAACAAAAATGAAAAGATGGTGCTGAGTCGATTGAGAGAAAAAGCAATGCATGGAAGGTAGTGAAAACATGATAAAATAGGTCTAAAGAGCAGACCACACATCAAATGTATGGGTTCTGGTTATAATTGAAAAGGGTTGAAAGAATGGATCGGCATAAAGCGCAGGATCCCTGTACACCCTTATCCCACCTGACCAAGGATTATAAAGAAACACTGGCTTATAGTCAATCAAGTTAGCAGACCAAATCTAATTTTACCTAAATTCTCAATATTGACACGTTGGAATATGTATACGTTCTTTTCATCTGATATTATAGGTTAGCATCAGTTTTGTTTCAATCACTCTCGACAATATTTTCTGCAATTGAGTTGTATTAATCAATCAGTAGTATTGCAACTGTGAAGGATAGTATGCTGACTGGGCTATGCCTAGAATGTGCATTTGATGGACGAGTGATAAGATGATTATGTGCTTCCTAAATTTAACTCTCTTTATCTTCCTGTTAGACTAAAAATATAATTTAAGTTATTTTATAGACACAAAAGAGCTGAATGTTCATTATTTTATTCACTAAACTTATTTATTGTATCATAAGATTGATATAACATGCACATTCTTATAATCACAACACTTGATCTTTGCTTTGTCTCATATTTCTATGTTACTTTATGGACTTTTTTCTCATTGTCCTTAAAAATAACATCATGTAGCCCAACATTCAACGAGCATATTTTGACTTCGTAAACATATTCCGTATTTAGGTACACATCACCATCACCAGTATATCAATAAATCTGTTTTATAGAATTACATTTCAAGCTTCTGCAGAACAAGACTAAAAAAATGTGGCTGTTATCAAATATATATGTCAAAATAAATAAATTACCTGGGGAGCAGGGTAAATTGCAAACTCTAGTTTGCTCTTCTTCCCATAGTCGACGGATAATCTTTCCATGAGCAACGATGTAAAACCAGAGCCAGTTCCACCACCAAATGAGTGGAAGATGAGGAAACCCTGCATCCCCGTGCATTGGTCAGCCAGTTTACGAATACGATCCAACACCAAGTCTACAATCTCCTTTCCAACAGTGTAGTGACCTCTAGCATAGTTATTGGCTGCATCTTCCTTGCCTGTGATGAGCTGTTCTGGGTGGAACAGCTGGCGATAGGTGCCTGTTCTAATTTCATCTGGAATGTAAAAATCATCAAATGATAATTAACACAATAGTTTAATGATATCAAAATACACTGACCTCGCGGATGATAAAGCTCTTCAGCTAATAGAAATAGGAATTTACAGTAAATATTGTTTTTCAAGCACAATAAGATGTTTAAAGTTAATAGGTATTGATTACAAAGTCAGAAGATTAATCAAAGTGGATGTACTTTAAGAAATATTTATTTACAATGTAAATCTCTATGTTATCCCATATACACCACAAAACTCTAGGTTTCCCCTCTATGTTTACAAACAAATTAGGGGTATGGCAGTGTTTTCGGCTGGAGAAATAAATGTTTGATTTGGAAACAAAAAGTTATTTTGCTGAAGATCCTGTGGTTTTTCAGTTAGTGTTCATAGATTTATAGAAATATTAATTAATTCACGACAGTCTAAAGTTAATAATGAACTTAACATTTGTTCCTACTGCAAAATATGAGGCTACAATGTAGGCATACCAACTACTGTAGGCTCTAAATCTATGAAAACTGCTCTTGGAACATGTTTGCCAGCACCAGTTTCACTGAAGAAAGTATTGAAGCTGTCATCTCCTCCACCCATAGTCTTATCAGATGGCATCTGTCCATCAGGTTGGATGCCATGCTCCAGACAGTACAATTCCCAGCATGCATTGCCAATTTGGGCACCGGCTTGACCAATATGAACTGAAATACACTCGCGCTGAAAAGATTAAACTATTATTCATAATTTAACAACAACTCCAATAAATGTTTTCAATATAAATACTTTGTAAGTATTATGACAGTTATATTAAGGCTTTTAAGTTAATTTAAATTTACAGAACAAAAATAACTGATTTATGTATATTTTAATTAATTTTTGGGTTAGATTTATTCTTTAGTGTTCATTTAATGTTATCTTGAAATTTCATTTCTAATAAATCATTGGCTATTTCTGGATGTACAAAAACATTAATAGGTCTTACTGGTAGGCTTGATTGTTTGAATTACTTTTAAAATGGGGTGGTGATCAACACAAAATCATAACAGCTCATCAGTTTTAAATTGATTAAAAGCATTTGAGAAACATGTTTTCATTGTTTGAATTGTGGTTGTTTCAAACTATTATTTAGTAGTAGCACCTATGCTATAATCAGCAACCTATCATTTTAATATTGGCCTAAAATACTACCAATTTTAACAAAGAATTAGACCGAAAGCAAAAAAATCAGCTTTATTTTTAGTCCTGATATTTAAAGTTAAATACATTATTAATTATTTATGACCAAAAATAATATTTACAACATAAAAAAGGGTAAAGAGCGTTTTCTCACACCTTAACTCAGTTGATAGTGTTTGCCAAATGAGCTTAGGATCTTGAGTTTGATTTCTAGCAAAGTCATACATTATTATACAGTTGATGAAATTAGCTTTCTCTTTTCACATTAATGAAAAAATGGCTAGGCACTGGGT
The DNA here is from genome assembly GCA_033556935.1 of Timema podura. Classification (NCBI taxonomy): domain Eukaryota; kingdom Metazoa; phylum Arthropoda; class Insecta; order Phasmatodea; family Timematidae; genus Timema; species Timema podura. The sequence goes on from JAVRXN010000001.1 coordinate 40,518,692, forward strand.
GCTGTGTCTGTACTAAAGTTAGTTTGTAAGCAGTGTGCTGAAATATTGTTTTAGAAAGTGCACATATTAGAGGTCTACTACTTTTCCTACATTATATCCCTATTACTGAGCAGTAGTTCCATTTAAAATGTTTTATTGGGAAGTCAGTGTATTAATTTAATTTTGGTGCATTTGTCTTTCAATTTATAGTGAATGAAAAAATCCCCAGATTTCATCATATCATCAACTGTTTCCAGCCTGTGGCCACCGGCCTGGTCACTTTATCAAAATGCCTCAATCTTCCACTTTGCGCCATATTTAAATGCTACTCTGTTCAAATACGCACAGATGTAAGTTGGTCACCACCCAAGTATACTCTGATCGGATGATGCTGCCCAAGTGCACTCGGAATTTCTGTATATACGATATGAATAGTGTCCGAGTGAATGTGCACACATCTTCCGAGTGCGCTTGGTCTGAGCATATTCTCATCGTGTCATTCTAGCATGAGACTATAAAACAAAGCCAATTTGTATAGTGTAGGCCCAACTCATTGCATTATAATATTCTTTTAATTCTAATTTAGAAAGCTCCAAACAAAATGTTGGACCTATTATGTGCCTTAATTTTATGAATAATCAATATTTTGTTATTCATTTACAACTATCATAAAACTATTTTTAAATTATTTGTGTACTTCTAGTTTCTACAAAAATGGGAACTAAACTGGATGTATTCTGTTAGTTTGTAAAGACAAGTTGACAGGTTGTAAGCCAATAATTCTTAGGTTTGATTAGCTCATTTTCCCGTTGTTCTTTTGTCCAGAGAAGAAACTGATAAAATGTGGTAAGGCAAAGAACAAATTATGTAAAAAGAAACCAAAATTAATCAAGGAAATTTAATTTGAAGTCTGTTACAGTAATATAGCGCATAGAACAATCTTTTGAAAAGCCAAGAAGATCAAACATCTAACCTCAGATCGAAAAAAATAATTCTAGGGAGTGGACTTCAAAAATCTAAAGTTGTTTGACGTTCACTTGTTTTCAAAGAGCCGGCAATAGTGGAGATTTCATTGAAAGTTTGTTGTGTTTGTATGATTTCTAAAATTAGTTATAGAATGCCATTTATTTGAAGTCTTTAATAATTTGATTTAAGTGGTGTAAAACAAACTGATAAGGCTATTGTTAAAAAAGTGTTTTTCTAATAATTCCTTCAGAAATTTGCAGCCATGAAATCAAATTTTGTTACAGTAATATGTAGTTATTATTAACATGGGGAAGGGCGAGATTTATCCAATGTTAAATATTTTACTACATATTTTAACTGATTTTGCTACATATTTATATACAAACATTTTTAGGTTAATACTACTTAAAATTCCAGGCTCTAGTGATTTGTAGTAATATAAACCAAAATTTAGAATATGAATGCATTTTTTTTTAACTATGACACTTTAAGTACCTAGATTTAGGCCCATACAATTCAATTTTAGGATGAACCTTATCTGACAGCTAGAAAAGCTACTAGATCCACTTTCATAATTATGTATCCATACATCTGGTCATGTGATATGCGGTTGTTATTTTTGATAGATATTACTACCCATAAAAAAACACATACCAAAAATATTAAAATGTTATCACTGGCCACAAAAAAAGTTTGTATTTAATTTAATACTTTTCTATGACAATTTGATGGAAAACTGCTGATTGTAGGACTGCCATGAGGAACCAAAAGAGTAGCATAAGTAATGAAGCCCAAGTTAAGTTCCAGGGCCAAGAAAATGTTATCTCATATGACTCATGCATATGATTGTCACCCATTAGAGTAATTAAGTTGGGCAGGAACATGGATCATGGATGTGACCACAAGCAAAACAGTATTAAGTTAGAATTAAGGTGCGGCCGAAGGGAGCGCAAGAATGTTTACAGTTTTTATAGAACTGACATTTTTTGGCCAAAATAAATCAAATATTTTTCCAGTAGCAATGTAGAGTTTAGTTTTCTGCACATGCTAATATCAACAGATCTTGAATACATGTCAAGGGTGTCCTGGAATTTTGTCAAAACTTTTTAAATAAATAGAAAAGGTTTTGACCAAATTCCAGGACAGCCTTGACAGATATTCAAGATTTGTTGATATTAGCATGTGCAGAAAACTAAACTCTACGTTGCTACTGGAGAAGTATTTGATTTATTTTGGCCAAAAAATGTCAGTTATATAAAAACTAAACATTCTTGCGCTCCCTTCGGCCGCACCTTAAGTATTTTTTGTACCTAACTAAGCATTCTGTTAATGAAAACTGCTAAAGTGTCTAGTGTCTATTTGGTTTTGTAGATTGGTTCATTGCTTGAAATTTAAGTAGATGATTTGCTGTAGTTTAGCCTTTGTATAATTTATTGTACGCATTGTTGATGTAAATTACATTACATATACTGTTAGGAATGTATTGGCAACTGCAACTACAAATCATACCATTCAATAAAAAAGATCAAATGTTTAAACTTCATGGTAGGACCATAAACCATTTATAGGGCCTAATATAATTTTTAGCTTGAGTATATTTTTAATCTTATTTAGTCATTTACTAATAATATTTATCTATTCATTTTTGTTTTAAACAGATTATTCAATATTGTAGTCTCATGGTAGAGAAGATAGGCCTATAATGAGACAAGGGCAGCAGGTAGAGGTTTTCTACAGGTTTGTACGAGACCTACTATGAAAAAGAGAAGTGCCCCTAAAGTGAAAGGGAGTGCTGTATAGAGCATACTTTATACCTATAGTAACGTATGCAGCGGAAACTTGGACTTTGGATAAAAAAGGAAAGTGGAAGCCATGGGAATGAAGTAGTTGAGGAGCATGTTAGCTGTCACCAGAAGAGATAGGATTAGGAATGAAAATGTAAGGTTTAAAGTTGGAGTACAGGGGGTACATGAGATAGTAGAGGAAGCTAGAATGAGATGGTATGGGCACGTAATTAGGATGGAAGGGGAGAGGATTCCAAGAATATTAATGGATAAGAAGTGTGTAGGAAAGAGGCCACAAGGGAAACCAAGGAAGATATGGGAGTGACAGATAGCAGCAAGTGTGCAAGTGAGAGGAGCAGGTGGAAGAGAGTTCAAGGAAGAATGGTGGAAGGACGGAGGGAGATGGAGGCATTTTACTAAACAGGCTGTAAACAGTTCATGATGATGATTCCAAAGTTCTAAATAACCATGATTGAATTGGGGATTTTAAACTCAAATCTGACTGATATACTTTATATTATAGAAAAAAAAATTAGAATGTATTCAAAGATAAGATCACAAAATGGAAATCTTTGAAAACTACACCTCTTTTAAAATTATTGTAAACTTGTGAAACCAGATCTGCAATGTTGTCTACAATTAGATAGATCAGGGAATAGAATACAAAAATTTGTTTATTAAAATTGGTCTAGACATTTTTCTTGGAGCTAATAGACAATTTTTTTCTCATGCTAGGTTGATGCTATTATTATTGTGCAGACGAATATAATTTATTGTTGAACAGATCATTATCAAGAAATTTGTAGGGATATATAATATTGTACACCTTAAACTAATTATTTATAAAGTAGTTATCTATTTTTGGATCTCAAAAATATTATTTAAAAACATGACTGGACACCAGTTTAAATCATTAGCATTTGATTATATTGTTAAAATAATATAATGTCTAGAAGTGTATTAAAAAAAGAAACTGAATACAGACCATTTTTATTTCTTGTTTGTTTCAAAATATTGTGAACTGTATTAATTAAAACTGTGAATACTTTCTTTCTTACAACAATGGTTTATACTAATTGCTCACTTGTTTTTTTTTCTTTTAGCAAGACCACCTTTATTGTATTATAAACATTGTAGTCTCATAGGAGAGAGTAAAAAGGATAGGTAAAGGCATATATTAGATATAGCTACTTGAAGTAACTTCTTCAGCCATATTGGGTTTTCTGTGTTCAAAGCAATTAACAATCTAAAAATGTCTTGCGAGGAGTGTAACTATTATTAATTAAGGAAATGCTTGTGAGTATTTTGTTACACACTGAGCTATAACAGTCCGTGAAAATGGTGCATTATGTATAAAACAAAGAAATTAGATACACATTATTATACACTAATTATTTTAATTTGTTTTTGCAAAAAAAAAAACGTATCCTGTAAAATGTGTAGCTATCATATTGCAATTGAGATAATGTTTTGATATGATTCACGAAATTATTAAAATTAACTTATCCGTGTATACTAATTCAAGAAATTATAAAAATAGCTTATTAAGAAATTTGGTCAAAAAATTTAATGTAAAATGACCGCATAAGTAAAATAAATTATAAACATAGAACACATTAAAATGGTTATAAGTTATATTATTCATATAACAAGTATGAAATTAGAATTATTAGGTATATTAATGCTTTTGTCTCAAAGCTCTTATAGATTGTAAGGGTGTGGCATTTATACACTTAATTTTAATTGAAGTTCTTTTTTTTAAAGATAAAAATATATGTAGAGAAATTCTATCTCAACTTATAATAACAAAGTTTTTCACATGTGCAACACAAACGCAATCTACAAGAACCTTGAAGTTAACATCCATCCTCTATGTTTTAAGTTTCCCGATTATGATATTGATACCGAAACATATCGATTTAATTTGAGAGTAAATGACTATGATTTCTATAAACATTTTAAAGTTCACTTTTATAGTAATATAAATATTATCAAATGGTAAAAAAGAAGTCTTTATATGTTGTATAATTTCTGAAAAAGGTGTCCTACAGTAATACGTAGAGAATAGGCAAATGATTCATATCCTTGGATAAAGGCATTTCACAGAGTAAACTGGAGGAAATTGATAAAGATATTAAAGGAAATAGAAATTGACTGGCGAGATAGAAGAATAGCAAATTAATAGGAATGTTTTACACTAAGCTTCGAGCTAAAAGTGTAAGATAGGATATAGGGAACACCAATGACTTGGAGACATAAAGAGGAGTAGGGCAAGGAGTTACCTAGCAAATTTTTTTTTTTCAACCTGTATGGAGAATTTGGCTTTCAAAAAAACCCTGAAAGGATTTGGAGAGTTCCAAATATGAGGACGTGTGATAAGTATACCGTACAACGAAATTTGTAGATGATTTTATAACTCACTTAGGATTGACAGGAAGAAAAATAGCTTCAAACTATGATGAACAAACTAGTTGAAACCAGAAGCGTAAGGTGTATGGAATGGAAAGAAACATTGCTAAATCGAAGATTATGAGGATATCTCAGAGAGAAGACGCACTAAACATCGTGGTAAAAAAAAAATCAACAGATGGAAAATATAAATTATTTAAAATATTACAAAGTTAAATTGCGACAGGCACGCAGTGTGCACAAGAAATAAAGTTAAAAATAGTATTGGCCAAATATGATTTCAATAAAAATGGGGTACTATTGAAAAGAAAACCGAACCTGGAAATGTGAAATAAACTGGTGAAGTAATAGCACATCGCTTTGAATGGAGCTTAAATTAAGGAAAAGGAAGAAGAAAATATTTGGAAATCTTTGAGATATAGTATTGAAGTAGTAGTATAGAAAGGATAAAATGAACAGATCTTTTGATTAATGGAGAAGTTATAAGAAAAGTCAATTAAAAACAAGTCACTATTTTTATTTTTAACACCACGTCCTACTACTTGTCAGGTAATACACATATTTACTAATGAGTTAAGGATGAGGAAGGTTGAATTTAGAGTAAGTGTACCCAATTTGCGTGGAGATTGAATTGAAAATCATGTTGTAAAAATCACCTTCAATAATAATATTATCAGTCACTATAATCACTATTCACGATGTATCCATTATGAACGCTACTACCATTTATCTCTATAATATAACTGGATGGACATACACATACATATTGCTAAGGACAAAAGCGTGACGTTCAAGTTTATCGTCTGCTACACTGTGGGGGGACAGATTTAACGGTTTCTTTCAATGTTCTTATGCGAAAATATATCTCTTATGAATAAAAGTGTTATTGTTTGAAAATAGTGAAGTATTATACCACGCTTTCCTGAAGAAACATTTGCATTAAAGGAAATACAATTCAGTTTTACAGGTAATACTGTACAAATACGAATAAAATCTTTAAATATGTAGTTATCATCAATGTTGTTTACAGTCTGCCAAGGCTACACTTATATTTAAAGTTTTTTATTAGCTTGTATATTGGTTTCAGAAACCATATTATATTGAAAGTTCGATAAATATAATCAATAAGGTATCTTAAAACTTGATTACATATGTTTGAATGACATACTTCGTGTAGTTGCCATACATTCAAACTATCACTTAGGTTATAGGCTTGTAGAAAGTTTTTATATTACAATTTTTTTTAAAGTTGGCTCATATCTTGTATATTGCTTTCAGAAACCATATTTTGTTGAAAGTTTGATAAATATAATGAAATAAGTTAGCTAAAAGCTGTATTACATTTGTTTGAATGACATACTTTGTGTAGAAGTCTTACTTTTAAAAGATAATTTAGGTTATGGGCTTGTATCTACTAAACCCTGATTTTAGTAGGAATCCCAATTTCTAAGGGTTTATTTCGTACCAGAATACTATCATATATATAATATTTTTGTAGGATGAACGGCCATTTAGAATGAAAGTAGAAATTTCCTTCTGGAAGGTCTTTTATCCCACCTAAACACAATTATAGGGTAGGATTCTGGTACAAGATAAAGCCTTACAAGCGAGCTTCCTTCAAAAATCATCATATATATTAGGCTACATCAACTTATTTAATGAAAAAACTAATCAGTTTCTAACTTTTTATGTTCTTCAAAGCTTTTACTAACATATTTATTTCATTTAACTAATCACACATTGATTTATATAATATATTCAATCAAATTAATGAACGATTTAAAAATGCCTCATTGTCTTGTGTGGGTGTAGGAGAGAAGAGATACCCTAAAATTTTCTTCTCTCTTAGACAATGGTTTGTGAACGACAGCTCGAAAATTTCAGCCACAGATGTCCATCCACTTATATTATAGAGATTAATGGCTACGATTAATACTAATGTGCTTCAACTTCTTACGAACTATGTACTATTTACCATTATTAACGGTATGCGATATGTTTGATTATGTCAGGTTTATTTGAAAATAAATGGCCAGTTTTCCTGGCTGTTTGGTTTGAGTGTTTCCAGGGCCATTAAAAAAAACACGTAAAGAAATTATTGGAATGGCCATTTGGAGATGCTGGATGCTTATTTGTTAATTTGAACATGTCTCAAACAACTTTTAATGACTATTAAAATTGTTATGTGTTGATATAATCAAATGTTTATTCTTTAATAAATATTGTACTTATTATAAGCAGAAAATTACCTAATTTTAATTAGATTTTTTTACAAATAATACTGCAATCTTGAAAACTATCTGTATTTTGATTAGTATTTTTTATTGGAATTTCAAATAGCTCCAATCAGAGGGTTTTCCGAGTGAATCACTACTCGCATCAAGTGACTAACGTTCTTTTTTAACCGATTGTTTCATGATACAACAGTCATTCTCACCCTGACAAGAAGCACCGTTGGACGCTTCGTTAGACGAGACTTAAAATTATTTAATTTCATCATCTCTACTTCAACTTAATTCATCAAAATGGTAATATTAATTTATTATTATATTTTATATAGAGTATATACTAGTTAAAAAAAAATTCGTAAAAAATAATCTTGTTCTTACCAACTTAAATGCATGCTATTCTCCACCTGCGATTGTATTAACTTTCAAAAGTCTAAAATTTACAATCTTATTTTAATATTGTAGTTTTATGCAATTATCTTATTCTTAAAAGAATCGTTTAGTAATTTACACACACATGCTTTTGGATGTAATTTGTAACATGTTAGGGTGCCATAGTTTAAAAATGTAATTTAATATGTAAAAAAAGGAAAAATTGGGCATCACCAACAGCTATTAACATTTGATGAATATAGGAACCTTATTGCAATTTTCAATCGAAACCATCGGCTATTAAAATATAACCTTTCTTTGTCATGGGCGTTGGCTTACCGACGAGTAATGGATGTCTGATTAGCCAGATGTGCCGAATGACATCATCGGAAGTATGACCTCATAAAGCAGCTATGTGGAACAAAACATTTAATTATTTTACACATTTTAAAATAAACCCTTTGGCAAATGCAAACTTAGAATTTTATTTTTGAATATGAAACTAATGCCCTAATCAAATTTGACAATTGAACAAAGTAGCCTACACTGGAGTGTAGTGTCAAAATGGTTTCTATTTTTTTAAATATTCAATTTTCATAACTTATGTAAATGGAGTAAGAATAGCCAGAAGTTATATCAAATTGATAAAAATTTAGGGGACTAGGTGTGTTGTCAAGGTCTATATTATTTACTATCTTCTGTTTAGGGTGGAAATGGTCATCTAAATTTTTTCTTTGAACAAAGTGTACATAAATCCAAAGTTCAAGGTGGTAGTTTTCACAAAAGAAACAAAAACATCGGCACTAGTTTCCAATCCACTATAAAGATCAATTACTACATTAAAATTCATGATTTTTAACAACTAGGCTACTAGAATTAAAAAAATTAGGGGTTGACATGCACTGCCTGATATATATATTCAATGAAATGCAAAAAAAAAAAAAGACAAATTAATTATGCCTAGCACAATGAAAGTCTATTAATATGATTACTTTAAATGGATTTAATTTGAATTCCTTTGGCCACCCTGTTTACACATTTCCAGTTTTGTAAAACTTTTAATCAACATTAATTGTATAAAAATCTACTTTCCACTCAAGTTGGTCAGGCTTATTGAAATTAAGTTCTTGGAAACAAGGTGATGAGTGTGTCAATATCAATTTGTAAAGTGCAATCTTTAATTAGCCACCCAAAATAGCTCTAGTGCCATTCATTTTTCTTGAATTTAGGCTAAGTTTCAGTTCCCCAGAAGGTAAATAATTTAATTCACCATTGCTCTTGATTTGGGCTACGAAAAGTGTTTTTTGGTTGTAAAGTAAAACCTTAATAATGGATAAGAACTTGAAATTGATTGTTGTGTGATATACTGGTAATGGTATGTCAAAACATCTTTTTCCAAATCAATCATTTTCCTTGAACTACCATAAGAACTCTACCATTGCTGGCACATACAGGTATAGGTCATCCATGGTTGGAGAGGTGGTATCTGACAGCAGAGGGTTCTTTACTGCAAATATTGACTGAAAGTGACTCAACCTATTCGGAAATAAGTATTTGCTTAGTAATATTTTAGTATTAACAAAGTTTTTTAACAAAAGATTCTGATAATACTTGAGGATTACTGTATAGTTTGTGTTTTTGTAACTTATTTAAGAACAAAGTATATTAATAAAAGTTTTTTCCTATGGTCGTGGCAACAAGATTATATATAGTACATGCTTTTTTTAAGCCTTTTATTTATCTTGCTACCCGTTTGGATATGCTTAATTACTAATTATTATGCTAATGGATTAGGAATTGGAAAGGTTGAATTTAGAGTAAGTGAACCTGCATTTGTGTGGAGGGAGATTGCAAACAACCCCCTCCCCCCCAGTTAACCTGACCGAGATTCGAACCTCGATCTCCCCGGCCTCGGCAGGCTGGCTCAATACAAAACTAGAGCATTAGCCAACTACGCCACTGAGGCGGCTATGAAATAATTAAAAAGTTTTATATACACACTTGTATCTTGTTATAACTGGCTACCAAAATTTAAAAAAAGTCATCTTTAACTTGGAGAGAGCCTCACATAATATTTCAAACTAGGCCTAAAACATTATTTTGTAAACACTGAAAGGACAATTGCCTAGATAGTTTTTCATGGAGTTATCAACCACTCTTGTTGCTGGTTTGCCATATTTATTTCAGAAGAGCACACTACATTTTAAAAGCTCTTTCCTGAAAAGCATTTTTAAATAAACCATAGATGTTGCTTACACAAAACAGAACCATCCAAACAATCATTTTTATAAGTTTGTTTCAACCATGTAAAATCAGTCGGTAATTTAAAACAAATTGTTTGTTTGTGTGAATGTTCTGACTGCAAAAGTAACAACAAATCTACATATGGTCTTGCAGATAATATGGCTTGGTGAATGGATCTATGGTAACCTTGCTCAGCTGTAGATACTACCTCTTACTGTGGACGTCCCATATTATTTAGAACCGGTGCTTTTTTTTTTTTTTTTTGCACAATTAGTTTAGGCCTACTCTAATTCTGAAGTCACGATCAACTGAAGCTTAATGTAACGTTTACTTGCTATAGAGAACCTGGTATGTGATCAGGATCTTAATAAAATCATACATTTGTAGCCGACGATTTCCACATGTCCATCATAGACTGCCTTAAAATATTAGTGAAGAATGACCTTGGCCACAGGACTCCTGGATAGCTCATTAGTTAAGAGCATTGGCGTACTAAGCCAAAGGTCCCGGGTTCATTTCAATTTTCAGAATACAAAACTATGAATTTGGATTGTTTGGAAAAAAGTTCACTGAAATGAAACACACAACATTTAGGGATGATTAAGCTGCAAGTACTTGTTGAAGTTGTTCTCTACATGATTGGCTATTTATAACACATGGTGTCCTTCGCTTAACGTTCATGTAACATGAAAGTACTCCCCCAAACACCTGGAAACTAAACCTAAAAATCATACTTTTAGGTGATCTTTTTCTATTAAAAAAATCAAAATTTATATTAGCACTACACTCGCTAAAATGCGAAGCCTTAAATATAATTACTATAGAGCCCATTAGTCCACAATTATCTTATGCAGAAACTAACAAATTTCTTGAAAAATTGTTAGCCATATCTTTTCTCAGAATAAAAACACACATCCACTAAATATCTTATATCCAGCAAACTCAAAACATTACTGATATAAGCAATAAACTTATATATAGGTGACCTGGTGGTCTAGGGGTAAGGTGTCTGACTTCTGTGCTGAGGGTCCGGGGTTCAATCCTCGGTCCCGGCACAGATTTATCTGATTACCAAACCCTTCCTTCACCTCTGACAAGACGTGTATTAATCACAACTTGTGAATGTGCGGAATACCGAGCCTCCACCGTGGTTCGGATTCCACGTTAAACTGTAGATCTTCCATTTCATCTCACAATCACCCTACCATAGCACATTAGTGTAAGTGCGTATAACCCGAACGGGTAGTAAGACGCGGTGCTAATAATAATAATAATAATAATAAGCTTATATTTTTTATCTTGTGCAATGTGTGTACTAGGCTGTCAATGTTATCAATAAACTTAAGCAAATAAACTGCCTGTTGGCTTAGTTGGCAAAATTTTAATCCTAGGTTTTACGTAGCAATAAAAATTTCATCAGGTCTTGGTAAAATACAACTTAGGAGGTTTCTTTGAATTCAGGATAGTGGTAAGGTATCATACTTTAATGTTGTAACATTTTATTTGTTCTCTACAGTTTTGTCAACAATTTGTGCCAAATCCTGTTGAGATTCACAAAACAGATTTTTGTACAAATAATAATTTACTTTTTTAATGCCATATACAGTATTCACCACCCATATCTATTTCATTTCATCTTGTGGTTTGAATACTAACACACCCGTTTCAAGGCATTGCAACTACGGGGATATCAATATGGAGGAGACTGCGTTCTATCATAAGTTCCACACGTCCATTATAGATTCTCTCTTAAACTAGTGAAGATCGATGCCGAGCGTGGGACGAATCCTGGATAGCTCAGTGGTAGAGCATTGGCTTGCTAAGCCAAAGGTCCTTAGTTCGATCCCCTTGTCTAGGTGTCATTTGTCGATTAAATAAAATTGAGGTCTTTAGTTACTCTTTAGCACTTTTGACTAGATTAAGTCTTAGAGGCCAATTAGCCAAAGTGTGGGCCATCATTAGGACTTATATATTTAATTTTATTTCAGCGTGAGTGCATCTCAATTCATGTTGGGCAAGCTGGCACCCAGATTGGCAATGCCTGTTGGGAATTGTATTGTCTGGAGCATGGCATCCAACCTGATGGGCAGATGCCATCTGACAAGACTATTGGAGGAAACGATGATAGTTTCAACACTTTCTTTAGTGAAACTGGGGCTGGCAAACACGTCCCTCGTGCAGTATTTGTTGACTTGGAACCCACAGTTGTAGGTATGTGTACAGTGTTTTGAGTTAGAAAGGTTGTGTATTTTAAACTGCTGTAATTAATATTGTGTAGTGTCAACCAAAACTTGCTTCAAAGCAAGTGGGATTAGATGCAAACTGTTGATGCATAACATCTGGGTAGAACCATACAAAAATAAATCCAAACTAAATTAAGGGGATATTTGATACCACTGCAATTTTTGAACTTGCTAAATCAGGTTTTTATAAATCTCACTTTATGAACGGCAAAAATAGTTAATCGAATAATTAATCTTGCTTTAATTTTTAGATGAAGTTAGAACAGGCACCTATCGTCAGCTGTTCCACCCAGAACAGCTCATCACAGGCAAGGAAGATGCAGCCAATAACTATGCTAGAGGTCACTACACTATTGGGAAAGAAATAGTGGATCTAGTGTTGGATCGTATTCGTAAACTGTCTGACCAATGTACGGGACTGCAGGGTTTCCTCATCTTCCACTCATTTGGTGGTGGAACTGGCTCTGGTTTTACATCATTACTCATGGAAAGATTATCTGTTGACTACGGGAAGAAGAGTAAACTAGAGTTTGCAATCTACCCTGCCCCTCAGGTAAATAAGCTGTTATCTTTATTTAACTAAGGATTTGGTTTGTGGGTTGTAATAATATTATTAATGTGCTTTTTTTTAAATTTCTAAACGAGTTTTGAAGTCTTATAAAATTCCAATGTGTGGTTAAAGCATGCTTTCTGCCAACAAGTTTTTACCAACCCCTTATGCCATCCACTTAAATGAATATTGTGCATTTCCAGGCAACAATATTTAAAGGGGAGAATATTTTACAAATCTGTAATGCTAATTATAAGTTAGATATTTCATGAGATACAATCGATTGTAGAAATTCGTAGTGTGGTCATAAAGCCTGGACACATAGGCAAAGGTATAAAAGGCAAAAAGGGACAATACATTGAGTAGGTTATTTGATGTCTTAAACATGGTGTGTGTGTGCGTGCGTGCGTGCAAGCTTGGGTTTTTTCATTCGAGTAGAGTATTTCTAAAAGCTCCCGAGTTCGAGTAGAGTTTGAATATATTCATAGTTTTAAAATATTGAGAGTATATATTTAGTTATTTTGAATGTAAATAAAATCTTTAAAATTTCAGATTTAAAAAATATTCCAAAACACGTGTTCTTAAATTATGAATGACACTCATTTTTATAAATATAAATACTTTTAGAAAAAAAGTTAGATGGAAATATTGGTTTTTAAATCAGAAATAACACTTTAAAAATAAGAACGCTAACAAATATATAGGGCCTAATATAAAAAATTAACTCATGTTTTAAGGATGCTAAAATTACACTAACAATTATAAAATAAAATTAATAATTGCATGATGGCTTGGAAAGGTACAATTTGATAGTGTAGAAACACTGCACAATAATGTAAGATAAGTGATATTGAATGAAGTCTACCTAAAATGATAGATTTAGGCCTGTATAGATAAACACTCTTCTCTCTTCATTTCTTCAAACACTTTTACACTTACCACTTCTTCAAAACTTCCACAGCAGCACATTGTTTTGGATTTTCAGAAATATTACTTTTTCATTAATGTGTCTTAATATTAAAAAATAAACATTTCCGAAAATTCAAAACAATGTGCAACTGTGGAAGTTTGAAAAAGTGGGAAATGTAAAAATTTAAGAAGAAATAGAGATGTGTGTTTGTTTATATCTTGGCCTAACCTAACTTTCCTTTCAGGTTGGTTTCCTTCACTATCACTTTACATTATTGTAGAGTGTTTCTACACTATTTTGATAAAAAGTTATTAAAATTGGCATTTTAATAAGTTATTATTTCCCCAAAATATGCTTCAGTAACTTAATTTACCCTATAAGAAAATGTAAACATCATACACAGTTAGAAATTTGAAGTACTTCCTATTTCGTTTATTATTTCTTAGTGTAAGCATGCATGATCACGTCTTCTGTACAGTTACCATTCCTCTATGTGCAGTTGCACATGTACATTGTACGGGCTCTCACTAGACATTATTTTATTGAGAAATTTACTTAAATTCAATTTTTAATTCTTATAAAAGTTCATGCTCATACTTTAAAAATAAAAAATGTCTAAAATAATATTTTTGACAAACAATATCTAATAGAAAATGCTTTAATATAGATGTAAGTTTGGTAACATTTGTATTGCAATAAATAAGATTAACTTTGATTTTAGACAGGTTAGCCAATATGATAATGAGTTTTAAATATCTTAAGTTTGAAAACACTCGATATTACACTCTTGATATTACACTTTTAATTTAACATAAATTATTATTTTAGAAAGAGACCAGGTAAAAATAATAAAAGGATTGTTCATTTACCTAGTAATCTACTTAGCTATTTTCATTTTCATTGCTTTATCATGGCATTACAAGTAAACAACTTCATTGGAGTATATTTTAAAATGGGTGACAGTGTTGAATAACTACTTACTGGTCGAAAGTGGTTTTAAAGCTCTCTAATGTTATTAATTTTTAACCATTTGAAGTAACCGGATGATTTATTAGTGGAAATGCCGATATTGTCTCAGTTAAATAGCCTATGCTTACTATTAGGTTTTAAAAATTGATTATTAAGTACATCAAGTGAAAGCTCGAAAATGATGAGCCTATAAACCTTTCGATCATGAGCTTAAAGGAAAAGCTCGATTCGAAGCTTGAAATCAAAGTACTCACAGTCCTAATATATATACAAACTTGAATCTGCGCTTGTATTTGCGTATCTGTTTACATTTGCCCGAGTGTTAAGACTTTATGGCCACCCTCTGTATAATCAGTTTTATATTTAGCTAATCCATATAAATTTGAACATACAATTCATCACCATTATCTTTACAAATAAAACCACTCATCAACACTTGTGATCACTTGAATAAATTGTTCATTATTTTACTCCATCTAATAAACCCTCATTTGTGACACCATTAAAGACAATCTTTTTCAAACAGCTGTTTCATGGGTATTGAAATACTTTTTCATGAGAAAAATTATACAATTAAATTAAAATGTGCCACATATAAGTTCAAAATTTTCATCTTTCAATAGTTTTCCCCTAAAATGAGCACCTGGCTTTTTTTTTAACTTAAATCAAATTCCCTTTCTGAGATCACCTTGTCAGAATTTCAACTTTTTGGGGAAAAAAGAATATTTCTTGAAAACGAGTCTCATAGAAAGCTTAAATATAACTTTTAAAATTATCTTAATCATGCTTTGATTACATTTTTTTTTCAGGTATCAACTGCTGTTGTGGAGCCGTACAACTCAATTCTGACAACACACACAACTCTGGAACATTCTGATTGCGCCTTCATGTGTGATAATGAAGCTATCTACGATATCTGCCGTCGCAATCTCGATATTGAGCGACCAACCTACACCAACTTGAACCGTCTGATTGGCCAGATAGTGTCGTCCATCACTGCTTCACTGCGTTTTGATGGTGCACTGAATGTTGATCTAACAGAGTTCCAGACCAACTTGGTACCTTATCCTCGAATCCACTTCCCTCTGGTGACTTATGCACCAGTGATTTCTGCAGAGAAAGCTTATCACGAGCAACTTTCTGTGTCAGAAATCACCAATGCTTGCTTTGAACCCGCCAATCAAATGGTGAAGTGTGATCCTCGCCATGGAAAGTATATGGCTTGCTGCATGCTGTACCGTGGGGATGTAGTTCCCAAGGATGTAAATGCAGCAATTGCCACAATTAAGACGAAGCGCACAATCCAGTTTGTTGACTGGTGCCCCACTGGATTTAAGGTGAGACATGTACCAAATCTTTTAATTAATGTGGAAGAAAAACTTCTTGCTCCTTGCCATTTAGCTTGGCTTATGCATTTTTCCTTATATAGTTTTTACAATTCATTTATCTTTATATAAATTTATTTCATACATGCCAAAGATGTGTTTTATAGAATTTTTATACTATCTTATACAGACAAGTCTCATAATTTATTTGTTTGATTCTAAACCAGCTTCCTATTTTTATTAACTAAAAATAAACTTGTTTTTCCGTCTCACCACCCACCTAATAAAAGGCCTTTTGAAATAGCACATTCACTTAGCAATAGTTTGATAGGACCTTTTTTGCCAACCAATACATTGATAAAGACAGATAAAACCTGAGATTAGAAATGTTTGATCTTAGAAGCATACCTTTTGCAAAGGAGGTTGACCGAACTATAGCTCAGTGCAAGATGGTATCAAGTACATATTAATCTAAAAGTGTAATCTATACATCTTAAAAATCAGTCTAAATTTTTCACTGATAGTCAGGCACCAAGTGAACAGCTGCACTCCAAATAGACATGAAATAGTAGGGTTTATTAATTTTTTGGGGAATATTAAATTGAATCGTTAATTCTTCAGTCTGTAGAAGATAAGGGCCTCATCAAATCCTATACATTTATATTACAACCAAATCTAGCAAAAAGTAAAAGATTAACCATTGAGTGGCACCGTATCCCTGGACACAACTCAAAATGTACTGAAATAGTAAATATTCAGCATTATCATGGTAGTACCCTACTCTAAATTACATAAATTGTTGGGATGGTACAGCATTCAAAGTTTGGGAACTGCTCTATTTATTATGACTTTGTTAATTAATATGTCATAACATTCACACATTAAGTTAAGTGGCAAACGTTGCTTTGTGGTCTGGCTAAGTTGGTCCTATAATTATTTTGGACTTAACCACTAATTAGCTGTATAAGAACTTTAAAACAAATGCCAACTCAAAATAAAATAAATATTATGTTTTTTGATATCCAATTAAATATGCTTGAGGATTCTAAAGACCTAACACCGTCTAATATGGTATAGCCTGAGATAAGTTTTCTCTTAAATCCTTAAGAATAAAAAAAAATCAAATTTGTTATGGGGGATAAAAATCTTAAATTTTGAATTGGTTATATTTTTTAGATCTGATATAATACTTAGGAGTGTGGCCCATACTAAAAGAAAGAAAAAATAAACTGTACCCCAGATAATTAATTTATCACTGGAATTGAAAAATATTAGGATTAGAAAAGATAAAATAATTCCATTGCTGAAGAGCATAGGTCTTATGCTTTCTAAGATGGGATTTGACCCATCTCTTACTATACAATTAATATTTAATCTGTTTGTTTTTATTTCAGGTTGGTATTAACTACCAGCCACCAACTGTGGTACCTGGTGGTGACTTGGCCAAGGTACAGAGAGCTGTGTGCATGCTGTCCAACACAACGGCCATAGCAGAGGCATGGGCTCGATTGGACCATAAGTTTGATCTTATGTATGCCAAACGTGCTTTTGTTCACTGGTATGTGGGGGAGGGAATGGAAGAAGGCGAATTTTCAGAGGCCCGTGAAGATTTGGCTGCTTTGGAGAAGGATTATGAAGAGGTTGGCATGGACTCTGTAGAAGGAGAGGGGGAAGGAGCTGAAGAATACTAAATTATCCTCAAATGTTGTCTTAAAATATTCCAATTATGGCTTAATGTATATTGTTTGTCAAGTTTTTAAGACTGAAAGGGTGAGCATCATGTTATTGAAACACTACGGAAATCTGTTAGACAGCAAGTTGGGCTTGTTACTTGGAAGAAATTTATAAAACTATGTAACCATAAGCAAGCTCTTGCTGGTGTAATTTATTTTTAATGACAATTAACATAGCCCCTAAGTCATTCCATTACCAAAAAAAGTATTCATTCTCAATACATAAAAGATGATTTGTTGAAGAATATTCTGATCGCTGGAAAGTGTCCACAAGTTTCAAACAGTTTTTACCAACTTGCTGTTGTAGCATTAAGTCTCTTCCACTCTATTCTTTTGATATTGAAACTGCATTTGTATTCTTTTGATACTGTTATTCATGATTAAAGCTTTGCAATAAATGATTTATTGTTTTTTCATACTTTGGTATGGATTCTCACTATTCCTAAAAATATTAAAGGTAAGAAGAATCTGAAGGAATAAAAGAAACTAGCAGTGTTTTCACTGAACTATACCTCAGTTTTAGCTTCTGTGGTGCTGACTGACAGCTCACAGCTGACTTCTGACAGTCAACAGTTAGGTATATACCTAAATTTTGACTGTCAAAAGTGACAACTGCTAAACACATGTTTTTTGCAGATCATATGGTTCGGCGTAGGGATACATAATTTGGTATCGTAGCTTTTCAAAGCCGTCAGCTGTGAGCTGTCAGTCAGCACCACAGAAGCTAAAACTGAGGTATAGAAGAGACGGCCATGACCATTGTCTAGTGACTGAGTGAACTGGTACCGCTTCATTTAAAAATCCAATTTTTTAAGAATAAGACATTTAGATAGGAATCATACTTAATAAATTTCCTCAACCCACGTCCCTTTTTTTTCTTTAAGGAAATTGAGTTGCATGCTTCAGGCTCCCCGAGGGTTCTAATAGGATGAAACTTAGGTTGGGTGTAACGAATAATTTTCTTAGAGAGGTAGCCATTGTCTTGTACAGTGGTGTGGGGGAGGGGGGGGTCACACCCCAAATGTTGGGTGAAAGTTGGAAATTTTATGAGATTTGATATCTAGAGTTGGGAAATTCTAGGCTTATTCTGTACCCCATTACTTTCTAATATGAAAGTCCTTAACCACAGCCGTGTATAGATAAATTTAAAATTTTACAAATGTTGATCCCTACTCTACAAAAAATCATCGAACATTAAAAGGAGATTCCTTGTTTAGTATATTGTAGAACTCTTAGTTAATCATGTAGTCTAGTAGCGCTATTGTCAGTAGGCAGACAAGGCCGGTGAGTGCTGAATGCAACAAAATTTCACTCAGCCAGCAATGCTTGAAGTGGCAGCATTGTCAGCCAATGTTTTATTTATTATTTTTAGTTGTGACTTTAGTGGCTGATAGACTACAATTTTATGATTAAAATTATCATGTACAGCCAATGCCTTAATTAAAATAGGCCTGTATTCACATTTTGGGGCAGCTTCCATGAGGTTATGAAGCAGGATATTGGTAGACGGGTATCAAAATACTGTAGAAATGTTGATAAATTCAATTTTTTATTGCTTTATTTAACAGTTGATAATGTTTTTAAATAAACATGGCCAAATTGTTAATTTTTTGAGTGACGAGTGAGTTATACATCTCTGGGAGCTTACTAGTTAAATATTGCTTACAAGTGTGTTATAATAAAGCCGCGGTTTCCAACTTGGGGTCACGATATAGAGGTTTTAGCTTTATATTTACTTTTTCAAAAATTCTACTGTTTCCAAGATAATCACACAAGTGTGAGCTCGGAAACAAATGTATCTAACACAGCTATACTGGCTCCCTACCTGGCAGGAATTAACAAACATGCATGATTATATCGAAAACAGGGAAAGCTAGACAGTTTCTCAAAGACACCTGTTTTGTTAATTTTTACTCCATGATTTGTAATCTTATGTCAAAATCAGTACTACTTACTCTGACATATTTTATTGCAGAAAAAAGTGTTACAACCCCCTCTTCTTTACATGATGTGGGTGGGTAACGCTAACAGCACATTTAGTTTAATAATGATCAAGGTTTCAATAAGTAGTATACACATATTCATTGTAATAGCCTAAGCAGTTTTCATAATATTTCACACAAGTCGGTTTTAGCTCTATCTTTAGAGGTGTATACTGCCCTTATTCAAGATGGACCCTAGGTTGCTGATGTGAATTATTCTATTTTCACCCAAGGAATAGCCTGCCAAAGTTTGATGCAATGTTTTAGATACTTGTGTGTGTGTGTGTGTGTGTATATATATTATATATATATATATATATATATATATATATATATAATTATTTTATCGTATTTTGAAATTTATAACTGAATAAAATATTTTTATTCATTGCGAAGGTGCACCATTGTAAATAACTTTTTTATGTCATGATCAATCACATGGTTTAAATTTGTTGGTTGCCATTTTGAAGCTAATTTCATAGACCTTTTGTGAAAGTGCCATGGATATTTTTTTTAAGTGGAATAAAACGAGCATAAATATAGGCCTAAATTAATGTGGTTAACTGCCACATCCATACATTACCATGAATTTTCATTACAGTTATCCAAAGTGACAGATGTCAGCTGTTGGTGTAGTGATACACTAGGGACTATTTCTAGTAACTCTGATGTCATCTAAGTAAACTAAGGTCGTGAATGGGGTACCCGTCATTTGGCCTAAAGGCATTTGGCCTAAAGTGTAGGCTAAATGCCTTTAGGCCAAATGACTTTAGGCCAAGTGCCTTTAGGCCAAATGCCTTTTAGGCCAAATGCCTTTAGGCCAAATGCCTTTAGGCCAAATGACTTTAGGCCAAATGCCTTTAGGCCAAACGCCTTTAGGCCAAACGCCTTTAGGCCAAATGACTTTTTGTAAAGTTAATTTTTAGACCATTTATTAAAATGTGTTTTGCTGTCTCCGGAAACATTCGTTATGATTTGTAGTGATGCTAATAGATGGCGAGGTGTGTAGTGTTTAGTTAAATAGTATATACTATCGTTTTAAAATACATAAGTCTTTTCTCAATTTACTACTTCCCAAGGTATAGCAGCACGTCCATTAATCTGTAGTACCACTTTTGTATGTTGAACTTTTTACATTGCCAAGGTTTTATACTAGTTTTTGTACCGTTTTGTACCAGAAATAAAAAGTTTTGTACACCTACAGTTTTTTATTAATTAGCACATACATGTGGTCACACCATTTTAATAATTTTGTTTTATTTTGAATTTTGAATTTTTTTAAGTGCCAAATTATATTTTATTAGTCTTTCTTAGTATATTTGTTTATTAATTTTGCTAAATGAATTAATCAATCATTCTTTTTTTATAATCATATTAACTTACTCGAGTTTGCCCACGGCTTCGCTCACATTTAAGTTGGGTAAATTATCTTATTTCTAGCAAATCATCTAAACCAGGTTTTCTCAAACTCTATGCTCTTGAGCCTTACATGAACATTAAAAGTAATTGTTAAGACTCTCTTTCTTAGAATAAAATAACTTTTTTACGTTAAAATACAAAAATGAGACATTTATTATTTAATTTATTTCTTTATTTTCTGATAAGAGCTTTGTAGATGTTTATTAAGAATAGTAAAGATGTGTAAGATATTAATTAATTTTATTGCTTCATAAGCCAAACAGAATATTAATTTTTTAGTCAATCATAATTTAGCAAGTCGAAGGAAGTGAAAAATTGGTTCACACCTCATTTGAAATCCCCTCACGCCTCGCAGTTTGAGAAACCCTGATCTAAACTACCAAAAAATACAATTTTAGACACGTGTGAGGCGAGAACTTTGTATGTTGATGAAGCCACAAATTAACTACTAACTATAAGAAATAAAATCAATTATATATATGTGCAGTCTTTGCATCAATATTTGCTCGCTTACGCGGAGACATGGTTGAAATGAACACCTAAAGAAATAGTTTAAATTTACTAATTAAACTTGAATTAATTTGAAAGAATCACTCTAGTAAGCACCTCAGCTTATCAAATAAATTGTTCTGTTAGTAATTATTTCTATTGGTTTTTGAAAATTTTCCCTTCTCCTCCCCAATCATAATTTCTCTATTCTCTAATATTCACACATAGGCCCTTTATGTGGATCATACCGGCCTGTAAAAATCATTGATCTCTATATTATTGTTTGAAAATAGTGAAGTATTATACCACACTTTCCTGAAGAAACATTTACATTAAAGGATATACAATCTAGTTTTATATGTAATACTGTACAGATATGAATAAAACCTTAGATATTCCCATTTCTATGTATTTATCCTTAATGTTGTTTACAGTCAGGCACGACTACATTTATATTTAAAGTTGATTATTAGCTTGTATATTGGTTTCAGAAACCATATTATATTGAAAGTTTTATAAATATAATGAACAAGGTATCTTAAAACTTGATTACATTTGTTTGAATGACAAAATTTAAATAGTTGCCATGCATTCAAACTATCACTTAGGTTATAGGCTTGTGGAAAGTATTATTATAGTAATACCTGTTTTTTTAATTTGGCTCATATCTTTCAGAAACCATATTATGTTGAAATTTCGATAAATATAATGAAACAAGTGAGCTAAAAACTGTATTACATTTGTTTGAATGACACACTTTGTGTAGAAGTCTTACGTTCAAATGATAATTTAGGTTATAGGCTTGTAGGAAGTATATTATCTACTAAACCCTGATTTTAGTAATAATCCCAATCTGTAAGGCTTTATTTCGTACCAAAATAATATCATATATATAATATTTTGGTAGGATGAACGGCAATTTAGAACAGAAGTAGAAATTTCCTTCTGTAAGGTCTTTTATCCTAACTAAACACAACTATAGGGTAGGATTCTGGTACGAGATAAAGCCTTACAAGTAAGCTTCCTTCAAAAATCATCTTACGTATTAGGCTACATCAACTTATTTAAAGAAAAAAACTAACCAGTTTTGAACTTTTATATGCTCTTCAAAGCTTTAACTAACATATTTATTTAATTTAACCACTCACACATTGATGTTTCTCATATATTCAATCAGATTAATGAACTATGTCAAAATGACACATTGCCTTGTATGGGTAAAAGAAAGAAAGAGATACCCTAAAGTTTCTTTCTCTCTTACACAATGGTATGCAGACGACAGCTCGAAAATTTCAGCCACAGATGTCCATCCAGTTATACTATAGAGATCAATGGTAAAAATATCATTTACTAACTTGTCCTGCTTATACACGGACCAAATCTTTTACGAAAGTTTATCTTTATTGCTTCATAGGATGTATAGTCAGCCTCGTGACTATCCATCCACACTTCAGCTTCACCTACTAACTTTGAATTAAAAAATGCTATTTTTTGTGCTTCGGTGAGTTTACTATTTTCAAAAAGTCCATCCATCTTTTTCAAAAATTGTACAGCATGCACCCTATCATTATTTCCACTGAAGGTGGGTACATAGTCCATTAATTGATTCTGGATGCTTGTACTAGGTAATACCAAGGTACCAGCAGTAATTAGCGTCCCTTTTTCCACTACTTCGTCATATTTTGACTTAGCCTGTTCTAGTTGTTGTCGCATTTGTTCGACTGTTTGTAACGTCTTGTCCACAGTTTCAGTCAAGTTGACCTTAAATTTGTCCAATTGCTGGTCAACTATTTCCTGTAAGTAAACATCTGGTACTGTGTGTCC
Organism: Timema podura; assembly: GCA_033556935.1. NCBI lineage: Eukaryota > Metazoa > Arthropoda > Insecta > Phasmatodea > Timematidae > Timema > Timema podura. The sequence continues at coordinate 40,542,118 of JAVRXN010000001.1, forward strand.
ATCAAAGAAATCATTTGGGAATTTAAGGTTATCACTACATTTTTTTTTTTTTTCAACAGTCGCAAATCGTTCTGTTAAATGGTGTACCTGTTCTAAAATTTCATTTTTATTTCTATCGCAACTTTCCTGAGTAGTTTTTACTTTGGAATTTAAAGCGTCCTGTCTAAGCTTAAAGTTTTCCTTTGCATTTTTAAGTTTTTTTTATCTGCTCATTCGTCTGTTTTTCTGACTTACTACAGTATTACTAAGCGTCTGTAGTTCGTCCCTTACCTGCGTTTGGTCACTTTCAGTCTGTTGTATTTTCTGTAATTTTTTGTCAAAGTCGTTTTGTGCTTCTTGAAATTTACCCTGAAATTCTTGTTCTAACCTGTTGAATCGTTCATTTACACACTTAAATTTTTCATCAAACTTTGTATTTAATTTCTGATTATTTTCTTTGATTTCTTTTAACTCCTGGCTATTTTTTTTGTAGCTTCTGTCTAGTTTTTTGTAGCTCCTGGCTAGTTTTATCGAACCTTTCATTTATTTTCTGATTTAACTTTTAACTCTTTTCACTACTCTCTTTAATTTGCAGACTTAACTTTTCACTCTTTTCACTACCCTCTTTCATTTGCTGCACTAACTGCATTAATATTGCATTTAGGTCATTTGCTGATGTTTGTTGAGCTACACCTCCTACCTTTGAAACATTTTCCACCCCCCTTAAGTCTTCTTCTTTATGAACTATTGGTTCAACTACTTTCTGTTGTTCACTTTGTTCCTGATCAGATAGTTCTAAACAATAATGTTCTTCTACCATTGGTTGGTAATATTGCGTTAGGGGAGGATTATCCTCACTGCTACTACTGTCTGTCTCTTCCATATTTAATGAAGTTTTGCTGTTGATGACTTACGTGAGATTTTCCTTGCGTACCTCACCTGAAGTCTAGAAGCTTTGGACCTTATTCTGAATCTACCTGGTTTCGAACTCTTCCCTCTGAAGTCACCTGGTTTGGAGCTTCTTCTTCCAAAATCACCTGGTTTGGAGCTTCTTCTTCTTCTTAAGTCACTTGTTTTTTTTTGTTTTTTTTTTTTTGCGTAATAAGGCACTTAAGTTGTTTGCGGCACTTTCACTGTTCTTTGAGCACTCACTTTCTCGGGTTGTGAACTGGATTTAATTTTATTATTTCAGTTTATCAGGCCCTCCACGTTGGGAAGCCATTATTGTAACGTACAAAAGTTAGCCTGATATATTAATGTTCGTTCGCCACCATTAGGGTGATATTTGATATAACGATTGAATTGGGTCCAAGTTTGCTATCCTGTATTATGGTAATCAAAAGGGGATAATGTCTTATTTTATAAATTAAAAGTTCTGGTCCTTTATAGTTTTTTTAATTGTAAGTAGATAAACAGTTTTTGCTAGATATTTCACACGTTGTAAATATTAATTTAAAAACCCGACTATTGTATTATGTGTATGTTAATTCCCGGCACGTGAAATTTATCATAGACCCAACCCACACGGCTCCTCGTCATGATTGCAAGTGAAGAGATGCGTACTTTGAAGTAGGTATATCTAGTGACATCTCCTTCTCGAAACTTCCCAAAAGAAAGAAAGGTGTGGTCATCCAGGTGCGTCTCTGTCTACAAAACTGAGTTCGCCTTTCAAACAGAGACGTAGAAAGATGTCGCCATACCTTGCAACTTAACACAAATAAATCTTACTACCCGCTCGTATTTATAATATCGTAATTTTGAAGATAGATGTGAATAATAAATTATTTAGATGTATAATTCCATATCATTACAACATATATATACAAACAGGTGTATATACGGGCGCATTACAATTGAGCCACGTAAACAAGTTATGATCTCCGTTTGTATTTCTACATATTTACTGGCAAAATTTATTTAATGCGTCACTATTATATATATTAATTATTAATATTGGCTTCCACTTTCATTTTGCCTTTCGAAATAAGTTGTCAAAAGTCCCCGAGAATGGTGTTTTCTTATTGTTTTTCGTTAACTTTATGACCGTGAGATATATTAACAAGGAAATAATATCGGAAATCTATACATAAAAAAGGTGATATAGTGTTTTGTGAACTGATCTAGTTGTATGTAGGATAGTGTCAATGTTTTTAGAAATATTGTAACTACCTTGCATCAGTTGTGCTATCTATATCCAGATGAAACAACTAACAGTACTTTTTACTTTCCGAAGATAGCCGAAGGTTTTAAATTTACATTTTAGGCCAAATGCCTTTAGGCCAAACGCCTTTAGGCCAAATGCCTTTAGGCTAAACGCCTTTAGGCCAAACGCCTTTAGGCCAAATGCCTTTAGGCCAAACGCCTTTTAGGCCAAATGACTTTAGGCCAAATGACTTTTGGTTTCATTTTTAGGCCAAATGCCTTTAGGCCAAATGATTTTAGGCCAACTGCCGCGTCCCCGTGAATGTACTATACATGGCAGTGAGTCTTGTTCAAGCTATTTCCATGGCTGTGGCATTACAGATCAACAAGGATCATTTAAGAACCAAAAGCAAACTATAATATTGATAAAGATGTGAATTCAACATTATGGCTAACTTAAAAACTGGTTAACACTAACAAAACTATTAGAGTTAGCGATCTAGATATTCTTTAACTTGAAAAATGACACCGGATATGGGAAGTGAACCCAGGACTTTCACCAAGTATGCCAATGCTCTTGCTACCAAGCTACCCAGGAGTCGTGCCGTGCCCAGGGCAATTCTTCAGTTAAATTTTAAGCCAAAGTCTGTGATAGACGATGTGTGGAAATTGTCAGCTTAATATGTGTGCACAATTAAGGTTGTGCGTGAACCATCAGATAAAACAGCCACCTTTGACTTGGGAGGGCCTTAATATGCCAATAGTAGAATGACAATTGTATGAATTTGCATATCATAATAAATTAATTAGTCCCACTATTATAGTTAAGTATTGCTATAGTTGCATCTAAATATGTTCTTTAAATTGAAAAATGACACTTAGACATGGGAATCGAAGCCAGGACCTTTGGCTAAGTAAGTTCTGATAGCTCACAATCTTAAATAATCACTCATTTTTAGCTGATTTTCGCATCTCCATCACAGACCCTTTATTTAAGGACTAAATAATTCAAACTCTCCATAAAATTTCAGACATTGAATACTAATGATTATTTAAACTCAACCAATATGTAATAACAAAGCTAGGTTTTTGTCTTTGATTATAGCAATGGCAAGGTTTCTTAGGGTCAAGTAATTTTTTTAGGGAAAACCTTTCACTTGTTAAGGTACATCATGTTATTAGGAAAGAGGAAAAAGAACAAATTACTTTTCTAATGAAAGGAAAAACATTTCACAATTTACATTGCTGCAACTGGACCAAAAAGTAATAGCTAGTTGCCTCTTCAATAAAATCAGTCGTTCAATGAATCTCTTGACATAAGCTGGAACTTGTAAGAGAGGGACTACGAAACGTGAAACGCTGAATAAACCGTCCTTATATGGGAAGAAAAACTTGTTTCATTTGTGACCTAGTTTTCTTAGGCACCATATAAGGCAAGCTGCTCATACAATATCACACCCTTACCAGTATTGACCTGGTTCTAGCTACAAGTTTTCCAGATGTGTTTTCATGCTCTAAACACAAGCTAAGGGCCAAGTCTCTGGCACCATACTTATAGTGAGTGCACTTTATTAGAAACCAAACCAGTGTTCTCAAAGGTGGTTGGGAAACAATATTAAGGCTGAACCTTTAACATTGGTAGATTATAACAAAAGATATGTAAAACATTCATTGGGTACATAAGATTATTAAGTTTATGCAAATAAACTAAGTCTCCTAAGTTTTTTCTATAACATGTTTACTGTACAATTAACTAGAATTATTGTCTTAGGAATTCTTTTTAAAACGTATTTCTAATTCTAACAATCCTATTTTCAGGTGAAAGCTTCACCTTTTCCAGCAGACAATTATCTAATATTAATGTGATATGTATGAAATAAAGCACATTGATCAAAAAAATTTGTAATAAATAAAATTATAGAATATTAAGAAAATAGTTGAGCACAAATAAAAGTAAAAACACTGACACATATTTACACACACTGCAATATTTCGATGCTATTATAGCATCTTCCTCAGGAAGTTTAATCAGTAATACTTTCTGAGGAAGATGCTATAATAGCACCAAAATATTGAAGTGTGTGTAAATAAGTGTCAGTGTTTTTACTTTTGTGCTCTACCATGCTATTATAGCATCAAAATATTGAAGTGTGTGTAAATATGTGTCAGTGTTTTTACTTTTATTTGTGCTCTACCATTTTCCTAATATTCTATTATTTTATTTATTACCAATTAATATTAATGTGAAAAATGTTTGCAGTATTTCTATTTTTTTTCACACGAATAAGATTTTCAAGTTTATTAGCTGGAGATTGATAAAAACATTTTTGCACATAGATAAGATTTTTAAGTTGATTTATCAGTTATTGGCCCAAATCTAATATTATATGTAAATTATTTAGTTTACTTTCATGTAATTATACATCAAGTGACTGCTTATGTGAAAATCTTCCTAGTGTGAATAATGGATAGATGTCACTATATTGGTAAGATCAATAGCGAATGTATGGTCTGATGTGCCCTAGTAGGTATTTATAAATATTTGACGACTGTGTTCACTTTTATCAGTCTATGTATACAAGTAAGTACAGGATGGGGCAGAAAGTTTTGAATATTTAATAACACTATATTTGTACTATTTTAACTACTAAACGCCTCAAATTAAACTTCAAATAACAAGAGTGACAATTTTTTACATACCCTTGAATTATTAATTTTGTTTAAACAATGTCCTTAAGATGCTCATTATATTATACAATACATTGTTGCACGCGCTCCTCGAAACTTGAAATCATTATTTTCAAGAAAGTTGTACACTATGCTGATTTTTATTTTCTGGATTCATGAAACTTTTCAGAATTAAAAAATGAAAACTTTTTATTGACGCTGGGTAAATTAAGCAAACACTTGATTAAATTTGATAATTTTGATTTTGTTGAAAATTTACGAAGTGAATTTAAAAGTCTTGCTTTGCAATGGAATAATTTAAAAGTGCCAGTACTAGAGGAATATACAAATGGTATTGAAAAGGAGATAGAATAAACTGAATAAAATCAAGACAACTATATTGATGTAGAAATCACAAATAAGTCATGTTCAGCATATAAAGTCTTAATTATCTGTTACCTGCCTAGGTGGCATAGTTAGTTAGCACACTAGTTTCATGTTGAGCAAGACTGCCGAGGACGGGGAGATCGAGGTTCAAATCTTGCTCAGGTGAACCGAGTTATTTTTTTCCTAAATGATTTTCCATTCTCTCTCCATGCAAATACAGGTTCACTTCTATATTCAACCTTCCCAATTCCTAACCCATTAGCGTAATTAGTACTTAAGCGTATAGCCCAAATGGGTAGTAATACGCGGTGATGAGTATTAAGTATCTGCTGCTACCTTATTCTACATTGATATAATTTACCTACTGATGTGTGTACTATAATCGGTCTACCTTATAAAACACAAGTTGCTTACGAGAGAAGCTTTTTCACATTGAGATTTATATAACACCGCTTGAGGAACACAGTCTCTAACGATAATTTTGTTTGTGTTAATATGATGCCAGCCGTAAAAGACACGCTAATGAACTGTGATTTGGAAAAAAATACTTAATAAAATAGGAGAAACAAGGGAACAGTTGAATAATAGATTGATCTAATAAACGTGTAAAATGAATGTGTTTTTTTGTGATCATGATTTGTGTTAGTATTTACTAATTAGTCATACAACAAATAATATTGTCCATTACTAATCCATTAATATAATTATTTTAAATTTGTGCATTTCTCACTTTGTTTTATTTTAATTTATATTCCCTTTATTTTTAAGAATTTCAACACCCCACAGTAGTTAGTGAAAATAGGCCGATGCTCCTTAAGGTGCCAGAGCCTAATTCTTGTCTCAGTCCGCCTCCGCCATAGTGGAATAATGCAATGTAAGCTTGCTATCTTTGCATGTAAACAAAGAATGTTTGTATATAATGTGTGTATATGTATACACACACACACTGTTGTATATATTAATGTAAAGTCTTATCAGTTTAGTTAGATGTACCCAAAAATAGTGTTGGAATTTGGGGGCTCCCTGATTGTACAGGGCCCTACTTCTGTGGATAATAATTATAAACAGATCTCCAGCTCAAATGGGGTAAGATGAAATTTCATCATTTCCAAAATATCAAAGAAAAATAATAAAATTTTGGAAGTAAACAATTACAATAACTTTCGAGATATTCCCAGTAGAAACACATTTGTGTTGGATCATTTTTGAATGTATATAAAGTTAAATTTATTAATAATCTTACTATAAGATATTACAGCAAACATGGATCGGTGGGCATGTGGACTAAGGCGCCAGTTTGGTCTAGTTTGCTGGTGATGGGAAAGTCTTTTAAGTTTTTCTCTCTCTTTCTCTATAAAAATATTAGTACATTTCCTTTAAATTCTACCTTCAAAATTCCTAATCCAGTAAGTTATTTATAAAAATGTTGAGAGGTCAGATCAGAGACATGGGTGTACATATGCTACAGCAAAGTAATAACGATAATACATTTATTTTTCCACAAGTCTTTTCTCAACTAGACAATATAAAAGTGATACTTAAATTACAGGGAGTGATAAAAACAAACAAACATGCATTATATATTTAAAATAAATGGGTATGCTATGGACAAAGTGATTAATCAGGTCACATAGAAAAATGAGCAAAGCAGTTGGGCAAAGTGATAAATATTTGTTAATTTATAATTTTGACCGGGCAGTATGCATAATGCTCCATGCTCTTCAGGCTATGTTAAAAAACAGTGCAGTACTATGTCATTGGTAGGTTGGGAACAGTGAACATCTGATTATGTGCTAGCCAATTAACGTATAACCTAACTAACCTAGCCTAGCCTAACCTAACTAACCTAGCATAGCCTATCCTAACTTAACCTAGCTAACATAACCTAACTAGTCTAAAAAAATGTTTAATATAGGAAGGGCTGACTATTATAGATTATTAAATAAAAAATATTATTAAAAACATCATATTGCCCAAAATGTGTGGAGCATTATGCATACTGCCCGGTCAAAATGATAAATTAACAAATATTTATCACTTTGCTTGACTGCTTTGGTCACTATGTATAATGCCAGGTCATTTTTCATAGTGACCTTTTATTCACTCTGGCCATACCATGTATACTAAAAATCACATTTTATACAGTGAGGGAAAAAATAATATAAATTCAAACACATATTAACACAGCACCAATAATAAAGATATATATAAAAAACTTATTTTACATAAGTCTGTTATTCACTTGTTATTTATTTCTTCGGATTTATGAGCAGGTATACATACTAGATAAATGATGAAAGCGTTTATAGCCTCTTAACTGAAAATATGGTATGTAGTGTGAAGATATTACATGCATTATTCAAGATTGCAAACATATGCATTAAATATTACTAGCACCGCGTCTTATTACCCGTTCGGGTTGTATGCAATTACACTAATGTGTAATGGTAGTGTGATTGTGAGATGAAATGGAGAACCTACAGTTTCATGTGGGATCCGAACCACGGTGGAAGCATGGCATTCCTCACATTGTTGTGATTAATACACGTCATCTTGTCAGAGGTGAAGGAAGGGTTTGGCAATCAGATAAATCTGTGCCGAGATCGAGGATTGAACCCGGACCCCCAGCACAGAAGTCTGACACCTTATCCCTAGACTGCATGCATTAATTACTTTTAGCTACCAGCTTCAGTGGCCACATGGTCTAAGGCATCACTCTCGTAATAAATAAGACTGCCGATGACTGGGAGATCGAGGTTCAATCCTAGCCGGGTGTACTGAGAGTGGTTTTTTCCTAAAGGGTTTTACTCCCTATCTTCACACAAATGCTGGTACATTTCCTATAAATTTAATCTTTTCCATCTCTAACACACTAGAGTAATACATAGGTGAAAAACCCAAATGAGTAGTAAGACATGGCGCTAAAAAATTTGGTTTATATTTTCTTTTTGTATTTCTTATAAATGCTTTTAAGAATCATTTACTAAAAAAATAAGCAGATAAAATTAATGTCTGTTATCGCTAATAACCATGGCTCTTCATTCGCTGGTGATCTGTAGAGGCACATACTTGAAATTAATAAACTGGGTTGCACCAACAGTTTTTGACATTCTTCTTAACTAACTTTAAAATAGGTTGTAGTATCAACGTTAAGATCAACAGCATTTATGTATATTTGATTTGATTAAAAATTTATTTTTAGACAAATCTTAAAAACTGACACAGTAAAATAGAACAATATGACATTGTTTATAATGATTGAAATGTATCTCAGTATTTAATATAAGCTTAGCAAGATATTATCAAAACATTAAAAAAAAATTACAGTAACTTTGTAAGTATTATATTTAAACTACACCTTTTTGTCTAATCATTAATGAAAACATGGATTTACCCTTTCACATGATAAATTAACAGCAAGGGTCTGGATGTTGTGCCCGTACTAGTCTTAAGATATATGATAAGACATATGAAGCTATGACAAACCTAGCAAGCCAGTAGTGGAAAAATATATGACTTGAATAAAAAACTGACCTAGGCCATTGGCTGGAAACAGTAATTGATGTAAAAAGTACTGGTAACCTAAATATTCCTTACTGGAAACAAGTCTTTGTGGTAAATTTTCATGATTTTATTTTAAGTAAATTATTCCAAAAATAATAATAATCCAATAGGATATAAGAAGGCTTGTGATTGAGACAATTTAAAGTGTTTACTAAGAACCATGCACCGCCTCTACTAGTGCCCTAACATGATCAGGATTCATGTCTGGATAGATACCATGTCCTAAGTTGGCTATGTATCTTTGCGTTCCAAACTTCTTGACCATGTCTGCACCTTTTTTCTGAACAACATCTTCTGGGGCATACAATGCACAAGGATCTAAGTTACCTTGAAGTGTAATATTTGGACCTACTGCAGCCCTTGCTTTAACAGGATCTACTGTCCAATCAATACCAATCACATCGTAGCCACTATTAGCCAACCCTTCCAAACCATAATGAGCACCTTTAGCAAATATTGTCATGGGCACATCATTAAGTCCTTTTTGCTTGATTCCAGCTTTCACCTTTGATGCAATTTCTCGAATGTATGGAATGGAAAACTCAAAGAATAACTCTGAACCTAAATACTCGGCATTAGATTCAAAAACCTGTAACAACTGAGCCCCTGCCTCAGCTTGCATGATTAAATAATCAATAACTGCATCTGTGATGATTTGCAACAGTTTTTTACTAGCTAGTGGATATCGATACAACCAAGCTTTAGATTTCGCCATGGTTTTTGAACCACCACCCTCTATCATGTACCCCATCAAAGTCCAGGGTGCACCTGAGAAACCTATGAGGGGAACTTTTCCTTCTAATCGATGTCGGACAAGTGTGATGGCTTCACCAACATAGCCCAACTTCAGAGAGACATCTACAGGCGTCTCCAACTTTGCTATGTCTTCAGGCTCAACTAATGGATTAGGCAATACAGGCCCTATACCCGGTTTCATTTCAACAATCATTCCTAGAGCCTGTGGTATAACAAGGATGTCTGAGAAAATAATCGCTGCATCTAAGTCAAATCTTCGAATGGGCTGAAGAGTGATCTCTGCTGCAAGCTCAGGAGTTTGGCAGATTGTGAAAAAGTCATGTTTGGACCGAAGTTCCCGAAACTCGGGGAGATAACGCCCGGCTTGGCGCATGATCCATATTGGAACCTTGTCTACCTCTTCTCCTCTGGCTGCGCGAAGCAAACGATCATTCTTCAAAGTCGGGAACAACATACTGTAACATAGAAAATTGTAAAAATTGAATGACATGTTGACTTAATTAGAAGATGATGTAGGGGCAGAGTGGAAAAAAGAGTTTAGGTTACATAGTATGTGGCTTACCGGCTAAACTCTTGTGTAACTCTGGTTAGGGTGAATATGGTAGGTTAAATTTTAACTGGTTATTTGTTGCAACTAATGTAGACCTAACTATTACTGTATATTCCTAATAAAAACAGTATAATCACCACTAAATACAAAGGTAGCTAATATATACACTGGAGAATGGTAAATATACACAAATTATATACTATTGCAGCAGTTTACTAAATGAAGGATGATCACTTATCTTTATAAATAAGTTTGGCACATGGAAGCTATATTAACAACTTAATATAAATATTAGACCTAGTGAAAAATTAATTCACTTATCGACACTGGATAAATCAGTTCAAGTTTTGATTATTTAATTATAAAAACCAGACAACCAAACTGTAGCACTTTTGAGCTTTGGATGTGCCTCACCCAAAACATGTGCCATCTGAAAAGTTATTTTTATTTTTAGCACTATGTTTGGGTTATACACCTATGCACTAATTATGCTAATGGATTTGGGATTAGGAAGGTTGAATTTAGAGGAAGTATACCCACATTTGTATGGAGAGAGAGCGAGTGAGAAACTATTTAGGAAACCACCCTCAGTACACATGACCGGAAGTGAACCACAATCTCCATGTCATCGGCAGTCTAGTCTATTGTGAGAGTGACACCCCTTAGACCATGCGGCCATCGAAGTGGGTTATGTGCAAAGTTAAATCATACTTCATCCATAAAATCCTATCATATGAATTACTAAATATTGCTTAATCCATAACATTCTGTTTGTAGTGGAGTTAGTATGTGCCACATTTTTTGGATAAAATTAATAAAAATACAAAAATAATTGTCTAAGTAACTGATAAATTACACAACCAGATTTCATGAATACTAACAATGGAGTTTGTTTACATATTAGAACTATGAATACATACATAGAAATTACAACTCACTCTCTCAAAACATTCCTTCAATTTCTAGTACAAATTAAATTTACAATTTGAGACTTGAAATTGTATTAAACGATATTAGTGTGAAAAAGATAAATACATTATTTTAAACACAGAGATGTTGTGAAAACATCCAAACATTTTTATCAGTAGTTAAAAAACATGATGGTATGCAGGCCAAAGATGGGGAAAGAAAGAGGAAGTGAAAGAACGTGAAATATAATTTAGCAAAGTCAAGTGTGAAGTGATGGTAATGGCAAGGAAGAGGATATTTTTTAGTAAAGCTATACATTTGGATGAAGCAGAGCTGAGAAAGGTACAAAGCGTAAAATATCTTGGAGACATGATTGAGGGGAAAGGTGGAAGTAGATAGGATCTAATGAGAAAAGTTCAGTAGGGATAGTTGTTCTATAGATGTGTAAGAGACCTGCCATGAAGTGTAAGGAACTGATGTTTAGGGTGTTCTTTTTACCTATAGTCACATGTGCAGCAGAAACATGGACATAGCATGTAAGAGAGACTAGGAAAGTGGAGGCTATGAGACTGAAGTTTGTGAGGAGAATGCTAGCTGTCGCGAGGAGAAACACAATTAGGAATCAATGTATCTGAAAAGGAGTAGGGGTACAGGGAGTACATAAGATAATAGATGAAGCAAGACTGAGACGGTATGGTCATGTAATGAGGATAGAAAATGAGAAAACACCATAGAGAATGATGGGAATGATTTAAGAAAAAGTACCGCAAGGGAGACCAAGAAAGAAATGGGAGTAGCAGATAAAAGAAGGTGGGAAAGTGAGAGGAGAAGAGTGGGAGCGATCAATGGAAGAAGAATGGTGAAGGTTAGAGAAAAATAGAGGCACTTTACTAAATTGACACAGTCAAACCTGAAAACATATGATGAGGAGGTACATAACAAGTTCTGTTTTAAAAATCCTTTTGAAATAGTATCTATGATAAAGAGAGTTTTGATCTTCTAGTATTTTCTTGAGAGTGAGTCATCACTCACCACTAATGCGGCACTCTATTTGCCCATAGTGAAGTGGGTGGGTGGAGAGCGTCTGGCAAACTCTGCAATCAGGCCTCGCAGAAAGAGTATTTCTGTCTAGCAGGCTCTTGGAGGAAGAGAATGCTGAGGTGTTTTGTTTAACTTGGAACCCCAGTAAATTGTGTTTCCTTTATAAAAGTCATTATATGCCAATGTTGCTTTTCTGGTTGCTTTTGTCTGACCCAGAGTCTGCACCAACATAAGCTTTGATCTTTTCCTATGTTTTTTAATGTCAAGTTCAAGGGAAGAGTTCCTTTTAGGTATTGCACTATGTTTTTTGTATCATACCACACCTAATTTGTAGGTTTACTTAAAAATCTTTCTAGGTAGTAGGTAGCATGAGTTATATCAGATCTCGTTGTTGTGGTAAGATAGTTCAGGCTTTTGATAATCTCTCAATAAGGTTCAATTGTAATTACACCCCCTGATGAATCTAGATAAAAATTCACCTCCAAGGTTGTTTTTTTGTGTGCAGATTTAACTGAATAAAACGCATACAACCTGATCGAATAGTAAGATGCTGTGCTAAATATATTAATACAAAAATTCTTATGTACAATCTCTGTCCTGAAAAAAATGTGTAGCCCACGTAGACCTAATAATGAATTCTTGTTTCATCTATTCTATTAACTGTTCTACCATTGCATCGCTTCCCATTAGAAGGATATCATCAATCCAAATGAGCATTATGACTTCATCCCCACGTAATGGCAAGCATCATTTTTTCAAAAGTGTCGACTTTTATTCCAGAATAAAATCATTAAAGTAGTAATTCTATACCCAAGGTACTTCTTGTAGTCCATAAAGGGCTTTGATTAACTTTAACAACTTACTATCAATTTGTGGAACATTTAAAAAGGAATTTGATATGTCAAGTTGTCAAATTTAAGACCATTGAGCTTTGCATGGCACAAAACAGTCTAATAGTTGGCATTTTTTCCACTATAGTGTAAACATTTGCATATGATTCTTCTCTCTCTAAGCACTTTTACAAGTCATGCTTTTATGACACTGTCCTGTTTAGTTCTGAACACCCATTTAGTGTCTATAGCATTCACATTTGCAGGAAGATCCACAATAGTCAAAATTCTGAATTTTTCTACTGCTTTTACCTAGTTGTCTATAGCCCTTTCCCACGCAGTAACAGTTTGTATTGCTTTTTTTTGGTATGTTTTTGGATCTTGCTCATTGCTTACAAGACAATCTGTCGAATAAGCCTTAAAGTCTTTAAGATAAGAAGGTACCTGATGCTTTTCCTATTTATATTATGGTCTATTTTATTCATGAGCGCCTTCATGCATGTCTTCTGGTTCTGTTGAGGTTTCATCATATTTTTCTAATGTCTCATCAGCAGTACTCATCTCTTCTGGGAAGGCTTCATCACATAGGATAGAATTTTGCTCAGTAGGCTTATAGCTTTCTGATACATATAATCACTTTTGTCAAATCTGGGGTCTTTTGAAATAATAATCTTGTTAATTTCTGGATCCCACAGTCTATGGCCTGCCCCACAATACCTGGAGTTTCGACAAATCTTCTTGTCCCCATAAATAAATCAGCTGGTATTTTACCTCATATGTCTCTTGTCAGTGATCGATTGAGCTGGTACACTGCAGAACGTTTAAAGCTTCTCCCCAATGGCTTTTAGGAAGTTTTGTTTCTACAAACATTGTAGACTAGGAATGTTATCTAATAATGTTTTATTTTGCCTTTCCGAGATGTCGTTTTGCTGTGGTGTGTAGACAGCATTATATTCTTTTTTTTATAACATTTTCATTAAAAAAAATTAATTCCTTCCAAAATAACTTACCTAGAGCTGTCCTGACCCAAAAGACTGGTTTTTTATTGGCCTTCATTTTATTTATATAATTTATCACATTTAATTTTGTTTAGCCCTTTTATGACACTACAGTTAGTAGGCAACAGAAAAATAAGAAAATTATCCATAGTAGATCTAGGTAAATAATATCTTTCATCTGAGAAGGTTAATTATATTGTTCGGTCCCAGGTATCACAGTGGAAAACTCTCCAGTGCAAGATGAACATCGTTCTTGAGTTTTCTTGAAAGGAAGTCTCGTGGGTCTACCCTTTTGACATTAATCGCGTATCTTGTCCCTAAAAGGTAAGTTAGATAGCTATAAACCTCTTATATTTATATGGCCTGAGTGTATATTTCACAAAGAATCATCTTGTTTTGTGATAAAACTCACTTTTCAATACAAAGCCAACTAAAACTCTACAATAAAAAAGGTTCTTTTCTTTATTACAAATTGATTTAGTATTGTTTTTATATTTCTACACAGTTAGGCCTATTTACAAAAATCACTCTGAATACCACTTTGTTTACTTTTTGTAATGACAAGAGAATGCAAGGTTATCTGCTATCAGCGCTCTATCTTTATTACTGTTTCTGAGTTTTTGAGGCACTCTTTTAATGTTCCTTTTTCTTTTGTCGTTATAATCTTTCCAACAGCAAATTTCATTCATATTGAATGAATTTCCCCCATTTTGATCATAAACTTTTATTTTTGATCCGACCAGATTGTTTATGGCACTGGACTCAACAATAAAACTAATATTTGTTGCATCGTCTTTGTTGTCTATTTCGTTTGGCCTTTGCAACAAAGCTTATTTTTTTTCTTTGTTCAGTTCCTTCGTTTCCGTTGCTAAATTTGGCTTGAGATCTTATTCATCCTTGATAATTCCATCATCCTCTTTCTCAACCTTAGGAGCCTATCATTTTGCAGATTTTTGGGGCAATAAACACGAAAATGATCCGCTTTTCCACATAATTAGCACTTAAAGGTTCCTAGTTTTACAGATATATATATAATTTTGATAAGTTTCACACTTTTTTTTTTGCTTGGTTTAATTTTTAAATGTTGTTTTTTCCCCTTTCTCAGTGAGTTCTGAAAGGGCTATTTTAGTTTACTACTTTGTATGAAACCTCTTTTCTAAGGTGATTAGAAAACAGTTAATGAGCCCTTAGCAACACACACTTATGAGTTTAGATTCCAGAGGAATGTCATGACTGTCTCATTGTTCACTGGTTTCTCACTTTAATGTTTAAGCTAGAGGTTTAAGAAGATGTATTTAGCTTTGATAGACAGCAGATAATACCACATTCCTTAGAAGTTGAAATACAGAAATTAAGAAATCATCTCTTTTGGACAAGCAATCCAAGCCTATTGTAATTAGTATTTCTTAGAAGTGAAACCTGATAAACTGGTGGTTGGTTAGACAGTTTATATTAGAACAAAAGGGCAGATGGAGGGTAGCAAAATGAAAACTTTAAATTCTTTCACACAAGTTTAAATTAGGAAGTAGCTCAGTGAATATGTTCCTTGTGTACAGTGCTGAGGTGATTATTGTTGTTGTTAGTAAGTGGTTTAAAAATTATTATTGATGGGGTGTGTTAAAGAAAACCCAACTCGGAAGTTTTTTGGCCATGAGAATGATGGTGACAGATCAAGATGCAAATTAGAAGGATGCACTATTGTTATTAAGGTACATTATATATATTTTTTAAATCTAGCAATAGTTTTGATCCAAAGTGTTGTTTCTAAAGTGGTTTTCCGCTCTCCTTCCATGCAAATGTGGGTACACTTTCTCTAAAGATAAAAATATAACCTTCATTCTTAAAAAAAAATTGAAATCAGTACATTAATGTAACCCAAACGGATAGAAAGACAATGTGCTATTAAAATTTTTTATTAAAGAACCAGAATTGGAACATCACCAAGAACCGAAAAGAACTGGAACCTTTATTGTGCTTTAACCGGAACCAGAAACTTTAAAATGTTTGCTAAGAGAACAGGAACCGGAATAACTCTCTGCTACAAACACAAAATGCGTATTTTTATAGAAGGTTTAACAAAGTGGAAAACTAAAAAACTTAGCTTACAGGTCTAAAAGTCACTTTTGGAGATAAAAACAGTTTCCAAATAGATCTACTTTCAACTTTAGGTCCTTATATTTAAAAATAAAGATTTTCTTTCCTATTATAAGTCTACTCTATACATTGAATTGTGCTCGGTTATGTGTCTCAATTTTTTAGATAAGGCATTAACCAGCTAGCAGTTGGCCTGGTTCTGAGAGATGAACACATTTAATGAAGGGAAAGGGTGTGATTTAATAAACATCAAAAATATTTAGGCCTATATATCCACCCAATACATGGTTTATGTGATCCAGCACAACTTAACCTAGCACCTAAATCCTATATTTGAAACAACCTAACTTGACATTTGGCAGATTATTACAGATGCAGCAAGATTTAACTTCAGATCTGGCAAAATTTTATGTGGCACGATATAGCCCTACATAATTATAGCAACCTTTTTACATATGGTATAATCTAACCTTTCTATTGTTTAAATTCAATGCAATGAATGTTAAAAATAAACATAGGCCTATATTTGAATGTTACTTGTGTAACACTTTCCCTTAGTTATTATGCCTCTATTTCTTAACTTTATCACAAAGCTATTGAAGAAAAGAAATAGTATTGAGATACACTGAATTGAGATTTTTTTTTAAAAAGGAAGTCATCTCATAAGTAGTGAATGGAAACAGACTGAATTCACGAACATGTTAATTTCAGAAAGATTGCTTGTGTTTATAGGGCCAAGGTATTTTAAACGAAATGTAAGAAAAAAAAAAGAAAAATCTGGGGCTGTTAATCCATAAATTAAACTCTTCAAGAGAAAGAAACTGCTCTATTCGTATTATTCGTAGGCCTAACTTGAATTTGCATATATTCAGAAGTAAATAAGTAACCAACACATTTAAAAAGCTATTTCAATAATTTAAAACAAGTACATTATTAGATTATACATAACAATCAAGACTATACTTACATATTTGAAAAATATCCTTAGTATAATTTAATGACAATAGACGACCATAAAAAGCACCATGTCATTCCATTTTTAATTCAAGATCGGGTTCGAAGTCCTAACTTTTCATTCATTTCACTATGGGGTTACTATAACAACCGTGCGTAGTGCGTATTATTTTCGTCATTTGTTTTAGGTATAGTCATGCCCAACTGTCTACATTCTGCACAATCCAGTGTTTTAGCGACTTTGTCACTAGACTTAGTGACTTTTACGTATATTTGACTCTTGTCTGAAACGACTAATTTTAATTTTTAGCTCTTAGCGACTAATCTGGCGACTGGTGACTTTTCTTAATTTTCGGTCAAGTTCATGTTCATTATTTTAAATTTCAATGCTGTAGAATTTTGATTTCTGAGCTAACGTACTGCAATGCATTGCTTTGTTAATGTATGCATTTTTCGTTTGGTGACAAATCTGACGACTTTTTCGTTTAACAACAATCTAGTGACTTTCTGGTACTAATCTAGTTATAAGACTTACATGGTCGTTGTCAACACTGGCACAATCTAAACTCAACTGAATCATCTGATCAGCAATTCAACATGGCTGACGATGATGAAGTTGACATTCTAGGAGATTTTAGTTTGGACAATTTATTCCCTAAGGAAGATGGTAGGCTGTACGTATGTTTTAATTTTAATTATTTCCTTTATAGTGTTTTGAATTTTATTTAAAACTACGTATTTTATTAATAATTAAAATATAATATAGACCCTACCTTGACGCAAATTGTTTTTTAAAAGGAAAAACCAAGGCCTCTTTATTAAATTATCTATCTGATTTCCTTCGGCTGTTTTTAGAGGCTTGTCAATGAACGAACCTGTATTTTAAGCCTATAATACCTATTTAAGTTGAAGTAAAAGGTGTAGGAGAAAGCCTATAAATTGAAGTAAAAGGTGTAGGAACCATACTACCAATTGTTTGTAAACAAAGATAAATAACACCTATGCCTTCACTCCCTCCATTTCAAAATAAGGTAGTTGGTCCAACTTACAACATCTGTTGATGTAGATCAGACTACTTGGGGCCTGACAGCCAATATAAAAAAATAAATGCCACAAAGCTATTTAGGCTACCTACTTCAGAATATTTATTGGAACCACCACTTTGTCAACAATCACAACTCTGATTGGCCTGGCAACTAAAAATTAAACATTATATCTGATTAAATGGAGTACTATCAACAAAACCAAGAATATTTAGCTAAGTTTCCAATCTAAATATATTTTTGGGAATGTTCCACAACTGGGAACTTTGAGGAAGTTTCACATTTTTACACACTTTCTTTTAACTTTTCATAGGCTACTCTCTAATATATATTGAGAGGCCTACATATATCTTTACATATTGTATTCACTTACTCAATGGTATTAGGAACTCAAATGTTCACTGTCATTAAAAAGTATGCTACCTTTCCCTATCATGAGCCGATTCTTTTCAGTCCTGTTCATTACACTATCATTTTCTAGTCCATTCTAATGTTATTCTCCAATATATGTCTAGGTCTATAACCGATTAACATTATCGTTTGAGATATTTTTAAGATTTTGTAACCAACATATAGCACAGGAATATTTATCTAAATGTATAAAACAATATCTTGAAATGTTTACAACACAAGATCTCACAAACTGCAAGACAGATTTTCATTCTAGAACATAATTTGATGGATTTACAGTAGCAATCTGTTGGCAAGGCTTGTAACACAAACACAAAACGTTCCTACTCTTTTATATATAAGATCTTATTTTAAAAACATAATAAAATCCAAGATAGAGACAGTGTACTACTATTTAATGAATTGATGATTGAAATATATCTTAAGGGTCAGTGTATCACATATTTTAAAACGAATAAAGCTAAATTGCACAAAAGAAGGTATAGTTCATAAAAGCAAGCTCATTGAGTGAAATAGATGTACTACAATACATCGAAAGTGAAATATGCAGATCATGTGACTTTATGCATGAATGTG
Source organism: Timema podura (assembly GCA_033556935.1). Taxonomy (NCBI): domain Eukaryota; kingdom Metazoa; phylum Arthropoda; class Insecta; order Phasmatodea; family Timematidae; genus Timema; species Timema podura. Next base: position 40,561,019 of record JAVRXN010000001.1, read on the forward strand.
TGAAAGTAGGTCTAGGAATTTTTTCTAGTTTTAAAATGAGCGCTTCTAAAATGCTGCATTTTCTTCATAAATTAATATGTAAGCCAGCCAAAACAGGCGTGGTTAATGACTTCATACAAACCATCTTCGGTTGTGTTTATGCGCCGTTTACAAGATACATACTTTTTTTTTTTTTGAAACTAATATTAACTATGGCTATTTCTTTAACCTCGGTCCCAGCACAGATTTATCTGATTGCCAAACCCTTCCTTCACCTCTGACAAGACGTGTATTAACTACAACTTGTGAATGTGAGGACTGCCAGGCCTCCACCGTGGTTCGGATCCCACGTTAAACTGTAGGTCCTCCATTTCATCTCACAAGCATCACCCTACCATTACAAATTAGCGTAAGTGCGTACAACCCGAACGGATAGTAAGCCACGGTGCTAATAATAATGATAATGATAATGATAATGATAATGATAATAATTTTTTTTAAGTTATACATTTTTTTTTTATATTTTGTAAGCTAGTTAAAACAAGATACAATTGTGAATTTAATAATTTAATTTGATAATTATTTCATGTATTATAATATCTCTTGTTGCCACAACTGAATAACAAAAAACATAATAATAAAAATATTTTGTTATTTCAACAAGTTTAAAAAAGCCAACTATGCAACAATCCTTGGGGAAGTATTATTAGGATCGTTCAATAACACTTTTTGTTGATAATATAGTAATACTAAGAAATAATAATTATTTTTGATTATAATAACTTTTGAACAAGTTGACATTAGTCACTTTTAGCCAATTGATGTTTGATATAAAGTACCTTCTGATAGCTGTCACCGCCTCACCTACTTTATATAGGGCATAAATAGCAGCCACTAATTTTTTTAAAGCACCTGACACAGGAATTGAACTAAAGTTTTACAGTCAATATCCCAAATGTGTTAGCGATAAGAAGGTGCTCAGTCGAATTTAAAACTAATGTTTTATTTTCCTATTAAATCTTTCCCAACAAAATATAGTGAATTAATGAAGTTTATTACACTATCCAGATCTTCATGCTATGATGGAGGAGTGCTGGAATCTCACGGAACAGATTTGTTACATTGCGACTACAATATGTCCTCTAATTGGTTACTGGACACAACTCAGCCCTGGTACTCTATGGCAGAGGACAACAAGAGTCCTCAATCCGATGATCGACAACAACATAATTTTTCCACATCCTTGTCAAGTGTTGACCCATTGCCAACATCGTCCTGTATTGAAGAAAATGATCACTGGAATGAGAAAGAAAAGGATTTATTGCAAAAGGGGCTTGTAAGATTCAGTTTTAATTAAATTATTTTACAAATTAATAGGCCTGCAGGTGCATTTAAAAATCTCATATTTTTTTATCATTTAGTTTCAAGCGTAAGAGCAAGGGTTTTTATTTATTTCATCTGTAGATAAAATGTTGATTGACTTTAATTTGACTAGACTTTAATTCTAGTTTAGAACTTTGAAGTGTGATTTTCTTCAAATTCTGGTCAAATATCTCTTAATAACTTATAGGAATCACAGTTAAAACTAGTTCAGTGTTCATGGGGTGTGAAAGCAGTGAGAATGAGACATAGTTTAGCAATAGATGCACTCTCTTAGCCTATGTGGCTTTTGTATACATAGACATATATTGAACCATAAAACTATAGCTTTGTCAGCAACCTTTTAGTTATAGGATACTGGTATTATATTTTTGAACTGGGTTACCCACTTTGGTGGTTGAATGATCTTAAAATATCACTCTCGCAATAAACTGGACTACCGATGACAGGGAGATTGAGGTTTGAATCCTGTTGGGATGTACTGAGAGTGGTTTTTACCCCTAAATGGTTCCCCACTTTCTCTCCACAAAAGTGTGGCTGTGCATTTCCTCTAAATTCTACCTTCCTCATTCGATTCCATTGGCATAACTATCATATGTCCATATAACATTAATGGGTAGTGAGATGTGATAAAAAAAAACAGCATGTCAAAATATCATGTACCGTAGGCTATTTAAGATGTTATCTTGTTTTGATCCAGGAGTTATTTGGTCGCAGCTGGGTCAGGCTTGCTCAGTTTATTGGCAGTAAAACGTCCCAACAAGTGAAGAGCTATATGAGAACTCAGCATAACAGCCTGTTAGAAAAGGCAAACTTGTCCTTCTCCATTGACTCAGGACATTGCGAGTCAGAATCTTATAGCTTCAGTGAGCTCATCAATGACATGGAGATACCTGCATCAATGGAAGAGGTTTGTAGATTTGCCTTCAATTTTAATCATGAAAAAACACATTTCTTTGACTCCTATCTTGATTCCTACAAATCCGACACCTTAGCTCAGTTGGTAGCGTGTCTGTTGACTAAGCTAAGGGTCCCGGGTTTGATTCCCAGCATGGCCGAAAAATTTATCATTGGTGAAATGTGGGTTTACCTTTTCACAGTGATGAATTAACGGTCGGGGATTGGATGTTGTGCCCTTCCTAGTATTAAGTTAGATTTTAAGGCATATGAAGCTACGACAGACTGTGCATGCCAATAAAGAAAATATATGATTTTAATAAAAAAACTGATCCAAGCCACAGGCTGGAAACAATAATGGATGTAAAAGTGAAATTTCTACAACTAATTTATTTTGAGCAACATTCCAAAGTTGAAATTAGTGTTAATATGAAGTAATCTATGTAAATTGTCAAGTACACTTGAGTGTCTGTCTTGTTCACTGACAAAGTGCCTATAATAGGAAGTGTTTTCACATGTTGGTGTTTGAATTTCAAATTGAGTGGAAATTTATCAGGCATGGTGGATTGTGTAGCTAACCAGACACAAAACAAACAAGGTGTGTTAAATGACTAGGAAAAACAAAAACAAAATTAACCCCTCAACTTTGTAACTGCCCATGACGGTCTGTTTCTGACAAATTCTATGGAAGGGCTGGTTAACCTTTACTATGTAGTGTGTGCAGTAAATATAATTTTCAGAGAAATCTTTAAACATTCCCATAAGAATTTTGAGTAGCAAACTGGTGTATTGGAGTTTTCTTCAATATTATTATTACCTGTATATTATAAATTACATAAATTTAATTAGTAGGCCTGAATATTTTATTGTTATTTTAAGAATTATTGCAACAAAAAAAAAAGCTTAAGATTTTCTTGGGACTTTATTTACAAAAATTAAAATAATTATTAACTTTGTGTATTCATGTTTTATTTTATAGTTTTATTGACATCATAATTAAACTCAGGCTCACTTTCTTTTTATCTTATTAGTGTTAGTTCTTAGTAAACATCTGATCAATTAAATTTTACAGATACCTAGGGTTAATTTTGTGAACATCTCATTTTATTGGTTGGTTTGAATTACAGTGAAATGACCAAAAACTGAGTTTATTTATATTTATTTCCACAGTTTTTCCTTTTTCCATTGAAGGGCTTTCTTCAATTTTAATTTGATTAGTTTATCTTATAAATGTACACATAATCTGCTTACTCTAAGATGATGCTTAGATATGAAGTATGCTTAGATATGAAATTTAAAATGTACCAACAAATCTCTCTTAACATTTTTTTTACTAGTAATTCTCTAAATAAATGTCATGTAGGCACCTACCTAAAAATCTTTACTTCTTAACATTGGTGTAGGCTCTATAAATTTTTTTTCTGTGTGTAAAAAAAATTAATTCAAACTCACAATAATAATAATCATCATCATCATCATCATTAACTGTTTTCAGCCTGTGGCCAGGTCAGTTTAGTAAAATGCCCCCATCTTCCTCCTTCCATTCGTCTCTTGAACACATTCTGTTATCTGCTCCTCCCATCTATTTCTTGGCTTCCCCTGCCTTCTTTTTCCCAGGTACTTATTTTCAACATTTTCTTCAGCAACAAACTCACAAACGGGAGAAAAATTATGAACAAATTTATCAAATACTCACTGTTTAGTTCTATCATTATCTGAATATTGAATTTTACTAGCAGATTTGTACAACTTTCATTGTACCGAGAATGTTGATCGACTGTAGAACTCTAATCAACTGGTCTTGGTTTGAACATCTGAATGTGTATTTTATTTCAGGGACTATAAAACTCTTTGTCCAAAGTCACAGACTAGCCTAGTCCATGCCTGGCAGAGAAATCTCTTGTCAACAGATCACACTGCTCTGTGTTCAACTGATTCACTTGTAGCATTATTTGGTAGCCTAACTGACCACCACCATGATTGAGGCTGTTGAGCTTTGGACACCAACCAACATTTTAATGACTAATTTGAATGTGATTGGATTAAAATTAAGTCTTTAACTTGTGCAAAACTTGGGAGGGTAGGAATGATTTGGGAGTTTGCTATAAGTTAAGTTTTAGGCCAGGAAAGACAAAACTTTTCAGACCAGTGTGCCACTTAAGGACTAGCTGAATTTTTTATCTAGTATAGTGTGTCACCTATTATTTACGTTTTTATTGAGAGTTAAAAAATAAAAACTTGTTGTATCATAATATGTAATGAATAACTCAAATAAAATTGAAACTATTTTAATAATGCCCAAATTAAAAAAAATTAAATTGTTTAAGTAAATGTCTTGGACAATTTCTAATTTAATTAAGTTAAAGTAAAGACATTGAAAGTAACACCTTCAGGGGAAGAAAAAAAAAATACAAATTGATATAAATTTTAAAATCAAATACTTAGATAATCTTTACAATATTAGTTTGGAACATGTATTTTGAAAGCCAAGATATTTATGTTCGGTTTATATTTTGTCTTTAACAGTCCACAAGCTGATTATTAACCAACTGTTGACTTCAATAAGTTCACTGTGACGACATTGAACGACATGGCTGTCAAAACATTTTTATAAATTTTATAAACCATACCACTTTGGAAAAAGTTTTATTTTGTGTTTATTATTTTTCATGCCGTGTCACGCAGTAGCACGCATGTCATAGATTTGCCATCCCTGGTTTAGGCACTAATAATAACATCACTTGTACAAAGCAAATGTAAATACTTTTAAAATACAAATAATTTACAGTAAAACCATATAATATATTAGACTCTTTGAACAAATTATGCTTTTAATTATTTCACTTTTTCAAAGCTCTTTTCACTCTTTGATTAGAATTTGTTTCCAAAAACATTCATTCAACACTTCCTATGAATTTAATTATATCTGGGCCTCATATTAGTTTTTTTATCTCTTTGTATCTCAACTGACTTACAGGTGATAGCTGTTGTGAGTACAGCCCAAACAACAATTCCTGTTATGTCATCAAAGAAAACCACTACTTCTAATGTAAATGCTGACACCACTGACTTTAGAAGTGTAGATGGAAGTTATGAACCTGATGATTATGGACAGGAAAGGTAATATTATATATAGGTCCTATTGATTCAGTTTATATTGATACCAAGATATGAGAACCAAATACAGGGTGAGATGACATGGAGACCTAATGAGGATGGAAAAGAAAGAATCCCAAGGAGAATGACAGAGGGGAAAAGACCACAAGGGAGACGAAGGATTAGATGGGAGGAGCAGATAATGTCAAGTGTGTGAATGAGAGGAAAAGAATGGACAACAGTAAGGGAGGAAGAATGGTGGAAGGACGAAACGAAATGGAGGTAGAAACAATTCGTAATGCTGACACAGGACCTTTGGTTTAACACTTTAACACACTGAAACACTAACCACGGACCTTTCTTGTTTGTCCTCTGCCCAAGATCATTCCTCGCTATTTATTTAAAGGCACATTTCTTATGTTGCATTGTTATAAAGTTTTATCTGATCCTAGAGCTATCATCAACAGCTGTAACGGTTATTTCTGGCTTTATTTTGCCAAGTAGCACAAGTACATTCTAAACATTGAAATAGATAGTCTTGTGATTATTTGATTTATTTAGGATGGGGCTTATGCAATTAAATATATAATAACAATCTTAGAGTGGGGTAAAATATTCTTAAAAACAAAGGCTGGTGAATTGTTGGATAATAAATTAAAGGTAATTGAAGTAAAATATTTTGGTGTTATATTCAAAAACAATGTTATTCTGGTATTAGATAGAAAACACATGTTCACTTTTATCAGGGGGAAATCGACTTAAATGTATAATGAGAAATTTAAAGAGAGAAAACTGGAAAGTGGAAAGATTACTTTAATCACTAGTGTCAGGCCCATTGTTTAGTATGTGTGCCTGTGCTTGAAGATGGGGGCGGAGGAGCATACTGAAAGAATGTGCAGGATTTGGTGAGGATCCAAAGGCTGGTTGTAAAGAGAGTATTAGAGAGATCTAAGGGAAGTAGATAAGGTATGAAAAAGAAAATGACCTGCCTCAGTGGCGTAGTTAGCTAACACACTAGTTTCGTGTTAAGCTAGATTGCAGAGGACGGGGAGATCAAGGTTCGAATCTCAGTCGGCTGAACTGGGGTTAGTTTTTCCTAAATGCTTTTTCACTCTCTCTCTCTACATGAAAATGCAGGTTCACTTCCTCTAAATTCAACCTTCCCAATTCCTAACCCATTGGTGTAATTAGTACTTAAGTGTATAACCTAAACGGGTAGCTAAATAAATTTAAAAAAATAGGAAAATTCAATTGGGGAGGGATGGGGAGGTGTTTACATCCCTACAGAGATGTTGCAAGAGCTAGGGTGAGGTGTCCACCCACCCTACCGCAACCAGGACTATTGTCGGCTAGACATTCCTGGCCTTCTACTGCTGGTGGCGGATTTGTAACCAACTTCAGAGGTTGGGACAGCTATGTAGGTGCGGTCACATTGCCCCGATGATATGGTGCCAATAGAGGTCTTAAACCTAACTTAAGCCTAATTAACCAGACTATGGCGACCATAGAAACGGCTCCCCACCGAGAAAAAATACTTATGGTACTACCAGAAATAGAACCTCGGACCTCTAGAAGCCAGGAACACTGACCACTAGACCAAGAGGCTTCCCGGGGTGAGGAAATATACCAGAATGAATTTGGTAAAATAATTTACTTCTTTAATTTTATGATGAACATAAACACATGTCCAAGCCTAGTAGAATTTTGTTGAGTTCCACATTTTATTTATTAGAAAAAACTGTTTATCATAAATAAAATCTCTAAAATTAATTTTTGCCAAATATTGTTTTTAAACTAAATTAATTTTACTTACTCTATAGCATTAAGAATTCAAAAGCTCATTACCACACTTTAAAAAGTACGCCACCTATCCCTATCTTGACCTAGTCCACCTCATTAAACCCTATTTCTTTCAGGTCCATTCTAATGTTATCCTCCCATCTGCGTCTTGGTCTTCCCAATGGTCTATTCACATCGAGTAGGTTTGCCAGTCGATACCCTGAACAAGGCTATAAAATCTCCCATTTGGGCTGCATGTCCTGCCCACCATAATCTACGAGACTTGATTATACTAACAATGTTACAGTAATTTCAATTTCAATTTCAATTTCAGAGTCAAGTCTGAGTCTCAACTCAAAATGTTACCTCTGAATTATTTAGTAATGATGGAACCTCAAAATATTTAGTTTCTTGAGGACATTCAAGAGTCGAAAATCAGATAAAATATTGAATCCAAGGTTATTATTTTCAAATTTGGAGTAATTATTTGTTTTAGAGCTTTCATACTGCCTAATGGTGTTTTAGTTCAACATATTTATATGACAAACTTAACAACCAAACCCCACACTGTCCATTAGGATACAATTTAACTGAATATATGATTGCTATGATTAAGGGGTGTGCGAATCTTTAAAACTTCCACTTGGCTTCGAAAAAAATATCAGCTTAAACTTTGCTTTGAAGAAAATTCCAGCTTTGACAATTATTATGAAGTTTCGCCAACAAAATATTGACAGCCAAAATACTCCATTTAGGCTATTTTAAATTATTACCATTCTGAGCTAGATTGTAAATTGATAGTAAAATGAAAATATCTGAAGTAATTCAATTGCATGTTGTGATAACTTGATTTATCAGATTAGAATTAAATATTACAAACATATGTGAAACTAAACATTTCCTTAGTCATTTTAATGCATAAAGTAATGAAGTTAAGTATAAAATAATACTTTTTCAAGCATAAAACAATTCACAATAAATATTGAAACTTCGATTTAGCTTCGATTAGATGTCATATATTTGATTTGAGTGTGTTTCGAATTTATAAAGTGGACTTCGCACACCCCTTCTGTGATTAATACGTGATAATAAAAAATATGAACAAGTTATCGCTTTCTATTTTCTATAACAAATTAATGTGATACAGTAGACCTCTTTTGTTTACCATGCTTTCTAAGATTAGAGTTTAGTGGTCAGATATATACACATATATCACTAGACCACAAAGGTGGTCAGTTCATATACATCCAGAGATCATGGACTCAATCCTCGACACTTCTAAATTTTTCTGTGAACCAGTGGGTCTGTAAGAGGGTCAAACTCAACCTCATGGAGACAAATGAGGAGCTTCTTGAATAAATGAGTAGCGGCTCCATTCTAGAAAACTAAGATTAATGGCCAGAGGGCTTGTTGTGATGATCACATGACACCCTCTATCTACAAATGTTAGCACTATCGTAACTTAACGGCGGCAGCTGCTCGGTCGGTGTAAGTGGATCGAGGGCTTATGCCATGGAGCACTTTTTTATATATAGGAACCAAGCTTGATTGTTATAGTTCTAGGATGAAGAAGAAAAGATTGCATCGCCGGGAGGTGGTGAAGAAAGTTTTAGCAACAAAGCCTAAGAGACCACGCGGACGCCCCTGTGGTAAGAGTAACAGTGGACACTCTAAAACGTCAGCTCGTTGGTATATCAATAAAATGGCTGAAAGTAGTGAGGAAGAATCTCTAACAATGGCAGGCTTGAAAAAGGGTGTCTTGCTATCCACGGGAGAAGAAGTGGTAAGATATTTAACTAACAAAGTTTGAATTCTATCATTATCATTATTCTAGTATCTAGCTCACCATGCTCTGTAATATTGTTAGTTTTAAATAATTTTATTTATCATAATTTAAATTATTTATGAGGGCATGGAAACATGCAACTTAACCTCCTAGATTAAAAATACAGTGGAAAAATGAAATTGGTAAAGAATGACATGAAATATAGGAAATGAATGACATAAAGGACAAACATAGGAAATGAATGATATAAATGACAAACATAGGAAATGAATGAAAAGGATGTACATATTTTATAAATAACATACACTTTACATATGGAAGAGAATACAGGAATGGATAGGAACAAACATTAAAAAAAACACTATTGAAAGTTTATTTTTGTGTTTCACATCCCTACTAAAGATTTCCGATAGAATTAATATTTACCAAGTCGAGGAATTGAGCACTAACGATCGATTTCCTTAGCTTATTTTGAATCACACAAATTTCAACAATTCTTATTTTATTTCAGATAGCTTTAAAAGTGTGTGTTGTTTGGTTATGAATTTAAACTATTAAATAGCTGAGCTCTGTGTTTGATGACAAAATATGGTTTTATGTAATTTTCAAAAGTTATCGCCTGTAAATATCCTTAGGTAACTAACTAACTCTTAATTGTTTTATTACATTGTTCATGCTATTTTAAACACACGACAAACATTATTAGTTGCTAAATTAGTCTTACCCACTTCGGCGGCCACATAGTCTAAGGTGTTGCTCTCGCACTAGACTAGACTGCTGATAATGGGGAAATCGAGGTTCGAATCTTGTTCAGGTGTACTAAGGGTGGTTTTTCCAAATGGTTTTCCACCCTCCCTCCATGAAAATATAAGTACACTTCCTAACCCTGAACACATTAGCTTGATTAGTACACAAACATATAACCTGGACAGGAAGTAAGAGGCGGTGCTAAAATAATATTTATTATTTTAAATATTATTTCCTCAGCCTTTGTCTAACTTGCAAATCTAAACAATTACATTTTGTTCGGTGCTTTCAATGCATAAAACCAATTAGGCTTTACATTTTTTACCAAACTGTTTTTAAATACATTTTACCCTTTGATTACATGCATTTTCTAGGGGCCTTTGAGCTCATATATTTTCATTCTAAGTTGAGCTCATCCTAGAATGCTCCCACATGTCTTGCTAAGCTTGCATTCAATAAATGTTTTTTTTTATAACTCAACTATTTTAATAAAACATGAAAGGTTAGTCTAGATAGAAACAAACACACTACTCTATCCAGGCCTAACCTAACTATCCTTTCATGTTGGCTTCATTCACTAACAATTACTTTCCATTATTGTACACTGTCTTATTAATTGCTATAAAGTTCCAAGCCATTAGGTACTAGTTCATTTTATTAATAAAACTTGAATAAGAAACTGACCCAGGCCACAGGCTGGAAACAGTAATGGATGTATTTAATTAAAAATCAAATAATTATTATAAATATTGCAAAAAATCAATTTTTAAAATGAAAATCACAATCACATATTTTAAAATAAAATAAAATATGAATTTTAAGTAACAATAGCATTAATATTCTTACAGAATAACATTCCATCACAGCACATTTTATAAACAATATACAGACTATTAGAGAGAAGTGTAGACAAGAAGTAATTCATAACCAAACAAAATGTAGAACCAGCCTAATACAACAAGTTTGAATTTTATTAACATATAAGGATGTCAAATTCAGACCCAAGCTTTTTTTTTTAAAGGTCAGGAAGAAACTCATAATTAAAATACTCACAGACCTCTAGTATTTTTACATATTGTCTGTTTATTTACTTAACTGCCTCGGTGGCATAGTTGGCTAACGTGCTAGTTTCATGTTGAACCAGATTGGCGAGGACAGGGAGATCGAGGTTCAAATCGCGTTCGGGTGAACTGGAGGTGGTTTTACACTCTCCCTCCATGAAAATGTGGGTTCACTGCCTCTAAATTCAACCTTCCCAATTCCTAATCCATTAGCGTAATTAGTACTTAAGCGTATAACCCGAACGGGTAGTAAGACACGGTGCTAAATAAATATTTATTTGCTTCCAATTCTCAAATGTATTTCATACAAATTTTCTTGGATATATTTTGTTTGGCCTCTAAATGTTTTGAGTAATATTCTTTAAAACAATGACAGGAATTTAATTTAAACTCACACAACCATTATATTTTCATTTTAGGTGAGAATCCAGAAAGAGAGTGCATCAGATTTGGATGAAGATGAAGAAATTGAGATTGATGATAGAGTTGAAAACTATGCTTCCATTAAGGAAGAGCTTTGTTTAACAACTATCCAACCTTTAAAAGCAGATGTTGATTCAGTCACAGACACTTACAAGACATTGGAAAATATTCCTAGCTGTGACATAGTGAATGGTGATGATTCAAAATATACTAGTTATAGTAATATCAAATTTGAACATTCTGTAAAGGAGGAAATCGAAACAGAAAATTTAATCATGCCTTATAGCCACTTGGTTAGCTGTACTAAAGAAAATGATGAATTTGAGAGTAAGGTATTTAACACAAACTCAAATATGTGCAGTCAAAGTGATACAGGTAACTCATTCAACTTACCAGTGCCGACAGAAGAACGTTTAATTGATCCAGGTACAATATCCGAGGAAGAAAGATGTATACATTCAGAGTTTTTTGAAGGAAGGCCAGCGAAGACACCCAAACGTTACTTGAAGGTAGGTGATATAAATAAGACTTAGATTTTATAGGGAACGGTATTTAATGTTTAACAATGAAGAAGCCTCTAGGCTATATATTATAATAATGTGAAAATTTTTACAAATAAGCAATTGAGGTTAAAAGAAGGGGAAGGAATGCAGGATGATTTTGAAGAGAATAAGAAGCTGTTCTGGAAGTGGTGGAGGGAGTATTTTGAGCAATTATATGTCGAAAACATAGAGAAAGTAAGATAAACTAAGGAAAAAGTTATGACGAGTGAAAGAATTAATGTGACTCAAGTGTTAAAAGTTATGAAAGTGTTGAAGAATGGCAAAGTTATGGCTCTAGATGAGATCCCAAGTGAAATGCTCAAGTGTGGTAGCATGGTATTACTTGCCAGATTGTGAGAGTTGTTTGCACTTTGTGCTAGGATTTTGAATATTCCTAATGACTGGAATAATGCAATCATTGTTCTTTTGTACACAGGCAAAGACATGAGTGAATGTAAGAATTATAGGGCAATTAGTTTGTTGAGTATTCCAGGCAAAGTTTTCGAAAGAGTTCTAATTGAAAGGGTGCGTGAAAAAACTGCGGACAAAATTTGGGGTGTTTAATGTGGTTTCACGCCAGGTAGATATTTCATGGACCAGATATTTGCATTGCAGCAAGTAAGAAATGTATGGCAGTAAGGAAGAAAGTTTATTGTTCAGTTGTTGATCTGGAGAAAGCGTACGGTTGGCATAATAGGAGTATGTTACGGAAATTTCTTAGGGAGTATGGTGTGGATGCATGGCTAGTAAATGCAATTATGGTGGTCTCTGATCGAAGTAAAACGTGTTTTAGGGTTTATGAGGCTTCGAACGGATTGTTTGACCTTGAACAGTGTGTTAAACAAGGCTGTGTTATGTCTCCATGGTTGTTTAATGTTATGGATAAGTGTATGAGGGATGCTTGTAAGGACGTGGTTGGTTTACAAATGGGCAACGTTAATGTGAGAGGGCTGTTATATGCAAATGATGCCGTATTAATGGCTGAGAATGAAAGTGACTAGCAGAATACATTAAATCTTTTGAATGTGGCAACAGGCATAATGGATCATCGTATAAATATCTCCAAAATTAAGGTGATAGTTTTTGTTAAGGACAGATCAGTAAATCATTGTCAGTTTAGTATAAATGTAAAAATGTTATAACAAGTGTATGATTTTGGGTATTTGGGTAAAATTTCTGTAAAAAGTGAAAGGATAGATGGTGAAATCAACAGACAGGTGAATGCATCTCGGAGAGTATTTGGATGTATGTAGACTGTTGCCAAGAATGAAGTAGTATTGAAAGAGGCGATGATGGCAGTATATTAATAAAGTGTGTTAATGCCAACATTGTTAAATGTATGTGAAGCGTGGGTTTGTCATGAGAAACACAAGAGCAAGGTGAATCCAGATGGAATGAGATAGCTAAGAAATGTATGTGGAAAAACTCTTATGATGCACGAAATATCTGCTAAACTTGCCAGCGTCGCTCACAGCGATCCCATGTTTTCGAGATCTTAGTTTAGTATTGAGTCAACAGATAGGGTAGATTTTATTTCCACTGCATTCTCGTATGTTCAAGCTACTTTTATTTGTCTTTGCGATATATCGAACCTGAAAATTATGTTATAACTTTTTACTTTATGAGTTTTTTCTTTGGCCTTGTTTGTAAACATGGCTACTAAGAGGAAAGCTGTGATTCGAGACACAGAAATACTTGCAATATTTATTGAGAGCTCAACCCAGAGTGATCAATTTGTTTGTGATTCTGAAAGCAGTGATTCTGAATTTGTAAATAATGAAACTGAACAGGAATTTTATTCTAATGAAAGTGAAAGATCGTAACAAGTAGGAGTGACAGCTGTCTGTCATTGATAACACGAGTATGAATACTAGTTATTTCTAAAGGGATGAAATAAATCTTGAAGATCAGGATAATCCACCCCAACCTCTTCATATTTATGCAAAAGTACCAGGTTTGAAGTCCCCTTACAGTCCGTCCCCTTCTGATTACAACCCAATTATTTATTTTAGACTTTATTTTACTATAACCCTGCTACAGTTGATGGTCACTGAAACAGCTGCTATGCATAATCCAATTTTAGCGTAAAATCTAAAGTTAGTTATTTTTGTAAATTTTGTCATTTACTCAGTTTTTTATGTTCTTTTCAGTGATTTATTCTATTTCAAGCTATTTAAATTTTCAATGCTTAAAAATTAATGTTAAATAAAACAATAAAATTTTTTTTTTAAATATCTTGGCTAGTGATTTTTTTATTATATTTAAAAATTAAAAAAGTATATGTATAATTATATCATCGGATTGGCAAGCATGTTAGCTAGTTTATGTAAAAATTTGAGTGCAAGAAATTCAAAGACTAATGAGTTATTAAAATTTAAACAAACTCCTGCATTTTTCAGGAAAATAGCTTGGCACTTTTAGCACATTTTATTGTCATTTCTCTTGGCACTCAAAGGGCTAAGAGGATGAATGTAGATCGAGGGTTGAAGTAAATATATGAAGGTTGAGTGTGTGGATCAAAAGGAAGGGGTATGTCATGTAAGACATGGCTAAATATGGTAGACGAATGTGGGAAAAATATAAAGATTAAGAGTTTTAAGAATAAAAAGCACGCATGACTCATTGTATGGATGTTAGAGCGAAGGGAGTATGCAAGTATATAGAAGTTTGGAGAAAGTTAGTGTGGATGAATTAAGTACAGAGTTGTTTTTTGAGCTCCACCCACAGTTTCTTACCTACCCCATAAGGGGGCGGCTTGATTAGGTATATATGTATGTATGTATAGTATATATGTATGTCTATACAAATAAGTAAAAATAAACTTAAAAGTCCCAACTAAGGAGAGAGGAAAATTTTTTGATGGAATCCATTGCACAAAAGTTACATATACTTCTTATTGTTTTCCATAGTAGAATAAAGTCACACAGTTTGTAACACAAATAAAGTTGGTTAGCGTTGGTTCAAAATGATTTCATCGGTGTCTGTCCCTCATTTTTTCCAATAAAAGCAACAACTATACTATGCTTTTTTTAACACCACATCTTACTACTCATTCAGGTGATACGCTAATATAATAATTACACTATTGGGTTTAGGTATTAGGAAGGTTATATTAAAGGAAGTGTACCCACATTTGAATGAAGGGAGAGGGGAAAACAATTTTTAGAAAAAAAAACACCTCAATACACCCGACTGAAATATCAACCTCAATCTCCATGTCATCGGCAGTCTAGTCTACTGTAAGATTAGCGCCTTAGACCATGTGGCCACTGAAGTAAGTGACCATTGCATTAAAACATGCGTATCACTATGATTTATAATAACTGTGTAATATGTTATCAGGTAATCAAACTCATCGTGTTGGGCAAGTAAGCTGAAGGAGCATCCAAATGAAGGCTAGGCATGATAACATTCTAAAATTGCAGTACATGTTTCACATACACTATAAACACTATCCTACTTCTGTACATAATGTGTTATCAAAAATGCTTATGAAAGTCAAAATACATTTTAAAAGGTGCATTTTGTTCCCAAAGAGTAGAAACATACAGTTGTATGAAAACCGTAAATATTGTATAAATATTTAGTTTTTTAATCTTATTATATTCCTAGAAATTCATATAATTATGCTCAGTAATTTTTTTAGTTTATTTGTCATTAGAGCACATCTTCGTCATACAGCATAAATTCAATGCACATCCAATATCAGCTTAGGATTCACAGTTTTATGTATGCCCAATGAATTTCATCTTTGTTTCAATTGTATTCAGTTTATGAGACCTGCACTTAACATTGGTTTAATTATTCCATCTTTTCAAAATTATCAAATTCAAGTTCAAAATGTAATACAATATTCTAATAATATTCTCCAATGGCCGAATGGTCTAAGACGTCATGTTCGTGTTAAACTGGCCTGCGGATGACGGGTAGATAAAAGTCCTAATTTTGGTTGAGTCTACTGGGGGTTGTTTTTCCTAAATGGTTTCCCCTCTCGCCTTACACGTGAATGCAGGTACCGGTATGCTACCTTTAAAATGCTTCCTTCCTCATCCCTACCCCATTAGAGTAATTATCATATATGTGTATAACCTGAACAGATAGTAAGACATGGTGATAAAAAAACACATTAAAATAACTCCACAAACAGCACTAGATAAAAAGCTGAGAGGTAGAGTCACTGTCCAATAGATTGAAATATTGACTACCAAATAGCTTGAAATGTTTATACCGATTTTATGTAAAACTAGGGGCTGTACGAAAGTCAAGGACTGACTACATGATATTTTTGCACAAGTCACCGAAACAACCTTTGGACATAGTAATATGTCTGTTTTCAATATTTTTAGCTTTATTTTTCAACCTATTCTCATCTGTCAACTAATATTTAATTGCTTCAGATTCGTAACCACATCATAGAGTCCTGGTCTCAAAGCAAACCCATCTATGTCACCAAGACTTCTGTGAGGCTGGGTCTCAAAAACTGTGGAGACGTCAATTGCATTGGGCGTGTCCATTCTTACCTAGAACAAATTGGTGCAATTAATTTTGGGTGTGGTGAGTTTCTCTTTTATGTTCGATTCAAACCTAAATTTTATGTATACTTAGTATATTCAATCATCATTTCTTGCCGATTACCTCAGTTCTGCTAATCTTTTGTAAATAATTTTTGTGTAATTTTGATATTTCATAGAAAAATAATACAGTTTTGCATATTTGATTATGATTTGAACCTAATGCAAGTGTTAAAATTCAATAAATGGGATTTTTTCACTTTATCGACATTCAAATGGATCCCAAAAATAATGTTCTAGCTTATATTGTTTACTTCATTAAAATTTACTGGTATTTTATAAAATTCACAGAGTTAATAAATGTTTCCAATTTTCTTATATATAAGATTTTATTTTGTTCTAAATAACTATAAAGTTAAAAAATACCTCAAAGTGAAAATAAGTTTTCCTTAAAAAGTTAAATGTACCTTAAGAAAAAGCTTAGTTTTTTAAATTATTACCGTTTCTTACTGTGAGTGAGATAGAGTATTTGAAAAGGAGCTTGCTAACACTATATCCATTATTATTAATTTTAGTGGTGTTTAAACATTAACACATATACAGGGGTGGGCCCTCGAATATCTCAAATCCTTAAGGAAATTTGAGATTTGAGGATCTGAGAATATTTCTGATAATCGTAAAAAAAAAAAAATCTCAATTTTTCAGGTGATTTTTTTTTAGAGTTCTAATACTGTTTATTGGTGGTTCAGAACTAATTATAATTGTAGGATGAACTTAACAACCAGGCCCTAGACCAGTAATTTAACACTTAACTGAAATGAATCTGAATATATGAATGCTCTAATGCATATGAATGCTTTAATGAATGGATTATAATAAAGAATGTAATGTTGTAATTTCAAAGCTTTACACAACATTAATCCCTAAATATGTCATTGATCCCAGCTGTCAAGGTTTGAAGCTAGGCCACTTTTAACAAAGTGTTGTTTACTTACTTTTTTGACTCTGGCATTTATACGTTTTTATAATCTATGTCATTTTCTGAGCTATTCTTTGTTTCTATTTCCTACCCTCTTTTGAGTACTTTGCTTACTTATGGTGTGTTGATGACTTTATCCTGTTCAGAACAAGTGAGATACATTCGGCCATTGTTCTTCTCGCCTAATTCTGCCACAGTGCTGAGTCACCCGCCAGTTAAAGACAAGCCAAGCGTGGAGCAGCTGATGGCAATAAAGCAAGCTCGCACTGAAGGCATGAGGCAGCGCAAGAAAAAACTCTTTCCGGTAAGATGAGATCTTATTCATAACAAACACAAAGTGTATATAGTTGTCATTACTAGTCCATCACAGAAATACATTAGTTCAATTAAATCACTTTTTATTTTGAAAATATTATGACCCTGCGAATGTTGAAACTTCTAAATTGCTACAAATACACTGAGTCACTGTTTTTTCACCGAGTTGAATTTACAAATTAAAAAATGTTGATAGAATTACATTTATATTAATCTAATTCTATCAACATTTTTTACATCACAATTTCATTACTATTTTATTTAACTTAATTTATATATATATTATTAAATCTAATCTTCCTTTATTTTGTCATTTAGTATTCCTGAAAATGGTATTCAAATACCGACAAATGCCAAATTAAATTCAAGAGCTGGTCTTCAACCAACTATGACAACAAAGCGCAAGGGATTACATCTCAAATAAGACTTTGAAATTACACATCGTTTTACATCAAATCAAGAAAATAAATCCTAATTCTAAAAATTTTATATCTCATGATTAGCTACTCTTGCAATTTTATTCCTTAACTTTAACAACTATACATGTGTATTTTTAAAACTTTTTATCAACATTTATTGTTTGGAAAATATGACATTTAAATTTACATGTAGGCCTAGCATACAATATGCCTTATAGCTTCTGCTTTTGACATGCCTTAAGGCTACACTTTAACTTGTGTAATGTGTACCAATCAAGTAATCTATTTCGATTATAATTCATCATTTATTGTTTAACTAAAAAGTCTGTATGGATACAATTCAATTTTTACATATTATGTTGATCATTTTTATTTAAAAATCTTTTTAAATTCTTAAAATTTTCTCACTAGTCAATTTTTTTAATTAATTAATCTTATGTTTGTTTAAATTTCTGCTGTTATTGTCTGTTAAAATTGTTTTTTATCTAACATTTTATATTTTAATTTTTAAAAAAGATCTTAACACTAGTCAAATTTTTATTAGACTTTTTATGAATTGTTAATGACTTTTCACTGATTTCGTCCATTGATTACATTAAAATATTATTAGTAAAACAATTTTCAAGTCTTATTATTTTGAATATCTTGATGTTTTATTGTCTAAGTAGTAATTATTAAAATTCACGCCATGAATTTTGTAATTAAGAACTTTTTTTAGTTAATCTTAAAATCTATTTTTAGAAATTATTTATATTCATACAAAATATACTGTATTAAAATTACACAAGTTATTATAATAGGTTGCATTAGGATTAGGTTTTCTGTTACCTTACTCAACACCCGTTAGAAAAAATAATATTTAAATTTTATTTGGTACATTTTAACTTGGTTGAAACTATAAAATGTGATCCCTTTCTGATAAAATTTCCACAAGCTTCTAATTTTTTGATCAATTTTGTTTTTTAATGAATGGTAGGGATAAGTTTAGATTAAAATTATAAATCTGAACTATAAATATAAGTCTTAAGTGGAAAATTACTTTTAATTTTTACCCGATCCCTTTCCCACAGAAGATTGTTATTTCCTGCCCAAAACTTTCCCAAAGTTAAAATATTCCTCCACAGGCCTGTTTTTTTTTAGAAACTTTTGTATGTTCCATAACACAATTTTACATCAAAATTTAGATTTTTATAGATTATTTTTTCATCTTGGGAAAGAATAATCTAAAAAAAAAAGCAGTGAACCTAAAGTGAGTGAAATGCTGTGTTTCCATTGTGACTCTGGTAGTGACTTTGCTGTGTTGCAGGACTTTTGGGATCCACTGGATGGAGAGGGGGGCTACACCATCAAACACAGTGCAGATGGTCGCGTGGTTGACACAATCATAGTTACAGAGGATAAGCCTAGGGTTGAGAAACTGCGAAGTCAGAAGGCAGAGCTCATCAAACTAATCTATTGCAATAAATTCTCTGATGATAAACCAGTGAGTATGTTACTTCCCCAAACTTCTATCAGTCATTGCAATATTTAAACATCATTATCATCATCTGTTTCTAGCCTGTGGCTGGGTCACTTTAGTAAAATGCCTCCATTTTCCTCTATTCTTCCACCAAGTTCTTCTTACTTTAATTTCTTCCATTTTTCTCCTCTCACTTGGAACACTTTCTGTTATCTACTCCTCCCATCTCTTTCTTGGCCTCCCTTGCAGTCTTTTTCCTACATACTTAATTTCCAACATTTTCTTTGGCATCCTCTCTTTATTACCTGGCATCGCCTACAACCAAGCAACAAACTGGTGCAAATAAATGAGTGCAGACAGAAATAAGCAAAAAGTATTTATTCAACAACAAAGAAACAAACTCAGAAGTGGTATTGGCTATGCTAAGAAGCTACTACAATATACTAAAGGGCACATGGTCCTGTAACATGTCATAAGGGTGACAACCCAGACCAAAAAGTCAGCAATGAAATGTATATTGTACATTAAAATAAAGGAAAATGGCCACAAAAAGACTCGGTTAGTTGGGCCCTTTTGAGGGCCAACCACAACCTCTCAAACTTAGTTTAACTAATGGGGAACAGATTGAAGTCCTGTTTTAAGCAAGCAATAATTAAGTATGGTAAGAAGTGCCAACTTCTAAATGGGTGTGGGTGGGTGGGGGGAAGCCCTGATCAAAAGATATAACACACAAACATTACTTAGGACCTTTTGAAGGCCAAACTCCATTTACCAAACTCGAATAATGAGAATAAGGAAGAAGTCCCTTATAAACAAGCAATAATTAAGTATGGCAAGATGTGCCACCTTCTAAATAGGGGAGAAGCCCCTATCAAATGATATAACACACAAAAGTTACTCCTTTTGAGGGCCAACCTCATGGCCGTAACTAGAGGCTTGGGGGCCCCGGGGCATCAGATAATAATGGGGCCCCCCTTTTTTATTTTTTTCCCTCCTTCCTCTAAATCCTACATTCCCACTTTATTTTAATAAGTCTTGTTGATGTGTGTTGTTAGTTATTGAATGTTTTTGATCCAGTAAAGTTAATACTGAATTTAGTATAAAATCATGCAATATGACTAAGGTAGGCAGTAGCCTTAAGGTAAAATATTTATCAAGTTAAATTGAAAATTATTCTTTACAATTACACTGGGCCAATGAAATCACATACAAAATACAATAGTATTACAATACACTTTTGTTTACTAAAATAAAAGACAGAAATATTAATATTAAAAACAGAATTAATATCATATGTCGTATGCATTGTATGGTGTATTGGCAGGCTTAAAGGCTTATGACTAAAGCAAATAGTGATAAATGTAAAAAAATAATACAAGTTAAAAAACAACACATTGTAAATACACTAGCAAATGGTGCTTGGAAGTTAAAAACCTTATACGTACATTCTAGTTACAGATTGTCATTGATTGTACACAGAGAGTCTACACAGTTTCATTTGAATCATATTGCCTGGATTACATAAATCTGTGTTTCCTATCTTTTCTAGAAGCAAAGTTACTGATTACTTTATCGAAGTTAATTTTTTGAGCTTGATCATTCTCAATTGAGATCAAAGCTAAACTGCTAAGTCTTTCCTGTCCCATACTACTTCATAAGTAATTTTTTATCAACTTCAGTTTTGAGAATGACCGTTCGGCCTTAGCTGCAATCACAGGAACAGTTAAGTACATAATGCATGCTGTACACACATCAGGATAACTTGATGAAAGTGAGCTGTGGTCAATTATTAACAGATCTGCAAATTATTTAACGTGCTTAATTTTCTCAAATTTATCTTTAAATGAAGTCTTAACTTAAGATATCTGAGATGGAAATGTTGGAGACAAATCTTCCGGAAACTTTCCATTATATTCATTTGCTTTGTTATGGACCTCCTTTTCACTGGCGTTGACAAGAAATTCAGGCTGAATTACTTGGTAGGTGTCAAGAACAGCTTTCATTCCCTGAAAAGAGTGATCTAGCTGAGTGTTTAAAGGGGGTATAACACGGTTACTCTAAAACACGCTTCTGGTTTTTTTAACCTTTCGTCTTCACACAGCTCATTGAAATGTTTTGTCACCTTACAAAACCTACTCTGGCGAAACTCTTTAGTTATTCCCCAACGTTCACACATCTCAGAAGCCTCATACACCAGTTCTCCAAATCTTTCACGCATTTCGCTGACCTTACGAAAGGCCTCCCCCAGTAAGCTATATGCAAATAATAGCTCTACGGTCTCAGATTGCAAAGACTTTGATACAATGTTAAGGGACTCTAAAGCTTCGCATTTTATAAGTAAGAGTAGGACATAGTCAAGTGTTTCCAGTTTTTTGTTTAGTTGTAAGGCTTCATTCCTTTCCTTGCTTTTTTTGCTAGTCAGAATTATGCGGCTGAGACATTTCATCACATCACAGAACCTATATTTAAGGGCGTACACTGCATCATATCTGCTAACCCAGCGAATTGGGCTTAGGGGTTTTAATGTTGTTCTAGTTTTGGAAGAGACACTCTGGTACATTATTGTCAACTCCTCCCAGTGACCAATACTATCACCAAAAAAGCAATATACATTTAGAACTGTTTAAAAAAACTGGCAAATTTCTTTGTTTCCTTCAACAGCATCTTTCAGCACTAAATTTAGGTTATGTGCCTCACAATGTACAAATTAAGTGTGTGGTGCTTTTTCTTTTATGCGTTGTTGCACACCATTGTATGCCCCACTCATTACTGCCACCCAATCCTAACCTTGGCCACAACATTTTGTTATAGCCAAACCTTTCTCTTGCAGCAATTTTATGATTTATTCTTCAAGACCTTGTGCTGATTGATCTTTAATTTCCCTAAAGGAGATGAAAACTTCACAAATTTTCAATTCAGCAGGTTTTCCTGTTTTGTCATTCACTAATTTCAAAAACCTATAAACTTCACTCAACTGGTCTGCTTTAGAGACATCTTGGGTTGTGTCCAAAATTAGTGAAAAAAATAGGACATTTTGAAGTTCATGAGTGATTTCATTTTTATCTTGCAATGATAATAAGTTGATAAGCTCATTTTGGATTTTTGGACTTAGGTATTTTACCGCACCATGTGGACGCTGAAGTAATTCGTGCAACACTGGATCATACTTTGACAGGAGCTCAATAATGGAAAGGAAATTCCCCTTATTGCTATGTTCAAGCCTCTCACTAGTCCCATGAAAATCGAGATTGCATGTTGCAATGGTTAGGGCTGTAACGACCTTGAGTTGACCCTAAAGGATATTTGAGAGCATTGACAATATTCTCCTATTAATTTTCTATTTTAAATATATGTTGCTTTTATTTGAATTTTATATTATATTACTTCAGGCATAAAATAGGTTAATTTATAGTAAATCACCAGATTCTAACTAGGAAAGTACTAGCTATTTTTTGTCGTTGAGTTAACGCCCTGAAGGTAGAAGGCATCAGCCAGTGTAACTAACTTCAGTGTGTTAATGCAGTCGGCTGACATGGAGGTTTTCTGCTCTCGAAACTTCCAGTCTTATATTCGTATGTTCTATCGGACTGCGATTCTAAAATCAGTATCTGCTTTACTTCTTCGATACCATCGTTCGGAACGGACGTGTTTTGAAGGGTGCGAATGTTAAAAACACAACAGGTTAATTAAACAACTCTTAAGTTCTTTTTTCGAAACAAGTAACATAATATAGTATATATATAAAGTGTAGACTTAATTTAAATAGATACGGATGCTTTAAATCATAAACAATTACAAAACTGCGATGTGATAAGTAATCATGATCATTTTTTTTTACATCTTAGTAAGACTGAAATAATTAAATAAATAACTAAAACTTTATTTCATATAAGAATAATTTATTATCTCCATACATTCAGTATCATAACAATTGGTGTCGTAACGTGGGGCTCACGACAAGGTGTACGGGAGATGGCGCCCAAGTGAAGGCTACGACAGGAGGTGTAAGTTGGAAGACGTAACAAATGGTGTCCAATCGCGGGTCATTTATATCCAAATAAACCGTAGCATTATAATTGGCGCACAACGAGGGACGTCATAAATAGGCAACCACGAAGGACATTATAATTGGCGCCCAATCCCGTGGCATCGTTACAATTGGCGCCCACGCAAGCGTAACAAAAGGGGCATCATTACAATTGGCACACAACGTGAGTTGTTACAGGGTCACATTCAGGATTCTCTTAACAACCTTGCGCCAGAAACTTTTCTCATCCTCCAACCTTCTATCAATTATCTCGTCTATAGTCCCACGCTTGCACCACTGCTCATAAATAACACAAGCACGAGCATGGATTCTGGAACCTTCGTGACTTATTATACGTTCCGAAATGTGCTTCCAGTCCCTAACTCCAGTGGTCAAAAACCTTTGAGTCATAGTCCTATGATGTGCTTCTTGTTGTTGGGGGAACAACCAACATGGTAGACAGTAAACACAATCAAGCTTCTCTGAGTAGCATAACCAATTTATATTCAGTTTTAATCTCTCCTTAGTTGTAAAACTGTAATAGCTTTTTGAAAAAGATTGGCCTTGTTGTTTGTCATCTCTTGGAAAAGGGCCATCAGGTTGTTTTGGGCCAGCTGCTATAAGCCTATGTTTAATCTCTGGGTCTTAGTCTTCAACAATTTTATGGAAGATATCATACTCTTCTACAGCCTCCTTTATGTCTTGTGTATTTTCGCTGAATGATACACCCTCTTCATCTGAATAGTTGAGCCGGTCTGGAGTTGAATTTTTGTCAAAGTCATCTTGTAACAACATACTGAATTTTTTAATGTCTTCTATGTCACGAGAGTCATCGTTCGTATGAATCTTTCGTTCTTATAAAATGCTTTCTGAATCATCTATATCTTCTCTCTTTTCATAAAAATTGCAATTTTTCTGTAAAAGAAATAATGGCTGTGTTCCAATTCAAGCCTTGCGTCTTTCCTTTGCTTCCCTGCCCCTACCAGTTTCTTATGCATCTTCGAAATGCGACTTGTATCCTCCATACATAGCATTAATAAAACACGCGAAACAGGTAGGGCCTTTCAATTGGATGTATTTAAATATTTATGAACAGAGAACAGTTTATTTTTAGGGGTGGACAGGATCCCCGAACCCTCGAGAAAATGTCGGAAATTTATCCATTCCCGAGAGAGAGTCAGGTGGGAAAGACCCTTTCCCCAACAAGGGTTCACGTGGGAAATGAATTCCGCTTATTGTTATAGCAGGTACAGTAGCTCCATGGCTTCTTTGGTGCTGACTGACAGCTCACAGCTGACTTCTGACAGTCAACATTAAGGTATATACCTAAATTTTGACTGGGCGTAGGGATACATAATTTGGTCTGGTAGCTTTTCAAAGCCGTCAGAAGTCAGCTGTGAGCTGTCAATCAGCACCACAGAAGATAAAACTGAGGTATACTACTGGCTCAATATCTATTGGTGGCAGTCATCTTCTTTGTTCTGTAGCAAACTTGGAGGGGTAAGGGGGGTATTTTACTGCCTGTGGTGAGACAAACAAGTTGGGAAGCTCATGAGTCACTGTGCTTTGTCTATCAACAGCTCTTTCAGCAAGCGAGAGAGCTTGAAAGATTTAGAGAAGGACAGACATATATCACTCTCCACCATCTTTTGGGAGATCTGGGAGGAAGTAGCTTGCCAAGTTCAACTATTTATGAGCATCAGCCTCTGTTGTTAGCAACCAAAAAGAGAGTAGAGATTACAGGGGTGTTAAACAAAGAACCTTTAAGGGGTGTAAATTCTAGAGAGCATTGAAGGGGTTTTAAACAGAGAGAAGTTTCAAGTGTTACAAACATAAAGAATATTTAAAGGGTAACAAACATAGGGAGCATTTAAGGTGTTTCATAACTAAATAATATTTAAGGTGTTTCAAACCTAGATAGCCTTTAAGATGTGTTAACATAAAGGACATTTAAGAAAGGTAAATGCTACATTTTTATTTTTTTCATTCTTCCAATAGGTAGTTAAATATAAAACACCATTTTCAAAAGAGACTAACTAATAAAAATAATGTATTAACATTTATTATTCGATTTGTATTATTCAATATCTGTTCAAAATTTTGCTATTTGTTTCAACAAAAAAAATATTCTCACATCTCTATATTAATAAGTTTTTATGACATATTATTTATATCACTCTATTATATAATGTCAAAGTTTTTATAAGAATTACCATAAAGTTTAAAAACAATATATATTTTTAATCTATAATTATTTTAAAGTGTCATACTTTTAATTTCTCGTTCCCATCCCGATTGCGATATTTTGACTCATTTCCCGTCCCGTTCCCCTCCTGATATAAAAATGTCATTCCCGTCCAATTCTTGCAATTAACCCGGACCCCCACTTTTTAGGTGGGCATAAGCGATTCTCTAACCTTGTTGGCCCTTCTGTGCCCATGTAAAAACAAACATAAAAGTTGCCATTGGACCCTTCCCACATACTGAAATTTTGGCGCTGGTCACACTTCCAAGATATTTTATGTTCTGTTCTTTTCTCAGCTCTACTCCATCCAACCTTAAAGCTTTATTAGGCTGTACCCTCTTTCTTGTCATTGCCATCACTTCACAAATTGCCATGCAATACTTAAACTAAACTATCTTAATTAATAGTCATTATGATTGTAGTGGAGAATAGTTACAAAAGTTACTAAGAATACTTACAAATAATATGTTTGAACCAAAGACCACTAATCAAAATATGTAATTAAATAAATATGATAAAATTATAGAAAAATGAATCACAAATAAAAGTACAAACATTAACACATATTTACAAATACTTATATATTTTGATGCTTTTATAGCATCTTCCTCATTAGTTAAAAACACACTCTTCTGATGAAGAAGTGGACTAATGTATCCATAAAATTTCATTTTTATGTGTTTTGTTGTGTTTATAATTATGAAATTTGAGGCCTACAATTTTATGGTTTGTAGGCCATGCCCTTCTATCCTCTTTTCAATGTTTAATTTAAATTAAATATAAATGAAATATAAAATATTTGAGTGTATAATTTTTTCCCTTTCAAAAGTTATACAAGATTACAAACTTAATATTTATTGTTCATTCTCATAACCGAAATCAATTAAGAGTTTTTATCCCTTTTTCTGACCCAATTCAAAATTATTTTTGACCTCTACCCATACATTTGACTAATTTGAAACTATACAATTTGATTCCTATATGATCAAATTACCATATATTTTTAATTATAAATGTGAAGGCAAAGTTTGGACTCATTATAAATCTTAAGATTTAGGAATATATAAAAGCCTGAATTTAAAAAATTTATTTTGCTTCAGCAGGAAAGTGCTTCTCACCCGAAAATTTCCCGAAGTCAAAATATTATTTCCGCACAAGCCTAATTTTAATACACACGCATGTCGAGTCGTGTGATCTGATACTTCCACATAGATCGTATCAATAACTATAAAATAATACTATTAACATCGGTATAGTAAAATAATATCAATGTTTATTATAAAAATATATTTGTATTTAATAACAGTTTTTTACTAGAATCCTACTATAGTTTTTTTGTGTTGCCATATTTAGGTACCTATAGCCAATTGTGGGGGAACTGAAGGCACTGCCCCCAAATCCATCCTCGGTTGTATTAAAGTTTTTTCCCCTCTGGAATAAATTTGCCTCCTATGAATTTATTTCCCCTCTTTATAAAGAGATATTTTTCACTCCTCTCTAATTCTCGAAGATGAAGCTGAAAGATGGTTTTCATCAAGCTCCAAATAGCTTCTAGAGCAGTAATCTCAAACTTGCAGCCCGGCGCCAACTGTTTTGCGCCCCGCATAAATTATTACAAAATAAAAATAAATTACTTTTTTTTTTCAATTCAATTGTAATATAGTAAATATAATATAAACATATTAATTTATTATTAACACTTGCTCAGGTACTTAAATTTAATGGTATGTTCAACACACCTTTCACAAAATAGTTTCATTTGAAACATTCGCTCAAAGTCTAACAAACGGAGGAACAGCATTTTAAAAAATCGGGAAAATAAAATAATAAAAATGCTTTGCCAGGAAATCCAAGAATTATGCTGTAATTTTATTCTAGAGTTTGAGTGGCCACCCTGGAATTGATTTTTTAATTTTTATTTACACTCTTTGTAATCATAATCTCACTCTCCAGGCCCCCTTCTCAGTGGAGCTCCATGTGGAAGCACTACTAGTAATGGACCTGCATTCCCACGCTTTCCACTCTGAGGTTATTGGTCTGTTGGGGGGTAGATACTATGAAGAAGGTGCAGTATTGCGGATTACTCGCAGTCAGCCTTGTAAAAGCAACAGTAGTGGAGTACATTGTGACATGTGCCCAGGTAAAACTCATACATGTTGAAATGTTGATAACTACAATACAATATTCATAGGAAGAACCTTATCTTACATAAAGGAAAGCTACT
Source organism: Timema podura (assembly GCA_033556935.1). Classification (NCBI taxonomy): domain Eukaryota; kingdom Metazoa; phylum Arthropoda; class Insecta; order Phasmatodea; family Timematidae; genus Timema; species Timema podura. The sequence goes on from JAVRXN010000001.1 coordinate 40,588,888, forward strand.
AAATCTAGTTTCATTTATTTATACATCAGATCATACTTATGTTGTTGTGTTTTTTGATAGATAATATCAGTTCAATACTTACGAGGGCTCTCCCAAAAGTAATGCAAAACTCATTTCATGCAAAAATTAAATAAATACTAAATGTTGCATTAAAACATTTCAATGTATTATCCTCTATGACTGATGGCGGTGTGCCATTGTGTTCTGGTTGTTTTTTGATGCCATTTAATTCACCATTCAAGTTTAGGTGTCTGATCCTTCGGGTTAAGCCTTTACTCAGCTCATCCATCAACAAAAAATGTTGACCCCACATAAGTTCTTCAGGCTTGGGGAACACATCCAAATTGGGAGGACTATTGGCAGGGTGGGGAAGCTCGGTTCATTTGGATTTCTGTAAAACATTCTTTACAGCTTGACTCATGTATGGCCGCACGTTGTTACACAATATCACCACACCAGCATCTAGCAATTGAGGCCTGCTTTTTCAAAATTTTGGACACAATTTTAATGTAGAATGTTTGCATAATAATTGCTAATCATTGTTCAACCAGTTGTCACCCAATCATTTGTAATAACACCTTCATAATCATATGACATTATAATTATTTGTTTTACTTTTGACTGCTGACATTTAGTGGGATGCCTCCACTCAGCTGATTATGACTTCAGCTCAGGCTCATAATCATGCATCCATATTTCATCAATAGCCTCAATACATTTGAGGAACATCTCACTCTCATTGATAGTGTGTGATTAGCTGTGTCACAATTTATTTTCATGTTGCTCACTACTCAGGTGACAGGAGGTGTGGAACTTACCTTCATACGGCGGTCTTCCTCCAAAATTGTGATTATTGCCACCGAAGTGTTGTTTGTCTTGGCCTTCCCATGTGTTTATTGTCTTTAATGCTAGTTTGATCTACACGAAACTTGTGCTTTGACTCACTTTGTCTCCACACACTTTCTGCAATGATGCATACATTTCAGTTGGTGTACGACTGCTTAACGTTTCAATTTTAATAAAGGAGCTTTTATCTAAATGTGTGACTTGTCTGAAGTTGACATTCTCATACATTTTAAAATGGATATAAGCAGACATGTTCTATCCCTAGCTTTGTTTTGTGCATACTAATATGAAGAGGAAACTTCAAGCTACAAATTTGTGCACAGAACGAAACATTCCATTTTTTTTGGTGGGGGATTGCAGGCTCATTGTGCATTACTTTTGGGAAGACGATCCTATAGAATAACACTATTAATATAGTAAAATAATATAAATGTTGACCATACCAATTATGTTTGTATTATCTAAAAGCCTTTTCCTATGAAAATTGTACTTTATTTTTTATAAGAAAACTTAACTTTACAGCAATTTACTATGCATTTTTTAATTCATTTTATTATAATGTAGTTGCAAACAAAGGAAAAATGGCACCAAATGGCTGTATTAAATTAAATATTGAAAGAAGGATAGAAGGGCCATGCCTACACATTTACCAGAAAACTGTAGGCCCTAAAGTTAACGATTTAAAACACAGCAAAACACATAATTATTTAATTTTTAGGGTATATCAGTCTCCTTCTTCACCATAAAAGAGTAAAACACAGACTGGACTATGGCAGCATGGCTTAGAGGTAGATCATGGTCACTTAGATACTGTTGTTGCCTGTTTCTTGATTAAAAAAAAAGCTTAGGCTTGGATTCTGCAGTTGCGTGTTCACACGTGTCTCTCTATTCTTGGTAGATGGATAGAATCATGTATTTATACTATATTAAATTATTAAATTATATTATCTGTTAATATTGTTTATTTACATTCATTACTGTTTTCAGCCTGTGGCCTAGGTCATTTTTTTTATTCAAGCCATATATATTTTTTACTGTTGGCTTGCTAGGCCTGTCGTAGCTTCATATACCATATACTCTTAACTTAAGACTAGGACAGACACAATATCCAGTCCCCACCCATTATATCATCACTATGAAAGGCTAAACCTACATTTCACCAAAGATAAATTTTTCGGCCATGCCGGGAATCAAACCCGGGACCCTTAGCTCAGACACGCTACTGATTGAGCTAAGGTATTGGATATTTTAAATAGTGTATGAAAAAATTATTAAATAACTTTTTAAGATGGACATTGTACTGTACACTTTTGAACTAAGCTATTTATGTTCTACTAGTAATACAGGAAGTCTCTCTCTACCCAAATCAATTGAGTTCCTTATTTAAAGTTTAACTCTAAGCTCAAAATTGAAATATACCTTGTACCATAAGGAGAACAAATTTGAGTTAAGAATTAGATGGCAGAAGAGAACATATAAAAGGACAATGATTGACATACAAAACAAAGCAGAAAATATGATGAAAAAGAAGTGAATGATACTTAATAAAATATAATAATCATAATCCTCTTTCAATGTGCTTAAATTGTTGTTTAGTTTCGCAGACTGAAGCTAGTGAGAGGCTACATGCTGAAGACCTAGAAGTAGTAGGCTGGTATCACTCCCACCCCAAGTTCTTTCCCAACCCTTCAGTGCAAGATTTGGACACACAGAGCAACATGCAGTCCTGGCTCTGCAAGTCTTCTGTTGCTTTTGTCAGCTTTATTCTCTCTCCATACTGTCCCACAAGCAGAACATTGGCATCAGAATACAGGTGAGTCTATCACATGCTTGGCTGAGATATCTCTCTCAGTGTGCTTGAAAATATTAGTAAATAATTGGTTTGTTTTTAGTTTGTTAATAATGTCTCAAAGATGTTTACTTGTTCATATCAGATCCATCAAGTAATATGCATTCAAATCAGCCACAATCCTCTACTATATATATATATATATATATATATATATATATATATATATATATATATATATATATATATATATATATATATATATATATATATATATATATATATATATATATATATATATATATATATATATAATATAGAAGGCATGGCCTTCTTCTAGGAGAAGCTCTATTTGACAGTGAAACCTTGTTTTTAAAAATGTGACTTTGTGTTTTTTTAGTGTATTAGCCAAACAAATTTCTATTCCAATATCACTTATGTAAATATATCTCTCTTAATTTAAACCATAAGAGATTATAAAAAATAATTGTTTCCATTGAGTTAATATTTCCATATAGATTTATAGGAGAAACAGTATAGGGAATTAATTTATCTGGGAAAGAGTGAGAATACAGGGAGTACATGAGATAATAGAAGAAGCAAGACTGAGATAGTATGGGCATGTAATGAGGATGGAAATGGAGATAATACCAAAGAGAATGATAAAGGTGAAGTAACCCGCCTCGGTGGCTTAGTTAGCTGACACGCTCGTTTCATGTTTAGTCATACTCCTGAGGACAGAGAGATCGAGGTTCAAATCTCGTTCGGGTGAACTGGGGGTGGTTTTTCCTAAATGATTTTCCGCTCCCTCCATGCAAATGTGAGTTCACTTCCTCTAAATTCAACCTTCCCAATCCCTAACCCATTAGCATAATTAGTACTTAAGCATATAACCTGAATGGGTAATAAGATGCGATGCTAAAAAAAAATTAAGTATGAAAGAAAAATACCTCAAGGGAGACCAACAAAGATATGGGAGGAGCTGATAACAGAAGGTGTGCAAGTGAGAGGAGAAGAATAGAAGCAATTAAAGGAGGAAAAATGGTAGAAGGATAGAGGAAGATGGGAGGCATATTAATGAACTGACTTGGCCACAGGCTCCAAACAATTGATGATGATGATGTTAATAAATAATTAAGTGCAACCTAATTAATAAATCATGCGCATATTTTTCATATACTGTATTAATGCCATATTTAACAATATTCATGAGCATTATAGGACCCAATATGGCATTAACAATAAAAAGAAATATAAAAGCATATCATTTTAAGGCTTATTCTGGCACACTTGTACATTTGGTTAGAATTAGAGTGGTATTGGGCTACCATCCTACTGGGAGTATGATATTATATCTATTTAAATAGGGGGCACACAGCTGATGGAACTTGCTTGATCATAATGTCTGTGATAATGATATTCAATTAGTGTATCCTCTTTTATTAATTAGGTGACTTAAGAATAGGGGCAGGGCACAAGCAAAATAGAAAACACTAAAAAGTAAAAACCATCTAAGATTACATTTGCTATGCAAAATGGTTCCCGTGGCTTCTGATGTGTAGATTTGAACCCAGGCTCTTAAGTATCTAAGCAAGGTTCTTTACTATAACAAACGCTATCGTATCAAGGAGTAAGAGTGCTAACTTACATGTACATGTAATCATCATCAGCAGCAGCTGTGTCGGCCTGTGTCTGTGTCAGTCTAGTAAAATGCCTACATCTTCCTCTGTCCTTACACCATTATTCCTTCTTTGTTTACATCATTCTCCTGTTACTTATACACTTGATGTTATCTGCTCCTCTCCTCCCGTCTCTTTCTTGGTCTCCCTTGTGTTCTTTTTCCTACGTACTCAATTTCCATCATTCTCTTTGGGATTCTTTCCTTATCCATCTTCACTAGATGACCGCACTATCTCATCTTAGGTTTACTCTTTCACAGTGATGAATTAATGAACAGGGACTGGAGGTTGTGTCTGTTCTAGTTTAGTACTCTAGTAGTATCCCAATATTATCCTCGTTCTTTTACGTTTATTCTTCACTTGCTCTAGTCATCGTATCCTTGGTCTTCCAACTAGTATCGTCCCATTTACTTACATTTCAGAGTATCGTATTGCCTTCCTTCTTTTGTTCATTCGTTGTAGATGTACATACCACTTTAGTCAAGCTCAACTTATTTACAATCTACATAACAACTCATAATGATAACAATTCATCCAAAATTGAGTATTTTAGATGTAAATATTTTTATTGGGGAAGCTTCATATATATCAAAATATTTTTGAAGCATCGCCAAAGTTGATATTTTTACTGAAACAAGGTCAAAGTTTTGAAGCCTCACACATACACACATACATACATGTTATTATAGTCCTCATCTCTTTCTTAAGTAGATTTTCCTGTGTCATTTGACAATTTGGGATTTGAACCCCTCCTTATTTGGGCTCTACTCAAAACACTAATTGTCATCCGCCGTAAAATGGGCAGTTACATTAATTCATTTGCATTGTTTTGTTCTACAGATGTATGATTGTGGAAAAGAATGAAGATGCTGGCCCCTTAGGAACACCATATAGATTGAAGGTTGATGTGGTGTCGTATGGACTTTCTGTCACCACTTTCATGAACCAAATAGCACAAATTTTCACTCTCAGTGAGAATAGTAACATGGGTGTTGTGGACTTCAGCTCGTTGTATAGTTCGAACCTTAGTTATACTGACAAGGTAGGTAGAGCTAATTTTATTAATATTGTTGACACTTTTCATCTTTGTTTACCAATCTCTTTCGTGTGTGTGTTTGAGGATTTAGCAAATATTTTGAAGAAAAAAAAACTAATCATAATAATTTAATATCCAACTAAAATATTGGTTTGTATGGGGAAATAATGAACAAATTGATCAAATAGAAAAGATGCTGAAAAATTATGTAATTCGATCTGAGTAGGTTTTCCTTAAAAAGTTAATTAGAATATATTCACATCATTTATGTCACATTTCCTGTTATTGACTTTAATTTCAATTATTAAGAAACCCTATAATGTGGTAAGCAAATCTTTGAAATTGAACCATAAAATAATATTGAAGTTTGGTTTAGTAGTTATCTAATAAAAAATATTGTGCACATTAAAATTTTGCAGTTTATCTATCATCACTAATGATAAAATTATATCTATTTTATAAAATAGTGACTTCAAAGTTCTCAGTTTTGGATTATAATTTTTTTTTAATCTTGAATATTATAAGACTTAGGTATTTTATCACTAATTTTGTTCACTAATGACCCAAATATATATTTTTTTCTACAAATTATTTTTAATTTACATATATATAAAAATACTATTTGTTTATCAGTTCCTACAAAGTCTTAGGGTGGTATGCAATAACGAGGCTAAGCAAAAAAGAAGATAGTTGATTTGATTTGCTATCTTCTTTTCTGCAATTTGTTCTGCAACTCATTCTTGCATGGGAGCCTTAATGGCTTTCGTTTCAATTCTATTATTTAGTTCTACTGATCATTTTCAACCTTTTTCATTTTAATTTTTCTTAGTAGGGTACTGGAAAACTTATTATTTAAAAACTTTGTTTTCAGTGTGTGGAAAGTGCCAAACATCACTTAAGTCAGTGTGACCCCTTGGTTGGGGAAACTTTACTTAAAAATGTCCTTCGAGCTGTCTCTAGTGCGTGCAAAACTTTATCAGTGTTGAAACAAAGTGTAACAGTTGGTGTTGAGATATGAATATGTTGGAAAGGTTTGTTATCTTTGACACATTCTGCATTCAATGTTTTACAGTGAAATTGAAAACAAGCTATACAGGAAGATCAAGTTACTGTGAACTTTGTAATAACCAATGATTAAATTTGTTGAAAAATGATTTTTTTGTCAGTAATTAAAAGGCACTTCTTATTGTCTGTGCTTGCCTTTTCTTTAATTCAAGCATTATTTTGTAATATTAATGATGCAAAGTATAATGTGGGAGAAAAATAATTGTTTAGTATGTTTGGAAAACGAACCTTGGGAATTAACTTTTTAATGTTTTACCAGTTAAGGTGCCTCTCCATTACTTATTATGCCTACTCTTTTTTATTCTCTCTCTCAAGAGCCAAGGTAATAATAGTAATAACCATTACTACAAGATGGCTTCGATACTTGACTGTGGGCAGTAAAGTCTTACACCTTAAAGCAGTCTCCAATTATCTCTGTAAGTCTTGGTTGGTGCGAATCCTTATGATGTTGAAGTTTATTAGTCTTTGTCTTAAGTTAAGGCAGGTGAAACCTTTGCGACCAGTGTGCCACATAAGGATTAGTTGGATTTTGAACTAGTCTAGTGTTCCACCTCTTATTTACCTTTTTTAAGGAGTGTCTAAAAATTAAAACCTGTTGAATATTACGAAAAATAATGAATAAATAAAATCAAATTTAAAATATTTTAACTATGTCTAGATTTTAAAGAAGGAAAATTTATTAAATATTATTGTCAAAGTGAGTGTCTTAGACAATATTAATTTCAAATAAAATCATTGAAAGTAAATTCATTGGAAAAATGACCAGTTGATAGACATGTTAAAATCAGAAACTTATAATCTATTCGACATTAGCTTAAAATATGTTTCATGTTGCTAACCAAGATATTTATGTTTGGTTCATAACTTGTTGTCTTCAACAGAACACAAGGTGACTTTGAGAATGAGCCAAGATGGTTTCTAGCCGTTGACTTGACAATGTTCATTGTTTAAGAATCAAATAGCCAAAGCTATTATTTATGCTTTTAGTGAAGATTACTATTTCTAGATATCATATTCTGAAAATTGAAAAAAGACAACTGGAGACGGGAATCGAACCAGGGACCTTTGGCTTAGTACGCCAATGTTCTAATCACTGAGCTATCCAGGAATTGTCCTGAGTGTGATTTTATTAAAATTACTAACTATCAGATAACGCAGCCACCTTCGACTCGGTAGTTGGCTTAATGCTGCCACTTGCACAATTATTATAATTGTAAGGGATTGCATATTTAATCAATTATCAATTTATTTCAATTTTCAGAATATGATATCTAGAAAGAGTAATCCTCACTAAAAGCATAAATAAAAGCTCTTCTATTTGATTCTTAAATATGCAATCCCTTACAATTATAATAATTGTATAAGTGGCAGCATTAAGCTAACTACCGAGTCGAAGGTGGCTGCGTTATCTGATAACTCGTGACCTTAATAAAATCACACATTTGTAAATGACAATTTCCACATGTCCATCATAGACTCTGTCTTAAAATATGAGTGAAGAATGACCCTGGGCACAGGACGATTCCTGGATAGCTCATTGGTTAGAGCATTTGCATGCTAAGCCAAAGGTCCCGAGTTTGATTCTCGTGACCAGGTGTCATTTTTAAATTTTCAGAATATGATATCTAGATGGAGAAATCCTCACTAGAAGCATAAATAATAGCTTTGGCTATTTAATTTTTAAATATAGAATCTCTTACAATTACAATAATTGTACAAATGGCAGCATTAAGCCAACTACCGAGTCGAAGGTGGCAGCGTTATCTGATAACTTGTAATCTTAATAAAATTACACATTTGTAGCCGATGATTTCCTCACGTCCATCATAGACTCTGCCTTAAAATATGAGTGAAGAAGACCCTGGGCACTGGACGATTCCTGGATAGCTCAGTGGTTAGAGCATTGACGTGCTAAGCCAAAGGTCCCAGTTTTAATTCCCTTGTCCAGGTGGTAATTTTCATTTTTCAGAATAAAGTTCATTGTGACATGACATGGCTTTTGAAATATTATTGACTTAAAAAAAATTACACGACATTTGGAAAAGTTTTATTCAATGTTTATTTTTTTCATGTCAGTATGCCATCCAAATCATGTTTGCTTGCCACTGGGTGGCAAATATGTATAGGTTTGCCATTCCTGACCTTAGGCATAGTTTTTAAAAATTCTACATATATATTATGAGACTGACATCTTAGACTTTGTGAACAATAGTTCTCTATGATTATAATATAGGCCTATATTAAATGTAATATTAATTAGTTTTCTAACTTGATCACCAAGGAAAATTTCAACTTCAAATCCGAGAAGAAATTATAGAAGAGATTTTAACTTCAAATCCAAAGAGAAATCTTAAGACTATTGACGATAAGAACATGACATAATATTCTTAACATGATATACTTGGCATGTTTTTAATGGAGGAAGCGAGGTCTACTGTTCACAGAACTACTAGCATTATATTATTTTCATATCACTTGGTCTAGCAGTGGTCTGCAGAAACATTGGTGTTGGTATCAAGAGTTCGGCTTGTATTAGGTTTGGTTTTGATAGTTTTTACAGAACTCCAATATCCTCTCAGCCATGAGGTTAGTGACTACACACTTGATGGACACCAGCGCAGTGAGTCAGGTCGTGTTCATGTAACCAACAGGAGAAAATACAACTTATGTGTATCAAAACAAAGGGCCATATTCAGAGTCAAACTTAGTGCACCTCGATACCAGACTCAAGACAACACCTACCTAGACACTCAAATGAACTAGATCAGTTTCACATATGAAATGGGCCCATTCCATTCTGGTGTCGAGCTGCGCTTAAGGCACAGTAAATCTGACCATGAATTTGGCCCAACGTGTAAACAAAATAGATTACTAAATATAAATATAGACTGAACGTATTAGTTACTCAGCTAATAAATGCTTCAAATATATTAATTTCTTGGGGACCAACCATGAAATTGTAATTTTAGTAGAAAAACTATATTTTAATAACTTCAAAATAGCCTATATTTGTAAATACAGAAATTTTGCGGAATGTTTTTTACAAACTTTTACTTAGAACATTAAAATAATTATCTACTATTTTAAGTTTATTTTAGCATTTTTGAATTCATAATACATTCGCGAAATAAAACAAAATAGTTTTGCAAAATTGACTACTTGACCTTACAAATCCATTTTTGATTTAAATGCGATTTAACAATTTTTCATTTAAAAAAAAATTCCCTCTACCTGGTAAATGTATTTCCTTCAACCAAAGTACATTGGTATCAAAAATGTTTGAACCAATTACTATAACGACATAATGTGACAAGAGGCAAATATTTAAAAATATAAAGAAGAAAACTAAACAATATTTAGGTAAACTAAATTATATTTTTAATCTCCTGTTTGGAATTTACAAACTTTATTGTTTTTTTCCAAGGATAAACAATTTCCCTGGTTAGGGTTGGCTCTTTTTTAATGAAAGAAAGATGAGTGTTGAACAATTCTTCACAAGTTTTGACTAGAAAAGTGAATTTTTTGACCGCAAAATATGAAAATGTCAGGTAAAAGTTAAAAATTGGTGGCAACATTTTTTTTTTGTTTGCCTACCTACAAATACCTTCAAAGTTGTTGATGCATGATGCAATAAACAAAATAAATGGTAATGTGCACCACTCAAATTTTCTCTCCTTTATCTAAAAACACACAGAGTTGTGAAACAAAATAATATACACTGTTGCAGAAACACTCCACCAAAGAGCATAGTTGAAATAATATACACTTGTACAGAAACATTGAGGCAAGAGGAACATCTCTGTCCACCAAAGAGCATAACAATCAATTTCACTTTTCAAAAAGCTCCAAAAAAATGCTTATAGCTTGGAAACTATTGCTTTTATAAAAATATATTTGAAATAAAAATTATTTTTTAATAGTATCACAACTATACAATGATAGGTTATTTCTTATCTCAAATGGTGGCGGAGTTATGATCAAAATTGGAAATTTCCATTTGTATAAAGTACCCTCAAAGTCATATTCTTAGAAAAACAAGAATTGCAATGTTTGTAATATTAAACAGTGCCTAGACACAAAATTTAATAAAAATTGATAGATCGCTTTTTTGAGAAAATCAATGTTTTCCTCTTTTTGCTCTTCAATAAACCACCCTTAATTCTAGGGTTGGACATCTAATTTTTAAAAATCCCTCAGGGGGAATTTTATAAAAAAACCAGATACCATGTTTTATCCCCATTGGTACAATGGATTCAGCTCAAGGTTGAGATACAGATGGCATTGCAAAAACCACTTTTCTTGTTTCAGGGGCTCATAAATCGTTGACATTTATCAAAGTCTCGAGATCAGATTTTTTGAATTTTTACTAAAGGGACTCGACCATAGGCTGAAAGATGATGATGATGTAAACTTCGTTATCATAGTAATGGAAGACTTATTTTGAAAGAATAAATCCACTTTAAAAACCCTAGATACCATCTACTAAGAGCCGACTGATCAACTACATATATTATTTTACTATAATAAGTTAGTATGTAATATTAAAAAATCCTTCTTGGATAGGTATTAAAAAAATAATCTGGATAGCTCATGGTAGTTCAAATACCTGGGGTTCAAATCCTTGTTCATGGTAAAAAAATTTAAATGTCACAAATTGCTATCAGATACTTTCTGAATGAACGTTATTATATTTTTATACACACATTACATATTTACACATTTTAGTCACTCTTGATCAAGAAAATAAGTCCTCGAGAGAAATAATAATTTTTTATATATATCCTATAGCCTTGTACACATCAGTGAAAAGAATGGCAAACCGAACACCAAAGCGAGCAAAGTACCGCATCATTTCCACAATCCACCCAATCTCTGTGTTTCGGTGAACCATCAAAGAGAATTGTGCGAACTTGTTACAGGTCTGGATGGGAAAGCAAACATTTCAATGAACATATTATATAATTTCAGTGCACGATTAGCAACAGTTAAAGAAAGATGGTTTGTTTAATCTAATTTTATTTTTTCATCGAAAATAGAAGGGACTGGAGACATAACTTTAAAGTGCATTGAACTTTATGTAAATAACAAAGTTATTTGGGACACTAGAAATAAATATTATTTTAACAAATTGATGAAGAATGACGCGTGGAACAAAATAGCAACTGATTTGTTGTCACACACATCATGTGAAATATATTTCTTGTGTGAATGTGGCTTCTCTTAAAATCATATTTCTTTTTGCGGTATTTGGTCCAATTAAAATCAGAAGTAAATCATAATAATCAGAATGCATTCTGGTAAATATGTGAAAGTGTTAGTTTAGTTCTTGAGCTCTCAAGTCATTTAATAATCAAACCCCACCAAATGCTGATCGTGTATTACACAATTGAGTTTGCCAACTAATATTTTTTTTCCTTTGCTTCTTTTGAGTATAAATATATACGGCTGCCACTTCTTGTTAATTTGGACTTGAACAGTACTTGCTCGGAGAGACTAAAAACCACTGAACTGACTACCCCCATCACCTGTCGGTGTTTGAAAAAGGTTTAAAGCGCAGCTCAGTGAGCAGCTCGCTGTTTGGTTGGCCAATGTGTACGTGGCTTAAGAGAATGATGTGTGTAAACTGAACTTTTTTTTAGAATTATAAAAAATTTATGCTTATTTTAAATTTTGTATAACCATGGTTTGGCTAGTTTGGTTATATATAAATAAAGTTCTTCAAAACTTTTAAAATTGTTTACACTTGGTACAGTTTATTTGGGTTATAGCACCAATATCATAATATACTAATGCTGTGGAATGGTTTACCAAAATTAGTTGGAATCTAGTGCTCTTTTTAATTGAAATTTTGCTAACCCTAGACTAGGCCTGGCGAACCTGTGGCACACTTTAAAGTATTTTTTTGCTAGACCAAGTTTTTTTTAAAACTCCTTATAAATATATTACAATCACAGTTATTAATTTTGTCTCATATAGAGTTTAGCTATGTAATTAGCTTGGAATGTTTAGTATGTAATTTCTTAAACTCTCGTATTTACAACTATTCAGAAACATCTCTAAGATCAATTTAATAAAAAAAAACTTTTCCCTGTATTTATGATTTTTTAAAATATTTTTTGTATATATTTTGCAATAGCTATATATGTATATTTTTTCAACTATGACCTATAATTTTATAACCGCCAATCTCGACCATTTCATGCCATGTACTGCGCTTTATAACCTCATAGAGAAAGATGGAGACATTTTACTAAAGTGACACAGCCACAGATTGGAAACAATTGATGATTTTACATTTCAATATTATTTTCCAAATGTGCAACAATTAAATGTAGTGGAGTCGAAGTAGCTACATGACCAAAGTTGCTAAATCTTTCTTTATGTAGTCCTGCTTCAAATATAAGTTGACACTTTTATTTTTGGCAAAAATAATATAATTTTATTTTAAAGGGTTGATACACACATTGGAAACAAAAATAATGGGGAAGATTAAAAAAGTTGGGAGTTTTTCAGATTTTTTTTTTCACTTTTTAAATACAAAATAGAAGAGCACAACCCAGTGTAAACTATCAGTTTAATCTACAATTTATAAGACTTTATAAAGATCACTTTAATAACGCTTTTCCACTAATTACCTCATTGGGTTATCAGAGCCTTAATCCAGGATTATTTTGAAGAATTAAACAGAAACCAGTGAAAATGGGATTGTTTTATATTTAAACCCCCTGAATATTTATTACAAAATAATGAACCCTCATTTTATATATATATTCTCAAGGGGTCATCTTTAAATAGCATAATATTTTCTCTTAATCACAAAATCACATAATTCACAAGGTTATGGATAAGAGAGGTTATCATAAAACTGAGGTCTGTTGAAAGGGTTATCAAAGTCAACCAATGTCATGTTAAATCTTCTCACTACTACTGTAACAATTAAGATGGTTTATATGTCAACTCACCACAATGAGCGATAGGTGGTTGAACTCTTTAGGTTATCAAATAGTGTGTCGACAGTTTTTGCACTTAGGAGTAGTTAACAAACCATGCTATAAGTTTATATGTATTGCAATGAGAAAGTATACTCTAGGTAGACAGTTTAAACAGTTATTGGGAAAGGTTGGGTAAAGATTTAAAAGACTCTTTGTTAGTAGACAGGTTGGGTATTAAATAAGCTAATATTTGTTAAGGGTGTACTAGGGTCACTTTCAAAATTTGAAGTGAAGCTTGACTAGGATGACCATACATCCTGTTTTTTTTGCAAAGTCCTAGCTGACCCGCCCTTTTTTTTTTATAAAAACTCTAAAATGTCATGTAATGTCAATCATAAAGTTATAGTTGTGATGAGATTGGATGCATGTAATAAATCAAATATTTCTGTATCTGATAGATGGGTGCAAATATTTTCTGAAATGAGTGAAAAATGTTTATATTTTTAGGCATTTTTTTATGTAGTAGAGTTGATCCTTTGTTTACCAGGAAGTACAGCATTTGTGGAAAGAATATCTTCTGTTATAAATAGCATATGGTCTAAGGCGTTATGTAGATTTAGTGTCGAATCAATGAGAGCCAAGCTAATTGTAGGACAAAATTGTAACATGGAGTGTTATAAGTTTTATGACAAGATATTGAAAGATCGACATTTGTTGTGCAAAGTAGATTCATCCGAAAAATACTCATGGTACAAGCAGGATGGAATTCAGTCCCCAAATACATCCACCTAAGTTTTGGTGTGGGTTCTGTGATGATTGGTTTTAAGATCACCATGTTATGTTATAAAAACTTTTTTTGTATAACAAAATTTTTTTTTTAACTTGACTATTCCAGCATACTCCCCCCTCCCCCCATCTTGTGTTTGTCTCAAGGAATTATGGTCAGTCTAAGCTTGACCCAAAAGCTAAGTTGAAGATAAGGTAATGTTATGTCAAATCACTACAGTTAATCAAATTACATGAAGTGAATCTACGTAAAGAAAAAAGGTTTAGAGAAAACAACAAAGCACTCTATATTCTTTTGTTGACATCAGAATTTATCTATGCTTATGTTATTTTTTAGCACCGAGTCTTACTACTATTTGTTTGAATTAAATACTTATATAGTACATACTAATTATGTTAATGTGTTAGGGATGAGAAAGGTTATATTTAGTTGAAGTTATGCTCACATTTGCACTAATGGATGATAAAAACTACGGGGAAAACCCTCTGTACACCAAACCAGCATTCAAACCCGTTTTTGTCATCGGCAGTCCAGTCTATTAAGAGAGTGACAACTCAGGCAATTCAACTAACTAAGTAGGTCTAATTGATGTTAAAATACTGTTCGGTAGCTGTTCTAAAAATATTTTGAAATGTGTCATATTTAGGGCCGGTCATCGGATAAATATTGCTATCAGGAGGTTATAGTTAGCGACCAGATAAAGGTTATCAACCACTTTAATATTTTATATTAATTATATTAATTATTAATTTATATTAATTTATATTAACTATATTAATTTGTTCTTATATAACTATAACTCTACAAATAGCTTGTTAGTTTTTATAGAAGTGTGAATTAAATATTCTAACTTTATATATAGAGCCTGGGCATGTGCCTACTAAACATATGAACCAAGATTTTAACCTAAAACAGATTCTGATAGGCGAAACCTCGTGAAAAACAACACATCCCTATAGTAACACCAATTTTAACTTTCAGATGAAAGTTATCAGGTACTTAAAGCTCCTGATAAAAATGTGATGGATAAATACATTTTATTTAGCAGATAAAAGTTATCTGGCAGTCATAAGACGCACTTTTAACTTATAAACCAGATATAAATATTTATTGGCGAGATTAATATTTATCCAGGAGTCATAAGACTGGCCCTTAGTAAGATATTTAAAATCTGTTCAGCGTATAAACATTTTACACTTTCTCTTCTAAATGTTTTGAAGATGTAAAGGTTGTTGCAGGTGTTTGAAGTCAAAGAAAAGGAGATTTTACCTTTGACATTTCAAAGCTTTGCACCCCCAATTAAATTTCAGAGTATTATGTGTTGTATTTACATTAAAAAATATTTCAAATTAATTCGTACGTATTTTAATCTACAAAATTTAATCAAACACAGGGGTGATTGTTTTATATGTGGTGAATTATAGGAGTACTATGTGTTGTATTTACATTCATAAATCTTTAAAATGGTTTAAACTAGGAGGGATCGCCAGCACACTTACCTTGGTGATACTGGAGTAGAAATGGTTTAAATAGAACACTAAAAAACACATTTTTTAGGACAGCCAACCTTGCAGTTCAACCAAGAGCATCAGTCTACTCTCTTGGCCTGATGAAGCTGTCTGTGACAGTGAAAGCTTATCCTTAAAAATGTGTTTGTGTGTTTTTTAGTGTTCTATCTAAACAATTTCTACTCCAGTATCACCAAGGTAAGTGTGCTGGCTATCCCTCCTAATTTAAACCATGATTTATCCTAGTGCTCTATTCCAAATAACAAAAATCTTTAAAATTAATTTGTAAGTATTTTAGTCTACAAAATTTAACCAAACACAGGGGTGATTGTTTTAAAAGCTGTGAAGTATCAAGGTTGCAAAAGTATTAAACCCTGGCAACAGGTATTGCAATATCTGAGAAAGATATATCTGTATACAAATAGTATATTCTATATAGATTGCTCCTGGGATTGAACCAGGATCTATCATGATAGACTCCTTTAGTAAAAAAAGGGAAGGGGGCTTGAATTACTCCTCTTTCAAAAACTATAAATAGAGGGTTTGGAAAACAAGACAAATAAATGTATACATTATTCATAACTTATTTTTATTTCAAATAATTTATCAACAATATCCCACTTTTGTAGACATAGACAAAATAGTTTATGAAACAAAACAATGTACTAGCATTGAAACATTTCAGGAGAAACTATCTAACATAATACTGATTGCCTACAAATATCTATAGCATAAAATAAAATTAGCAACCATAATAAATAACAGGATATACATTTAAAAAAGGCACCAAAACCAGCTGGATTTAAAGAGTTTAATAACCAGGCGCGATTCTAGAAAAACTGTTGATACAAAGAAAACCTTGTTACATAAACATTTTCAAAAGAGTAAAGTTGAAAAATTATTTTTCTTGAATAAGGGCATGAGTTGACTTTTCTCAATAAATTGACTCATTGTTCAACTCTCCAGAAGGGACCAAAAAATGTAATTGAAGTGTGATGGAATATTTACAAATGTTCTTCTGCAGACTATAACACTTTTATTGACAGTTATGCAGACTTACATTCACTTTACCAACAGTTTAATTGTTTAAATACTTTTTTTTATTGTGGTCCTAACCTCTTATTACAAATAACCATTTCTGCCTAAATTCATACAACTTTTAGTCTAGACGAAATGGGTTTGGTGGAAGACAAGATTGCTTCATTTTCTATACTTGCACACTACAATAATACTAGTACTTACAAAGAAGTGAACTCATTATCATTAGTACTTGGCACCACATTTCTAATCAATGTCAAATCACTCATATCCTAAATACTTGCGCCCCCCCCAAAAAAAATCAATTTCATTAGGATCCAAACAAAACAAATTTTCAGTGATGTTTGCTTAACAACTTCACTAGCCAAACCCATTTGTTTAGAAGAATGAAGGACCTAAATAGCATACAAAATGGCTAAAAGAAAAACTATCATACATATATGCTCAGAAGATGGTCAAAAATAACAGCACCATAAAATTGTCTGACATAGCTTTAAAATACATTAACCCCATCAAGTATACAAATATGGTTACTGTAAGGCTCTCAACTTAAATCTTGTAGAATAGTGCTCTCAATTTATGTACTATTACACATTACATTACAATTTTTTTTAGTGTTTATCAACCTATTTCAGATCTGTTGATAAATAATTTCCACACATGTTATCACAGAATAGTACATCGAAAGATTGGGTTGCAACCAACTTTCACACCTTGCAGCCGAGCCTATAATTTGAACTCAAACTAGTCGCATCCATTTCATTCAAGTCTCAGCCTTTCTTATCTACAAGAAACCTTGTATTCACATGTTATAATAATCTTATGTTTTTTAATTATTTTTAATTAATAGTGTAATAGAAATATAAAATAGTTTGTAGGCCTAATTAAAAACATTATCTAGCAGGCATATTGGAAGTGCTTTATATTAGAGGCGGCAAACTTTATTGAATTCAGTGGAAAGGAAAATTTAGTTTTTGAAGTAACAACTTTATTTCACACATTTAATCTAAACTTTAGTATATATAATTTTCAAAAAATAATGTATAAGCATGAGGTATATGAAACGACAGGCCTAGCCAGCCGGTAGTGGAAAACTATGTGACTTGAATAAAAAACTGACCCGGACTATAGGCTGAAAACAGTAATCGATGTAAAGTAAAATGTAGAAGCATATATATTTTTTTCAATTTTTTAAATCCATTACTGTTTCCAGCCTATGGTCTGGTTCGATTTTTACTCAAGCCAAATATTTTCCACTACCGGCTTGCTAAGTCTGTCGTAAGTATAAGCATATCTACCCATATTATTATTTATGTGATTGCATAAATTTATTTTCTGACATTGAATTTTAAGGAAGGGAGATTTTGATCCTACCCTGATGTAAAGATAGGGATTTACCTCATCTACCTTATACTTTAGTTATTTTCTATCTAGTCAACATTAAGTAGAATTCCTAAACATTTAAAAGTAATACATTTGGTTCTTTAATTTTTTATAAAAATCCATTTGTTGACCAATGAAAGAAATTTTAAATTTATCAACTTTCGAATTCAAATGCTATCTTAGGTTGTAAAAACATATAAGTTCCTTTATCAAACCTATATTTTAGCTAGAATAAGTTTTTAGTTTAATTAACAACCCCGGTCTTTCATAATTGCAGACAGATAAAACATATTGCAAAATAAGTATTTATTTTAAGATATTTTCCTGTGTTTGTCCTTTATGTTATTTGTATCTTAACTAAGTGTTCTATGATTGTCTACCAATTGCATTGCTCTTCCTTTTATAGTTTTTGGTCTCCTCTTTTAGGAAATTGCATTGCACATTTTACACTCCCTTCTTATGAGTTGCGATAGAATAAAACCTAGAGGGGTGGAGTGGGTGGCAACGATCAATTTTATTTTATTTAGAAGCAGCCCCTACATCTTTGTCCAATGTCGGCAATTTAAAGCAGGACCTGTGATCTTCTTTTAATTGTAAAAAACACTGTCAAGTCCTTCCAGTGTGTATAGTACAAAGTATATGTACTAATATTCATAATTATTTTTCACATGAAACAAATGAAGAGATTATTTTTACTTGAATTACTAAACAAATACACATTTTAGCACAAAAAAATAAATAGAAAAAGTGTATTTGGTTGAACATTTGAATTTATAAAGTAATTGCTTATGGTTTGCAAGCTAAAGTATTTTTATCCGAGACGAGACTAAGCAAGCTTCTAATAATGCTCTCAAGTCTTAGTTGAAAGTTGTACCAGATATGGTATTGCACTTAATTTGTTGAACCCATTAGTTCTCAATACAGCCATTTTGATGATCCCACCCTCTTTTTTTGATTTTCACTCACATCATTCTCAAATTTGGTACTTCACATATAAACAACATTCAGACAAGCAGAGAGAAGAGTAAATAATGAGTTCTCCAAATATCAATACAGTAGGTTCGAAATTGCCACGCCTCCACTTGCACATCACTTGTTATTGCAAACATACATCCATACATACTTGCTTTATCATCAAGCAGCAATCTTTTGGTCAACAAGCAAAGCATTACCGTTGAGTAAATGTTCCTTGACAACTATATTTACTGGAGTGATTAACTTTCCTGAGATGGTTGAGGCAATGTTGATTTTAATGCTTGATCCAAGTCGGCGATCAAATCTTCAGGAGCTTCCAAGCCAACAGAAACTCTGATTAGAGAGTCTGTGATTCCTAGAGCTATCCGTTGATCATAAGGAACTGATGCATGTGTCATCAAGCATCTATGAAAAATAATTAATAACAGTTTAACCTATTATTTTCCTACTTATACAAATAAGATGTATTCTTGTATAAAACAAACACAACTTTACTTCAGAATAAATTAGAAATTTAAAAAAAATGTGTATTTGTTTGTTCTAATTTGATCTTGGCATATAACTTAATTAATAAACAAAATTACAGTTAAATTATTAGTTAGTAATACGGCAGTAGAAACAAAATTAAGTTTTAAATTCAGAAAAAATAAATGAGCCTGAATTTCACTGGAGAGACAATAAGATACCAAGCCCTGACCCACTTGATTAGACAATGACATATTATTGTTCACTTTGCTATACCAATATTAATGTTAAAAACTTAACTAGTAAACTTACGGAAGCTCCACAAGAGACTCAAAACCTCCAAGACTTTCTGCTAGCGTAAACACTTTAAGGGCCTTGAAGAACATTTGACTCTCTTGGAGTCCACCCTTGATGTAGAAAGACAGCATTCCACTGTGGCCATAAGATTGCTTCTTCGCTAGTTCATGTTGAGGGTGTGATGGCAAACCTTTGGTAAAACAAAACTTTATTAAAATTAGAGGTTTGCAAACACCAGTTTTATTCATTCAAGTCGATTTAAGGGGATCTTTTCATAAAGCTCTCGAGAGTCGAATCAATCTTGGGTTAAGTAAATATCTCATTTTCAAACTTAATTATGCAAATAAAAAAGCATTTGTATTAAAGTTATTAAAACATTGTTTTTTAATGAAATATCACTAATATATTATAGATAAAAGTAATGTTTTAAAATCTAAAATAAAAGTTTGTTATATCATTAAAAAAAATCATGCCATTATAAAAATGGGTAGATAATAGGATTTATTTTAAAATACACTGGTATAAACCAATAACATTATTATGATTCATTTCAATACTGTTAGGGACAATTTTAAAAACATGAGTGAACATAGGTTTGGATGTATAGATTTAGATTTTATTTATAATAACAACCTCACTAAATCCCTGTCAATCTGGAGTATAGCTGTTCATTTGGTACCAAACTCCTACCAGAGAAAGAAGTTAAGCATTAATTAATTTTAGGATGTACATAGTACACATTTGCATTAAGATGGCCATGGTATGGTCTTATGCTAAGCTATTTGTGTTCTAACAGCAGCATTCAACACCAGTTTAGCCATTATTATTATTATCATCAATCATTATTATTATCATCATTATCAATCATTATTGTTTAGAGGCCCATCCACACAATGAGGTAATTAGGGCCTTGAAACATGGAAAAAAACAATAAAATCCCCAAGGGGGAGTGAAATGGTATATTTTATAGTTGCAATAAGCAGGTGGATACAAAAATAAAATAAAATATACAATAATAAAAATATCTCAATATGAAAAAATACCCACTTAAAACACTAAGTAGGAGTGCTCTAATAGGGCTATTAAAATGTTTTGAGTGATACACCTGCTAATAAAAAACCACAGGGGACAGTTTACCCAGTTGCTGACTTTGACATTCCAATAGCAAGCTGTACAATATTCTTTGTGTTAGATTCTTCCGCCCTATCTACTACCACCACCCCCTACCATAATTATTTCACAAACCACTTCCAAACAAGTAGAGAGAAGAGATAACAGTGATTCACTTCAGTCACCACTAGAAATAACCTTTTTCAAGTCCGAGCCTATTATTTACTTCAAAAATGTTCTATGTACCCAAAAGATTGTTTAAGGTGTTCATAACTAGAGTTATGCAGCTGTAAAATAATTTTTAAATCATAAATTTTTTGTTTAGGGGCATATAGTTATATAAAGCGTCAAGCTAATTTTTTTTACAAAATACACAATAAATTAGTGTATACTATCAATGGCAAATCAATAAGTAGATCAAGATTACACACCTGGATGTAATACCTTAACCACAAGTGGATGATTCTCCAAGAACAAAGCCACTTTCAAACTATTCTTCATATGTTCACGCATTCGAACAGCTAGAGTTTTCAGACTTCGATTTACTAAGTAGCAATCAAATGGTGATGGAATGATTCCTGATGCTGAAAACAACAAAGAAATGTATTTAAAAGTAACTATACCAACAAACCAACCTGCAAATTGATGACTAAAAAAAATGCCAATGTAATAAAATAGAGATTATTATTTTTTACCATGTCCTGTTTAGTGTTGGTGTGTTTGGCTACCACTGAAGTTAATGTTGTATGCTAGACAAGGTTCATTGTCTGCAGTCCAACTTTAGCTAGGCTCAAGGTGAAAGGGCGAGACAACAATGGAAACCAGTCTAGATTGGAGAACTATGTCGTTCCATACTCAAACATATTAAAAATACTTCAAAAACCACTCAAAACTATTTAAAATCTAGTTTTTATATGTTTTGTGAGCCTGGAAAATATAAATACTTACATAATTTAATAGGTATATTATAAGAATGTGTAACAATACATACCATTTTGTAGGAACTTGAGTTTGTCAAAAGCCTCTTTATTGTTAGTTGCTATGGATCCCATAATTACATCTGAGTGTCCATTTAAATACTTGGTGATGGAATACAGCACAATATCTGCTCCAAGTTCAAGGGGGCGCTAAAAAAATAAGAGAAACTCTTGTTTGTATCTGATCAAAACATGAATGATCACAAATTTCCTATAAAATTAAACTTCCAGAACTATTTAATATAGTGGTGATGGAAATCAAAATTAAAGAGTTACTGTTCATTTAGTTTCATCATATTAAATAAATATTATATATAACTTTTTTTCTGCCATTGAAACACATTTCACAATTTAAAAACATAATCAATATAGTAAATACAATAATTTGAAATATTTTAAGAATTTACAAATTGGAAAACAAAATATTTTTGACAGACTTTGACCAAAATTGTTAAAACACATCATTTTTTTAAATATTTGTAGCTGTATGTATAAAGTTTGTTTGACGTGTTTGTTCAATTGTGGCCAAACCTTTCAAAAATTAGCTCAAAATGAAAAGTTATCAAAACATTATATTTTTATACAAATTATTTATTTTCTATCCTCTCAAAATCAAAATATCAAAAAAGACACCAAATCAAATTTAAAACTATTTCTTCCACCAACCAATTTTGTTTAAAATAGCCTACAATACCAATATTGTAAATATTTACCTGAAAATATGATGTCAGGAATGTATTGTCCACAACAAGTAAAATATCTTCATGTTTCTGTATGATAGCTGATATGGCCTTGATATCAATAACTTTCAATAAAGGATTTGTAGGACTCTCAATCCAAATCAACTTGGTGTTTGCACGCAAGGCATTTTTAACATTGTCAACAATTGTGGCATCAACAAATGTCGTTTCGATATTCATCCTGGCAGCTATAGTACTGAACAACCTATTTGTTCCTCCATATACATCATCCACACAGATGATGTGATCCCCTGCATTAAGGAGTTGAACAACTGCTGTAGTAGCGCCAAGACCAGACGAGAAGGTTAGTGCATGCTTTGCTCCATCTAGCGATGCCAGGCATTTTTCCAAAACGCTTCTAGAGGGGTTTCCACTTCGGCCATATTCATATTGCTGTTAAACAGGATTAAAATGTCACTTTATTATTAAATTAATTGAATTTAATATATTACTAGAGTCAATAAAATCAGCTGTTACCTTATAATGCTTTGCTAAAATGCTATAAGTTAAACAAGGAAGTTTGGAAAGTAGTCTTAATTGTTTTAATTTTTTTTTTTAATTTATCAGATAAATTTTTAGCTAAAACCTGTACTGCACAGTATAAGTTCTTAACCTATGGATTGACATGCCCTCTCTAATAGGTTGCTAATTTGTTAAATAATTACTTCAAATTAGTGGGTTTGATAAAGCAGTTAACACAAATAATGTAAGTCAGTTTAATAAGTAACTTGTGAATAGGCTGGTGAATCAGTATGACCTCGAAACATTTTCCACATCTATCCTACTCAGTCTGTTATTGTACATTAAAATTATTGCACGTCGTGTGACAATTATTTTGTCTTTTCTTCAAAATAATTGATAGGTTTGACTTTTTATGTGAGATTTTGATTTTTGGTTTGTCATTTAGTGATTTTTTTTTAAATATAAAGATTGAGATTTCATTTTTTAAAAACTTTAAGCTTTCAGTATGGCTAAACACCAGTATGAAGAAGGCTTTTTGGAATTAGGTTTTATATTCCTTACTGATCATGAAATTTAATTATAGTAAGCAACTGCTGCCATTCTTTACTAACACGGTAAAAATTAGATATTTTTAGCAACCTTGTAGGCAGTAACGGGGATGGCAAGGTTAATAACCTGCTAGCCAGGTATTAAGGAATATTGTCACCGCCGGTCCAACAATAGCTTACTAAAAGCTGTTAAGGGGGTGGTTTTCTTCCCTTGTGTGGGACCGGTGGACAGTTAGGATACTTCATCCATGCTGGGTCACGATGACCAATGAGAGTAATTTCCTGATATTTAAAAAAATATCAGTTGAGTCGATTAGGAGACTCATTACTCTGGTCTCGCCAGGCTTGCGCCAAGGACACTACCGGGTCAACCCTTGGGAGTCATGATTCTGTAAATCATTTAACGACACCTTGCTTTAGTCACCGCGGATCTTATTATTATTATTATTATTATTATAAAAAAGAATCGTGCGTGATAGCTAATAGTAATTAGATTAGATCACGGCTAAAGCAATTATTGATATTGTGAATTTATCTTAAATATGTTGACGACCACCCTCAGACTAACTAAGACACGTGACGTGTGACGTGACAAGTGAAATACTAGAAGCCAACCAATATAATAAATAGTTATTTAAATATATGATTTCATTAATTAATTTAACACATTAGCTAAAAAATGGGGTCATGTGAATAATAAATAAGAATTTAAATAAATGAAGTGTTATTATTTTAACCAACAACGCAGCCACTATACGACACTACAAAACTATAGATTGGACAAATAAACATTCATTCCGTGTCAACCTCATTTCATTTGTGAAGCCATAAAGATCATCTACAGGCTGGCCACAAAAGCGAGTGTGTTGGCTGAGGTCCATTTATGCACGTAGCACAACAATGTTTAATCTGTGGTGCAGTTCTGAGCAATCTATAAATCTATCTACATTTAATCAAAGCACATATTTAGTAGACAAAGTTTTCGAATTGCAAGCACAGCAAATGAAACAACAGCCAGAGTCCAATTTTTATAGAAACGACAGTTAAAAAAATACAGACTTTTTTTGTGGTCAATATTAATAATGTTTGGTGTTATTTTATAGATATTGTTAAAATCTATCATTAGTGACATCTAGAGTCACATGACTTGAAATATTTAACTTTACTAGATGTCTTCTTACAGAAATTGAACTGTACTTGATGCTCCTACCAATAAAGCTGTATAATCTGTTCAACAAAATATGTTTGCATCTGATCACATCGCTTGGTGATTGTGCTTAATAATTTACCAAGCAAAAGAAGCCCCACACTATTGAAGAATATTTTTTAGTCCTGATCAGAAAAGCCTTGCCTTCACAAATACAAAATAATTGACAGACAACACTACTTGCTTGAACACAATGCAGAACTAAACTATGTTTATGTAAAGTGTGCACCCAAAGACTACCAAAATAAAATTATAATGTTATAATGGTGTGTCAATACAAAAGGTAATTGACGTTAGGGACAAAATTGAATTAATTAAACATTAGACATCATTTCCCCAGAATAGAAGACAAGATAGCGCCTTAAACACAGTTGACAAAACAATACTGTAGAGTAGAGGTGGCCAAACAGTCGATCATGATTTACCAGTCAAAAGCAGCCTCTTGTTTGGTCAATCGCCAGTAAAGAAGATTGAGAGAAAGAAAATCAAAGAGAGGGTTTGCAGATTTTTCTCAAATCAACATTAGAAAATCGAAATATTTAAGTTTTCTGACTGATGACCATTTACAATCGTGCCTTCGTTTATGACAGAGTAATTATGAACTCTCATTCAACAAATTATCCTATTGTGCATCAACTTCAAAGTCAAGTGTTGGATGAGAAAATACTTTTTTCAGGGAAATTATATATATTATGTGGTTTGATGAAAAATTCAGTTTCAGTGTGTGAAAGGTCTTTAAGTTTTTATATGCAATATAATTTTATTATTAAAACACAAAATGGGTTATTAATGTTTTTTTTACCAATGAAACAAACAAAAGCTTATGGTTCCGTAGTGGATCGCAAAGGATCTTTCTTCTCTGTAGTAGATCCCTAGATCAAAAAGTCTGGCCACTCCTGCTGTACAGCATGCAATTTCCAATAAAACACTTAAGGAAGATGAAATAAGAGAAAATATAATAGTCTTAAATACAAGATAAATGTTCATAGAAAGAGCTTTTATAGAGAAAATAGCACACATATTATGCAGACCAAATTAATCAAATTTAACTATATTAATATTGTTATTTTAGAAGTATTGATTATATCTATCAAAAATGGTGCTACATATCTCAAGACTTGACGTGTGATTATGTTAAAGTAGATCTATTAGCATTTTTAGCTGTCAGATAAGGCACTTCCTATAAATGGTTGGCTAGGTAGTGCAATGTCTTAGTAGCTACAATCCAGTGCCAGGGATCAAACTACATACTTCCAAGTTTAAATCAAGTGATACTTGCTTAAGCAAATTTGAAATACCAAGTTGCAATGATATACAATATATTTGGTGAATGAGAAATTCCAGGATGTATCACCTAACATCTTACAAAGGCTGAAAATACTTTTCGAGATGCCAAGTTGCATAGTCTACTAAATCTAGTGAATTATAAAACAAAGGTCCTATTGTTTAATATCTGATATATATTAGTGGTTCACCTTGAATTGACAGGGTCCATCTTGTTTGAAAGTTGTACTCAGTGAAATGGGGGGCACCACACTACGGGATTCCCATTGTTCTGGTTCTTGGCCCACATGAATTGCTCTTGTTGCAAAGCTCGAGTCTTGTTTCAAGAAACCTTCTCCAAGTCCTGCCATTCTCACAAACTAAAGAATCTTTAAACAGAATAAAAAACTGCTAAAATTAAACTAGCATCATAATTTTCAGACAAATATAATCATTTACGGTAGTATATTTTGAATGCCAATAAAAATAAAATTATTTCAAATATTTATAGTATTAATGGATTTGCTGTTTCCTTGCAAGTATAATTATAGTGTTACTTTTTTGTTTTAATGATTTGCTATCTTAAGTAAAATACAGTGCTTGGGAAACGTTTCTGAACAACGTTACCTAAGCACCCTATTATATATTTGCTGATATAGTATATTATAGTCCGAGACTAATTTCTCAAAAATAAGTAACCAGTAATCTTAACCTCTTATAATTATAAAAATAATTTTTTGAAAAATTATCCAAAATTTAATTATCTAATCAAGGGTTCCAATCATGATCAAAACAACACCCTGAGAACATACAAATTTGTTTTTGGGTTATTGGGCACATAAAATGTAAAGATTCATCATGATATTGAGAATGACATTTTTCACAGTTTCAATATTTGTTTATTTTTAGTAGAAAGTAAAAAGTGAACTAAATTAAAAGAGTAAACTATTGACAGTCAACTATACTTTGTTCCACAAGTACAGTCCAATTTTCATTGGAAGAGCCGATCATTTTCATAATAATTTTAATACATCATTAGTGTTATTTTATTAATAATATAAATCAAACATAATAGATCATATGACTTGAATTGAAAGTATATTTAGTATCGTTTCTAACCATCAGATAATAATACATTTCCTATGACAATTTGACTGTAAAATGTGTATATGAAACTTAGGCCTATATAAATAAGCTGTGTTTATTTCCTGATAAACACGTTCAAAAGAAAATTTCCTGCTCCGATAGGTGGGTAGTATATTGAGAGGTCTTCATTTATTAATTTCCTCTCTAATTGCCTTGACTTTTCTTTCAACCATTTTGAATATCGAGTATAAGAATTTAGCTCCTTTGACGTAAATAGCCAACTTAATAAAATGCCTTCTAACAAACCAACTTTTAAAGAGGTTACTCTGGAAAGGATATTTTAGAGACGTAGAGCTTCATTATTTGACAAGAGAATGGGCCAAACTACAGTGATAAATTACATGTAGAAAACCACTCCCAGTACACCCAGCTGAGATGTAAAACCTTTAGCTTATTGTCAAATAAAGTCATGGGCCAAATACAATGAGTAGATGGCCCATGGGACGCACTAAGAGCTGTGTCTTATGTTTAAAAAAAATCGGTGAGAAAGTTTTTATTTTAATTGAAATTTTTTTGTGATGGTTTAATATTGTATAATTCTGAATCTCAAACCTTAACACTCGTAACCACCTATTTATGGATGTTTAAAAATCATACATATTTTCTTCTTTAATAGCTTCAGCTACCTATGTTTAAAAAAATTATAAACCTTGAGAAAGCTGTTATTTTATTCAATGTATATGTGGTGAGAATTTTATCCTTACTAATTCCAAAAGTGAACCTTTACACTCATAGTCACCTATTTAATAAAAAAAGGGGGCTTTTCTTGGAACTAAAAAACTATATATTTTCTTTTAGGAGGTCTATGTTTACCCCCCCCCCCCCCCCCCCATGCCACCGTGGAAAAATTAATCATTTTAATTTGACACTTAATAAGAATATATTCCTATGTAATACTTTTAAGACTATTAACAAGCTTTGTTTTTACAATGTATTTTGTCTATATATTAAAAAATATTCCTTTTTCTAACTTATTTATAAGTATTTCACACTCTGTAATTATTAGAATATCGTTGGATGTTCTGGTTACTTTTTTATTATGTTGGCTGTTACTAGATTCAACTTTTTTTTTAATATTGTATTCAAATACAAGTTATCCTTTGTGACAAAATAAAATTTAATTTTACATATTGAATCTGTTATGTACATCATGTAGGTAGACCTCAATTACATTATTTATATTAAGTTAAATAAATTTAATTTTCTAGTTTCATAAAATTTATTTTTTTAAATCATTCCATCTGCAATTCATCAATTTGGCTATTCTTAGCAGAAAAACTGTATCAATAAACATTAATTCATACTATTTTAAAAAAAAGCCACGACAGCGATATTGAAAAATGTTTCGGTTTACTTACATCAATACGCACACGCAAGCCGCAGGAGACAAAATGAAAGAACAATTTCGTTTTATGAATAAAAATAGCTGATGTCAAGGTTAAGACCTTAAACAGCTCGTCGCTTTTGCTACGGGCCGCGTGCACAACCGCACCGCACAGTAGAAAAGACAAGTTGCAAATTGACAAGAGAAAAGTGGTGGTGTCATAGATAAAGTAATACAAAGCGAAAGGAAACGTCACTAACCATTTAGTTAGTAACTAAATTATCCCAACCAAGTAGTCATAATTTTATTTAATTTTTTAAAAATGATTAATCTTACTCTTTTCAATAACATTACTTATGTTTACAGATTATTCTACTGGCACAACCAGTATCTAATATATTAGGAAGCTCATTTAATGACTAATGATGATATGGCCGATACGACAAAGCTTATAATCAATAAGTTTGAAACATAATATTATGGAACAATTTACACGTGTAGCCTGTAGGCACCATACATAATGTGACGAGCAAAAGTTCGATCCTAATTGTGTGCACAAGGGTGTTTCGTATTTGTGTTCCTAATCCACTTTTCAGTATAGAGCATTTTAATTATCTTAATTTTGCTCTCAAGGTTTGACATTTAAGTTTACCTTAAGAAATTTATCACAATATAGCGTGTTTTATTTCATAAATTAAAATAAGTTATTTGCAGCACTATTATTATTAATACCTAAAAACGATGGTCTGAATCATCTTATCTTTTTAGTCCATGACACATACTGGCTATATTAAAATGACACAGCATGCGCCCTAGATTGCATCATCAGTTTGTAAAACGTATTAATCTATGACTTTGTTCATAACCATTACCCAAATATTGTGTTAATTGAACGAGTAGAGACCAGCGCAGACTGTAATCATTTATATTATTTATGTTTACATAGTTTGTGTGGAATAATATCTTATACACAAGGTTGATTTTTTCGCACTTAAATAAATAGTATTAACAACTATCATGAAACCACCAGCGTAGTAGCAATGTGTTAAATAATGCAAAATGCATTCACCTGTAAAAATGACATAGGCCTATATTTGCAAAAAGGGTGAATATTAAACTGAACACAATGCTCAGAAATTAGCCTCTTTGCTATTATAGGTTAGGTGACCATATTTCTTAGTTGAGAAATTGAGACTTATTGGAACATTTTGGGGGCTGTGTTGGTTTCTGGCTAGTTGGCAATACTAGGGGGTATGGCATGGATGTATGGTCTATGAAATACCCCAGGGACGGGTGTGTAGGGGAGGGAGGGCGAAAACGTTTTAAAACTTAGGCCTTGATAGTGGTGTTTTCAGGTCATCATGGACACCAAGAATTAAAATATAAAATAATAAACATAAATTATACAAAAATCACTAAGTTTTTTTTAATGACTGGAAAATATTTTTCCACTTCACAAACTTACAAGTGCGGTGCACTAATGCCGGGATCATGATCAACTTAACGTTAACTTAGAGCTAATTTAACGTAACGATCACGATCAACTTTACGTTAACTTAATATATATTTATTATATCGATTGAAAACTAAACATTCACAGATCATCACTGTACAACTTGTACCAATCACATATCATACTCGAGAATGTAGATGTTTGGCTCGAATTGTTACGTCAAGTCATGTGAATCGTGATCACACATACGTCAAGTTAACTTTAAGTGAACGTTACGTTAAGTTGATCGTGATCCCAGCATAAGGCATTGCATTGTTTATTAAGCACTGGATTACAGTCAAACACAAAAACATAGAAGTGAGAACACAGCAGTAATGAATATTGATATATGATAAATATTCAACGTGGCACATGAGCAAGACACTAAAGAACATTAACGAGGCTGACCGAATAGCTCCAAAGCAGTGCGAATTTGATAAGTGATGGGAGCAAAGAGATTGGGGGAGGGGGGGGATCAAGTATCAACTTTTTAATTGCCTAGCTAACATAGACAGCATACGCATACAAAGAATATTCTTCCAACAAAGCTTTCTAAAAAGGTTTTAAGCTGTTGTTTCCACATGACATAATATATGTTCATTCAATTGATTCATGGCTTCAGAGAAAAATGTAATTTATTTCTTTCCAAAGCGGGACAATTATGTGTCCCACAGGAAATCTTGGGGACAGCGGGATGTCTCTAATCACCTTACTTATATGTTCTTTAAAAATAGGCCCATTTTACTTTTGGGTTCACTTGAAAAACAACATTCACTCAACTGTATTGGACATGCAGCGCGAATGAGACTGAGAACCTCGTTCAGGGTACTAACTGGCAAACCCAATGGTAAGACCTAGATGCAGGTGGGAGGGTAACATTAAAATGGATACCTACCTTATCTATGGAATGAACCCTAAAGAGATAGGGTGAAATGAGGTGGACTGGATAGAACTAGCTAAAGATCGGGATGTGGCTTACTCTAGTGCCACAATTAACTTTATAGGCCTAGTTCCTAATGCAAGTAAGAAAGTAAAAAACAAACTAACATGACTACTATAGGGCATTTAAAACATGAACAGAGTACATTTTCCATTTGCATAAGATACTGGACTTTAATTGGTTAGAGCAGGGTTCATAAATTAATGGCCTGGAGGCTGGATTCAGCCCATAAGACACGTCTAACTGGCCAGTTTGTCTGTAACACTTGTGATTTACTATCTGGCCCAAAGTATTTTTACGCACATCAAAAACAATAGTTTCCATTTTATTTTGTGTTGTTTCAAATTAATAGTTCAGGGACCACTTTAATGTTTTGTTGCACTCCACCTTCCCCCCCCCCCCCTAGGGTGAAAGGCAGTTATGTTGATTGACAGCTCTAAGTTGTTAGAAAAAACTTAAGTGAATTTTATTATTCAAAATTATAATTAATCTGAAATTTTAAATACTATATATATATATATATATATATATTTTTAAAATTTTAGATACTGATGTGGTTCTATACTAGCTATTTGATGCAATATATAGCATCAAATAGCTAATATAGAGCCACATAAGTAGGCATGCAAAAAAAGTGTTAGGTTCATTTGGTCTTGTTTGCTGATGACGCGAAGTTTGGGGACCATTTTTTGATCCCAGATGTCCATTATTAAGAGATTTAACAGCATTTCAACCCAATAAATTCATTATTTTCAGATAACTATAACCAAGTAAAAGAAGTTTAATCTCTCTTAGCTCTAGTAACCTGTAGCGATTCAAAATCAACCAGCCAATAGAGCTAATAAATACATATTTGAATAGTGCAATGGACTTTTTATTGGCTTAAAGCAGGGATGGCAAAACTATGGCACGCGCTACACCCATTGGCACACAAACACAATTCATGCTTGCCTTATATTTAACATTGTTAGATGCAGAATTTCATTAGCTTTCAGAATATACACTTAGATATATGATATTATGAATGGTTTAGCGACAGGATTTTTTTTTCTCCGTTGCCAAAAAACTGCAAAAAAATTTCAGGCCCACACTTTTATGTGCCCAGGTTATACCACAATATGTATTGTAATTTTAAGTGTTACATCTTATAGCCTGGTTTATTAGCATTATTTTGGTAAATTGGATACCTTTTTAACTTCGTGAAAATAAACAATTTTACCAAAAGATTACAAAGTGGTAATTTTTTCACAAAAGTGGGGCTACTATGAACACACACTTTATTGGGGATTTTTTTTTTTGTGGAAGATGTTATTTTGTTCTTTTCTCTGTTGCAGAAATGAACAGTGGAGTGTAATAGTGTAGTTTTAAAAAGATTAGTACTGTTTCACTGTGTGTTTGAGTGTATTTGAACATGGTGCGCAAATACAGCCGTAAGCTCGGTGCCCGGCACTATAAAAAATTTAGTGACTAATATGCAGTAATTCCTGTTAAAAGACAGTAATCCCTAGTGGTTCATTTGAAAAACATTATTAGGTACCTTTAGTTTTCATGATAGTGTTTATTTTCTTAAAACGGGTCACATTAGCGAGCCCAAAATTTAAGCGTTTTCGCTGAAAGAGTTAATTTTTTGTGTATCGCTTGGATTTTCAGATATTTTTTTCAATGTAATACAGCTCTTTTACTACTAAAAAAGCACTTTATTGCATATCTAAACCTATTTCCTACTAATATGATTTTTTTCAAAGGTCACTGTCAGTTTTTAGGCATTAGCGGAGAAAAAGGACCATAACCGTCAATGAAAATAATTTAACTCAAAAGATTTTTATTCCAATGTGTTCATAATAGCCCCACCTTTATATTGAATGTGTCACAGTTATCCTCATTGATCCTACTGCTATAGTTATTACTGGTTTAGATGAGAGTATCATAGTAGCCCCACTAGTGAACTATGAACACACACCTTTTTTTTTTAAAACCTCTATGAGCCCAAAAATAAAACAATCATGCACATCTTGTTTGTATTAGAGCCCTATACAACTAAAACAAAAATTGTTAGATTCTTAACAATACCTGGGGTTTTACTTGAAAATAACAAACATATTTACAGTATATAAACGCAACTATCAAAATTTAATTTTAACTTTACTTACCTAAAACTTAAAAACAAATTCGTCCAAATATATTTTGTGATCAGATGAAAAAACTATAACACATTGGACATGTGTTGAAGTATTAATTAGTCCCAATAGGAAAGTTTCAACCAACACCATATGTGTACACACACTGTAGACTCAAACTGGCCGGTGTAGCATTGATAGCCTTGTTTATATAGTATACTTGCTAAGAAACTTGACCTTTCAAGGTTGCATAAGATGACTTGCACAAAGAACTACAAGAAGATTGGAGTTCAAGAAACATGACATCACTTTTTTCACAAACAAGACAAATTTAAATGAATTCTGTATTCTCAAGATAGCATTTTTTATTTAAATACAATGCTAACAGAAAATTGAAGTAAACAAAACCACAATAAAGTATGTATTTTATTTTTTCACCAAGATTGATTTTCTTTAAAAGTCCTCTCTCTTTATTTAGTGCAAATTATGTAAATTAAAGTAGGATACACACTGATATTTTGACAGTATATTAATTAAAAACTTTTTAAATTAGAGCACACTTAATTATTTTTTACCCATTGTAAAGTATCCATTATGCGTATAACCTAAACAGCTAGCTATGCACTGTAATATATATACATATATATATATCAGTAGCTATGTGCAGTGCTATATATATATATATATATATATATATGTGCAGTGCTCTATATATATATATATATATATGTGCAGTGCTCTATATATATATATATAAAGCACTGCACATAGCTACTGGTTCGCATTTTATATAATTATACCAATGTTGACCTCAAACATGTGTTTGTATTTTCTTAAAGTTTGTTCTTACTAAAATCTACAACACACCTAAAAAGGATTTTAAGAATTAAAAAACAGTGGTATGGTTACTTTACTAAATTATTTATTTTCTTATACAAAATGACTAGATGGTATGAATAAAGGCTATGTTTGACACTTGCTCGAAGTTTTGATTAAATTTGTTTAAGTCTGATTGTCAAAACCGGTCCCTCGGGAGGTTTCCGTGATCTTGAGCTTGATGTGGGCTGAAACATATGATTTAGGAATAATTTGTAATTAATTACAATACATGTGGTGTGGTCATTCTTACTGAGTTACTGTGGGATATAACTGCATCAACAAGAAGTGAGCTGTGATGCAAAACTGGCGTTTATACTGGGCTGGAGACAATAAAATAAAATAATTGTATTTCAAAATTGTCACTAAATTAAATTTCTTATTCCTAGGTGTAAATCACATTTTCATGGGAAATGTGTAGTACCCAAATGAGTAGAAATAAAAAATAAAATAAAGTATGGGTAACACTCCTGTGTGTAATTTGTAGTGATATTTTACACATTAGGCCTATATACTAAAAATGAGCAATGGAAGAATTAACTCACAAAATTGAAAGATAAATTATACTCTTCTCAAAATCGTTCTTGATTTTATCTCGCTTTAACCACATTTTCTTAAGAAATGACATATTTGACAGCTATACAAAATTACTAAATCTACAGTAATGTATAATAAGACAGTGTAGACACACTGTACAATAATGTAAAGTAAGCGATAGTGACACCTATCTGAAAAGTTGTTAGGTTAGGCCTAGATAGGAACACACCATAAGCCATCAAGCAATAATTCATTTTATTATCATTAAATCTACATTAACATATTCATGTGATCTGTCACTTTTGATGGATTTTATAATACCTATAAAATACCATTATAAAATTTTATCACTGTTGACCATAAAAAAAAAGTATAAAATCAAGTTATATATAAGATTTATGATGGATCCATTAGTTGATATATTTTAAATATGCCAGGAATTATATAACAAAGCTCATAGTAGTTAAATACACAACACAGGGATAGATGAAACTACTTGTCTTAATAGCAGTGTCAGTCAGGAGTTGTCTTAATATGTATGTGTATCTCTGTGTGTGTAAAAGTAAAAAAATTGTTTCAATGCTGTTTTTATGTAATATGTATGCAACCTTTTTGGGACAAATCCAACTTTATGCAGATAGCACATGTTGCTTTTATATGTAGTGCGTCTGAGCTAACCAGGATTTGTCCCATGCTCAAGGTCATTCTTCATTCATAATTTAAGGCCGAGTCTGTGATAGACTTGTGGATCGTCAGCTACATACATACGAGTGAGCTATAATATCACAAGTTATCAGATACCATGGCCATCTGGGACTCTGGAGGACTGTTATACTGCCAAGTATACAATGCAAGATTGTAATTTCAAAGCTAAATTACAAGGAATATTAACACACAAGCTGCAAATCATTGTACTTATAACCCTGTCTGTATATGGATGGGACCACATTTTAATTAATTTAAATTAGTTGAAAATCCTGGCTAGATAAGTGGTAAAGCATTGATGCCCTAGCCAAAGGTCCTGGGTTCGATTCCCATGTTTAGGTGTCATTTTTCAAGTAATTTAAATTAATTATCATTATTATTATTATTATTATTATTAACACCGCGTCTTACTACCCGCTCGGGTTATACGCACTTACGCTAATGTGTAATGGTAGGGTGATTGTGAGATGAAATGGAGGACCTACAGTTTAACGTGGGATCCGAACCATGGTGGAGGCCTGGCGTTCCACACAGCCACAAGTTGTGATTAATACACATCTTGTCAGAGGTGAAGGAAGGGTTTGGCAATCAGATAAATCTGTGCTGGGACCGAGGATTGAACCCTGGACTCCCAGCACAGAAGTCTGACACCTTACCCCTAGACCGTCAGGTCAACCTTAAATTAATTCATTTGTGGTTCCCTCCATACTGACAATGCTATAAATACAATGATTTGCAACCTCGGTATTATTATTATTATTGTTGTTGTTGTTATTGTCAAAGATATCAACATTTATATTGAGTCTTCTATCACTCTTCTAAACACTTGGATTCGAATAAACAAACTCTCTCTAAATCTAGTAAATATCAACTGTATGATATTTAATAAATACAAAAGAATTACTGAAACTAACATTTTAGTTAGACCTAGTTATAAAATTACGATTATGAAACAAGTTAGTTAAAATATTTAGAATTAATTATTATTGATACAACTTTATCCTGGGAACATCACAAAGTATGTTGATAGTAAAATTGCATCGGTAACTTGTATCTTTAATAAAACTGGCTCATACCTAAATTACCTTCATACACCTTAAGTCATATTTAATTTTCACTAGTTCACTCACATCTTAGTTACTTTAAAGTTGTATATCTTCAAAACAGAGCTATAAAAAAATGTGTACCAAAATCCTTATTTTTACACCAAAACATTAAATTTATATAAAAACTAATATTTAATTGTCAAGACAAAAAATCTACCATAATTTAATGTTTTTTTTTTTTTTTGTTTTTTTTTTTTTTACAAAATTTGCAATAAACAGTTAACTCACTAAAAACCATAACATATTAAGTTCCACCAGAGGTGTCGAAAATATATTTAACACACATGTAAACACAATCCACTATAGGCTTGAATCAATATGTGGCATTGGTATTCGACCCCTAAATAAATTACCAAGGATATAGAGAGTCTTTCATGACATCAGTTTAAAATAAGATTAAAAAACTACTTTTGAATTATATAGTTGATTAGGGCAGCTGTTTAATTGGAACAAAATTTGAAAAACAGAAACAAAACATGTATTTAGTTTGGATTTTTTCTGTTTATTCTGTTTATTTGGGCCAACTTGCCGCTTAATTGGGGCAGTTAAGGTCGTGAATGAACAAACTGTGCATAGATAGCACACACACTCGAAACTGGCTCATTCCATTCTGGTCTAGGTAGGTGTTGTCCTGTATTTAGTAAAGTGCTGCACTTGAGGTGTACTAAGTCTGTCTATAAAACTAGCCCCAAATAAGGGTACATTTGACTTTTTTTTTTCAAAGAAAGAACCCTTGTTAATATTTAACCTTTGCTTGATACAGACATTATTTTGACTGTTTCTTCATTTTACATGATATGTTTGTTTGCTTTAGTTATTTTTAAATAAATTTGTTCCAATATACATTAAATACATTGTGCTTTATTTAAATGTGACTTTTATTTTATTCTTACCTTTTTTGCTCTGTTATGTGTTTTTCAGCTAATTGGTTAAAATTTCACTTAATTTGGTCCAAACAATCTAGTCCTGACATGTCCCAATTAACAGGAATCCACAGGAATCCTTGGAAACTTCCACCACATATAACTTCGCGCTGTCATGGTACAACGCTCATTTTAGTGTCAATCAACACCTCCCATCAAGATCTATTGATTTAATTAATAATACTTAAATTTCATTACAGTGTTGGTGAAGAAATTGTGGATTGAAGTTGAAAAATTCTAGAAATTTCACAATGTCCGCCTATACTCGCCAGAAAGCTAGGCAGAAATATGCTAAATGTATACAACGTTAAAGAGCAGCTCTTCAGCTATCCAATAATACCCCCAATGTCCAGGTTGGAATGAATAAGGAAGTATTAGGAGCGAAAAAAATTGGAAGTGGCGCAGCATATTTATATGTAAAGCCCCTTCGGCCATGCATCGACATAGCCACACCCAATATTTTTTTAATTGAGTAGCATACAGTAACTAAAAACCACATTTTTTATATTAAAAAAGGTAACTAATTGTCACTTTTTTTTGTTAATTTTAGCAGAAGTTCATAGGAAAATTGTAGAGTTATTTGTTTTGGGCAAGGTGGAAGCTAAAGTGAATGGATGTCTACCACAGTGTTTGGCACTGCAGGGGCCAACACTTTTTGTTGAAATTATTAGGCAGTGTAATTCTATTGACTATGCCAAAGGGACAAAATTAATATATTTTTTCCACACTACCTATAGACTTAACGTGACTCTATTTTGTTTTAGATTAATCTAGCTTCTAACTCAATTACAAAACTTTCACATATTTGTGATGTGTAAGTACTGTAAACAAAATACAAATAAAATTATATATTTTTTAAAGTACTTTTTTCCAAGCTTAAATCTAATTAGTTTTTTGTGATGTTTATCACTAAATTAAATTACATTCCTCATGGCTATACGCAATCCATCTTCGTCATTTGATTTATTGAAATTTCATAAAATAGTAAATAATTGTTTTAGCAAAATACAGGTAATGTTTTTTTAGCAACCATTCAGGTTATGCACTTGTGTACTAACTACGCTAATGATTTGAGGGATGGGGAAGGTTATATTTGTAGGAAGTCTACCCACATTTGTGTGGAGGGAGAATGGAAAATAATATTTGAAAATCTCCCTCAGTACACCCAACCAAGAATCAGACCTATATCTCCCTGTCATTGGCAGTCTAGTCTACTGCGAGAGTAGCACGTCAGACTATGCAGCCAATGAAGCGGATTATGGAACTTCTTTATATATATATATATATATTTTTTTTTTGGGGGGAAAGTGAAAATTTATATAAAAAACAACATAACTAATTTTTTTATTCAAATATCTGACTGAATGAGGGCCTTTTACAATGAGCAGCCAATGTTCTCTAATTAGATTTGTGATGTTAAAGAATTAGAACAAAATAATAGATATCAAAGAAGTATGTTTTAAAAATTATTTTTATCAGTGGAAATGACTGGCATATCTCCTCCCAGTCAAATCAGAAAAGGTCATGCATGATATTTTAATGAACATGAGTTGACCCAATGCCAAGTCAAGTTCAACGTACATTTCATTTGAGATAGCTCGAATGATAATTATAACAGCCAACGGTAATTTATATTCTGCATAAATGATAAGTCATATGAATTTTGTGACGTGTGCTTCCTTTAAACATGTTTTAGATTGAAGTGACAGGTTATTGTAATCTAACAGGATACACTACACTTGATTTACATGTGTGCTGACAGATTCTCACAGTTACTGCACAAAAATTATAATAGCCTGGTAAAATAGAGGCACTTTTTTTATATATCTACTCATGCATAATTAGTTGGGTTTTATTATAGAATAACTATATATAGTTTGCGATTGAAAACAAATATCATCAGCAGCAGCATCAACTGTTTCTAGCCTGTGGCTGGGTCAATTTAGTAAAATGCCTCCATCTTCCTCCTCTAATTTCTTACATTCTTTTCCTCTCATTTGGACACTTTCTGTTATCTTACTCCTCCCATCTTTCTTGGCCTCCCCTGCGGTCTTTTCCCCCACATACTTAATTTCCAACATTTTCTTCGGCATCCTCTCTTTTTCCATCCTCATTAAATGCCCATACCATCTCAGTCTTGCTTCCTCTACTATCTCGTATACTTCGTGTACCCCAACTCTTTCCAAGATAACTTCATTCCTAATCTTGTTTCTTCTTGTGACAGCTAACATGCTCCTCACAAACTTCATTCCCATGGCCTTCACTTTCCTAGTCTCTCTTACATTCACTGTCCCTGTTTCTGCTGTATATGTGTCAATAGGTGCAAAGTACGTCCTGTACAACACTGCCTTACACTTCAAGGACACTTCTCTTCTCCATAGCAGGTCACTTACACATCTATAGAACAACTCTCGCTGCTGTCCTCTTCTCAGCTCTACTACCTGGGCGTCCTTGAAGGGTATTTAAAACCTTCTAGCTAAAACTATCTTTAATGGAATTAGTTTGGTTTAGTGGTATTTCAGCAAAGTACTCCTTACTAACCACTGTGGTAAGGGACATAACTACAGCTGGTACGAGTGTCTGGTCCAAGTCTTCCAAAATATCCTCAATAGACTCAAACCCGATTGACAGGCTGATCAAATTGGTTGTTGTACCATTCTCGAGTTTTTCTTCATGTGGAATTATCTCATGTATCAAGTCATACCTAACATAAGAAAATAGAATATGTATGAGTGTAGATGAGATGTGAAGAGGAGCTTCAATTGTAACCAATGTAACCACTAAGTTTCTGTTAACCAACTATCTGTGGTCTAACAATGATCCTATAGTTATTTAAAAGGAATGCTGAAAAAATAACACATGGACCGGAGAATTGAATGCAGGACTTATGGATTAGTACAGCAATACTTACAACTGAGCTATCCAGATGAATTGTGTACACTGGCTGGGAGCATGGGCGTACTAAACCAAAGGTCCCGGGTTCGATTCCCGTGTCCAAGAGTCATTTCTCAATTTTCAGACTATGATATCTAGATGGGGAATTCCTCACTAAAAAGCATAAATAATATCTTCGGCTATTTGATTCTTAAATATGCAATCCCTTACAACAATTACAATAATTATACAAGTGGCAGAATTAAGCCAACTATCCAGTCGAAGGTGGCTGCGTTATCTGATAGCTCGTGATCTTAATAAAATAACACATTTATAGCCGAAGATTTCCGCACGTCCATCAGAGATTCTGTCTTAAAATATGAATGAAGAATGACCCTGGGCAGGGGACGATTCCTGGATAGCATAGTGGTTAGAGCATTGGCGTACTAAGCCAAAGGTCCGGGGTTTGATTCCTGTGTCCAAGTGTCTTTTTCAATTTTCAGAATATGATATCTAGATGGAGAATTCCTCACTAAAAAGTATAAATAATAACTTTGGTTATTTGATTCTTAAATATGCAATTCCTTACAATTACAATAATTGTACAAGTGGCAGCATTAAGCCAACTACCGAGTCGAGGGTGGCTGCGTTATCTTATAGTTCGTGATCTCAATAAAATCACACATTTGTAGTCGACGATTTCCGCACGTCCGTCATAGACTGCCTTAAAATATGAGTGAAGAATGACCCT
The DNA here is from genome assembly GCA_033556935.1 of Timema podura. Classification (NCBI taxonomy): domain Eukaryota; kingdom Metazoa; phylum Arthropoda; class Insecta; order Phasmatodea; family Timematidae; genus Timema; species Timema podura. Next base: position 40,629,786 of record JAVRXN010000001.1, read on the forward strand.
GGGCACAGGATGATTCCTGGATAGCTCAGTGACTAGATCATTGGCATACTAAGCCAAAGGTCCCAGGTTCGATTCCCGTGTCCAGGTGTCATTTTTAAATTTCCAGAATATGAAAGGCTGACTGTCGACGTCTAACTTAATTTTCTTGTTATGATTGCATTATATAGATAGCAACTCTTGGACTAGACCCAACTATTCACCCAAACAAGTGTCTGGCTCATTTTCCTACAACTGCACCCTCTGCAAAACCTGCACCATACATAAACCAACAAATTCCTTACTCAGCAATGTGACTAAAATAAGTTATTGTAGTCTAAAGAATTTCACCGCATCTACCAACTGGAATGTAACCACTGTAAAGCTTAATACATTGGCCTCACAACTAGGAATGTGAAAAAAGTTCTGATATTTTCCTTTGGATACTAGTAATTTTTTACTCAATACTTTTACTGATATTATTACTCACACTCCGATATCGGATCGGTATCGAAAGAAACAACTCTTTTGTTATCTTCACTCATGCTGGGATTAAATGGTTACTAAGGTGGACTGAGGAGAAAGACACCATTTCTCAATTCTCACTCATTTACTGCATGACAAGCACGAAGCAACTCAGTTAGCTCATCATAATTCATAGCTGTTCTTTCATCTTTGTTTATCAATACAGCCTGACGAGGTGACAGGGCGAGGGGCGACTTACTACTCCTTCCTTTATCAATGAGCATAGTCATCACAAACTAAACAAAAGTGTTTGTAGAGCTCAATAAACTGAGTCAACTCAAAAGAGTGCCCCAAGCAGATGAAGCAGAAAAGTATGTGTATTTCAATACCGATACTTACTCTTATCGATACCTTTCTTATGGTATGTTATCAATATTTTTCTTCCAATACTTTTCTTTCGATACCAAATCCCTACTCACAACATAAAAATTAAGAAAAAGAATGATCACCAACATAACACAGATATCAAAAATAAAGAAATTCTTGTATTGTCTTATGCTAGAAATTAAATTATATATTGACAGTCAACCTTGCAATACAAGCACAAATGTCAACTCATTGAACTCAAAGAAGCTATAGTTTATTCCCTACAATCTTTGAGGTAATTTAAACTATGATTTAGCCAATTGCTGCATTCCAATTAACTTTTTAGACTTTGAATTCACTGATTTTTACAGGTTTTCTAGACCAAAAATATGCATTTTCCTGGTATCTTATATGCAAAGCTATGAATTAAAAATAAAATTACTTTCAATTTTCTATTAAATTCTTGAAAGGGAAATTATTAATGATATAGGCTATATGTCAGTAGACATTGCGAGATCACATAAATTTGAGATAAAACTAATATTTTACAAATGCTCTTATATATAGTATTTTGAAAATTGTTATATAAATATCTGAAAATTTGTGACTTTAAAATCCCCCTAACTTCTCTCTATCACACTATATTTGAATAAGATTTTCCTTGTCTTCTAGTTGTGTATCAATCAAACCGGATCAATTTTAGAAAAATAAATATGCCTAAAAAGGTTTAGACTAACTTGATTTCATAGTCAAAAAACCTATGCACACCCAACACATAATCTTACTTATTATTCATAAAAAAAAGGTTGCCTAATTTAGTCCATTTCTTCAAGTGTGATTCTCAGAAACATTCCGATGTCGATTTTTTTGCCATTCTTGAACTTTGACCTTGATAATTCCTCTCAGCTGCATTTATGTAATTCGTGTTTCCAATAAAAACAGTTGAGTATCTTTTCAACTTTCACTGTGAAGCAACAATGAACTTGATAAGCATTATCAGAATATAAATGAAAGTGATGTAAAAAAAAAACAATAATTGTGTAAATAAAAATTTAGCAGCGAGATTATTGACTAACATGATGAAATATGACATTCTATTTTTATATTGCAAATATTGCTATGACAAAACAACTATGCAAATGTTTTATGATAGTAAACAAATGTATGTATTTTTTTATGTCCATTATTGTTTCCAGCCTGTCACCTGGGTTAGCTTTTTTTATTCAAGCTATATATTTTCCACTACCGGCTTGCTAGGTATGTCGTAGCTTTATATGCTTTATAAAATAGACAATAAACTAACAAAACTACAAGCATTCACATGTCACAGTATTTATAACATGCACATACCTTTAGGTAGGCTATTCTCAAACTGCCATTTGTTTATATTTTCACAAACTGCAAGGACTTGAGGTCTGATAGGTGGATGACCCCACACCTCCTTAAGCTATTGGAGCCCTCAAATTCTTATTTCTTTGCCGACTCATTTGTAATGTGTTCTCTGAACTACCATTCAAGTTTAGAGTTGAAATGTTTTGTTTCCTAACCTAAAAGACCTACCCGCTACCACAGTTTTCCCCACATTCACTAATACTACCTATTTCCCTTGTCAATATTTTGTCTTGGTCTACCTAGCTTTGTTGCCTGAATAATGAACATAATCACACACTTTTTTTTTAATGTACATTAGACCGCAAGTGAAAAACTCGTATCTTCTTGTTTTGTTTAAACCATAATGAGGCGATATTAACTTTTTTTATCAAATTTGGGAGAAGCGGGATTGAACCCCCAACATGTCTAACAGAGTACCATAAATATAGTATTTATTTTTTATTGGTATATTCAACACCAAGATTGTTAATAACTCATCCTTAAGATATAGGGATTTGTAGAATAGCTAAGTTGCATTGCTAATAACTTTTTTTGGCGGTTTTAAATTTAGTAATACAGTACTTTGGCATTTTTTTATTCATTAATTTTACTTTTGTGTTTTTTTTAATACCTAGCACTATGGTGCACTCAATGAATGATAATGTAAATCTATTTTTAGGCTTCTATAGGCATTGACAAGTGAAAAAAGACTGATTTCCTTTAAGGTGGTATTGTTTTAGGGGTCATCTGTAAACCACATAATGCTGTTGAGAGGAGAGGGATGTTTGTATGGCATTACATGGTGGAGGGGGGCCACATCACATTGTTATGTTATGCAGATCTTATACTTAAGTTATATGTTGAAAAAACTATTTATGTTCAGGATTTAAAATGGATTCTGAGTCTCTCTTTTAATGTCACAAAAGTGTCCCTATGAAATAATTACATTCACTCTTGATGAAAAAAGTGATATAGCACATGTTGGGGGTGGGGTGTTGGGGGGTCAAAAAAAGGTAAGAAAAAAGCATTACATGGTTTATGAATGACCCCTTAAGGGGAATGGACCATTGTAAAAAATGGTAACTCTCACGAATGACTTAATTTTTGGAAATATGTTAGATGTGGATGTATACTCCTCCCCAATACAGTTTTACAACCTGATATAAGCCTACGCGAGGGAGCAGACCTATCAGTTGAGTAAAGGGAATCGACGAGAGAGGTCTATGTCGCTTCTTTTCCATCACAGTTTGAATATCACGCGTATGCTTGTTAATGGACGAAGGGAAAGAAGGGGGAACGGTTCTTCTACTTACTCTTCGTCTCCTTTTAGGATAGTTTCCTCGGGTACACCAAGTTGAGCATAATACATCATGGCTTCCGTGATCAAATATTAGAACACCCCAAAACTTAACTCACAGTTTCTCCGAAACTATTGTGACTATCACCGTAATTTTTTCAGAATTATTTACAAAGGCCTTACAAGCCATTATGATCTTATTAATATTCTCGTATTCTAGCTGGTTCGTTTGGGAAAAAAATGTTATCTTAAATAAGACTATAATACAATCTTGATTGCAGACATATTTTCACTCTGTGAAAAAGTTTTTTCCTAATTGACATAGATGGGTACTGTAAGTGTACGAAATAATCATCATGAACTTAAGTTTATTTTGAGATAAGACTCAAGCCTCTAATGCCAATAGTTTTCACAGTAGGGTGTGTTTAGTTTCGAGTTATTCGCGCTGCCAGGTTTTCGACACACCGATTGTTGTCAGAAAGACGGTCACTAAGTTTTTTTTTTTATATTTTTATGATTTACTATTAATAGATTTGTAATTTGTCTATTTTGCGAACACATTCGAGTTAAATCATTTGTCTATTTTTACAACATTCAGAAAAGTCATATACAAGGTGAACCCGTACACACTTTTATTGATTCCAATCAAAAATAAATATATAATTAGAACACATTGATAAAAATAAAAATTAAATTGGGTCTAGAGAAGATAACAATAAAATGATTTTTTGGTATTGTTGGAGTTGTAATGTTTTTATCCTCAAAATTTGTGAGCTTACATCTGGACTAATGAAATAACAAAATATAATATATTAAGTTCAGCTAATTTTGCGTCACTTTGTATTGTAGTTTTAGCTTTTAATTTACAAAACATCAGAATGGCTATTATATGGTGCCAATGATGACATACATTATTAAAATATTGTCACTTGACCCCGTCACCAGTGTGGGATACGGGGGGGTGAAAGCTTAAATGTCCTTCTGTTGGAGGGTTTGTCTTTCATAATTTATAATTTATTTTAATAATTTTCATTTTTTGCCCTTACCAAGAATGACCATGTATTCCCTGTATTTTTTGTTTTCTCTCATTGGCTGTAAGTTATTTGACTATAGAGTTTATCACGTTAATGGCACATTGGGTGTAGTAGTAGTAGTAGTAATAATAATAATAATAATAATAATAAGTATTATAAACTACTTTTATAATTGTCTAACCTCGTTTTAAACTTACTTTTTGGCACGTTTTTTTCCCATGGCTTTTTTTATGTACAAAGGATCCCTACATCGCATACCACGAACATGTCTAGGATCCACTATTTCAGGGAGAATGCATTCCATATAAAATCTTTTTAGCTTTGGAAGCATTTCCTTTACCCAAAAGTTTTGATCCCGTTCCACCTTGACGTACTCAACATCATAGTCACAAAATATTATTAAAATACAAACTTTCCTTTTTGTTATGTTTAGTTGTCCTTGTATTTGATAAAAATAGGGGTGTGTTTTGTTCAGAATTAGGTTGTTTTCATCGTTCACACGAAGACCGACATTCTTCACTTCACAAGCGTCACGAATACACTGTATATTTGGCTTGTCTAGCTTCAATTTGTTGAGGGAAGGTAGACATTTCACTTCAATTATAGTGTCGTCCCCCACCAATCCATCAGGACTCGCTCCCAGATAAGGAAAACTAGTATTTACAAATAGACCACATGGAACAACATTTTCTTTGAATTTGTCCTCATACTTTTTTATAGCAGTGGATTCATTTATTCTTCCATATTTTATCATATCTGTGTTAACCTCTTTTGGGTTTACGATTCCAACCACAGTGTTGTGACAGGCTGTGTCTTCTCTCATTTTGCAAACTTTTGCAAACATTGATGCCGTTAGTCTATTAAGCCTTGCTTCCTTCCATGCTATATTGCCGCTCTGGCCTAATGTCCTGCGTTCAAGTTCATTACAAAGATTCTCCGTTGCAACTTCCTTTCTTAGTCTGGACAGAATCTCTTCTTTTTTTTCTGCCATTTGTTCTTCACTGATGTCTGGTTGTTCAGCTTCTGGACCATAGTCGGTATCCGTCCCAGTTCTTTTTTTTTGTTTTGTTTTAGGTGTCCCAAATGGTAGATGTCTTGATGCTTTTCTTTTTCGGTGACTTTGTACAGCTCTTGATCTTGCTGCAAATATCTTTTTGGTTATATGACCTGGGCTATGCCCAATCAATCTTTTTAGAGGTGAAGCATGCCAGTTTGGACCTCCAGTATGAGAGAGACCAGCAGCTAAGCAACATCTCTTGTATCGTCCACTTTTGCTGACATCCGTTCGTTTACCACCTGAAAACTTTGAAACAAGACTCATATAGCGTTCGGCCTGGTTAGTGGTGTGATTTCCCACAAGCTTATCTGCTTTGATGACTAGGGGGTCGAGTGCCTTCATGATGGCAGACCACACAGAAGTTGGAGACATCATTGGAACCTTGTTGATTTCTCCTCCTTCCTTTCGCTTGCAATAGGTATCCCGGCAGTTTGAATGCTGTCCAAAAACATGATACGGACCATTACGTAGGTCATCACGTAAAACATCACTGTTACTCACATTATCACCAGCATCAGTGATGGCAGCTCGAGCACCTTTTGTTAGTCGCGGGATTAATTGAGACAGTTCTTTACGGGCTGTGATATCATGAGCTGTGTCCTTTATGATCTTATGCAATTTGTCTGTGTAGTTCCTGACCATATGATTAGCACATTCCAATTTTATGACCTGTCTTCCATAGGATACATTACGCTGAATTTTTGCATAAGTACTAGAGTCACCATCACTGACAATGTACTTATAACGCAAATTATGCATCCTCTCACTTTCTCTGAAACCCTGCACGAGAATAGCTTGTTCCATTCCAGTGGAAGTGCCCTGGTAATTCTTGTAGCACTTGTGCTCCTTTGATTCTTTTCCTGGTTCAGTTTGGCTACATATATAACAATATTTGTTTTTTACTCCAATGTACAGAAATCCATTAGTTGCAGCACCTATTATGCACGCCTGTAACAAAATATTGTTTTGTAATAGTATAAAAATGCAATGTGTTTTATTAGTTTAATCGTATTCACACAAACTTAATTTAAAAGGTGTTTAATAATGCTAATATTAAGTGAGATGATCATGCACTGAAAAGACACTTCATGTTTGAGGACTCTCCAAGACACTGTATATTACACATGGACGAATTAGGACCGAATACACTAAATGGATTTAGTGGGGTAGTTGTAGCAATTTCATTTAACTTACCACTCCTGACGACGCATTATATGCATGCCCGTATGAACGTGTACACCAGCCCCCATCTTGGTATACTGTGATATAGGGAAATCCATCGGCATCTACATGCCCCTTTTCCAACGCTATTTCTCGTTCTCGAACACCATTTTGGCGCATACATTCTTCTAATTTTTCTTCCCATACCTATAATAATAATAATAATAATAAACAATAATAATAATAACAATAATAAATAAGATGTAAAAAGGTTTTTAATACACCCATACTAAACTCAACAACTTGTAAAAACAACATGCTTGTAGAAATAAGAATAACTTACCACTTCAATACGTTGTTCGTGACGCCTCCATTTCTTTTTATCCATGATTGGCACCTCCATCAATGCCATCATTTCTTGTGCTTGCTGATGGCCTATCCCTATTGATAAGGCACCCCACACAAACTCATCATTTAACTCTTCTTCCTTGCTTTCCACTTCAGTTTTGACAACTCTAGTTTCTTCACACATTAAACATTTAAAAATCAAATGGCTGACAATTCCAATCCTTTTCTCGGAATGAAACAAAAAACGTCCTTCAGTACATATTCTCCCATGTGTGGCAAGGGTAGTAAGCTGACTTAGCATATGAACTATATTTACCACACGACGACCACTAAGGAGTTCATTCATTTCCTTGATATTTGGATCCCTTGTGATGGGGATTTCAGCCCAATATTCCTGGTCAGAATCTGAAAGTTCTTGGATTCCCGAAACATTTAGACTGAAATAACAAAAAATAAAAAAAATAAAAATAACGCTTTTGTAGCGGTTATCTGTTAATTTATAAAATTATATGATTAATCACGGTTAGTAAACATATGCTTATTGTTAATTATTTAAAATTATAGAGATATTTCATCTCTAGAGATATATTATAAATTTAAAATAAAATAAACTAAATTAAAATGTTATGGAAAATATTAAACCTTATTCAAGTTCACAGTTTCTCCGCTATGGTTTATGATGTGTGCTCAACAAATATTCCCCCTCCTCCCCCCTTTTGACTAGTACTCAAACCAAAAGATGTGTTTGTCATACGAGTTTCATCGAAATCTGAAAAAAAATTCTTTATCCTATATTTTTTAAATTTTGGCCATCCTTGGATCTATTATTTGGGTCTGCAGAGTAAAACTACCAAGATTGGTTGGTATTTGATTGAACGGGTCAAAATAGATTTTTATTCCTAGCTTTGGACATCTTTGACTCAGTTATTGTAGACCATTAAAAAATGAATCATATTCTATTAGAGTAGTTTATGGTAGAGTAAGTTAACGTTTATGGTAGATTTGGACTTTTCTGGTAGCTAAATATTTCTATACGATGTCCCTTAGTCATTCGTCGTTCAAATTCGTATTATTATTTGAAAAGGTAATATGTATTTGCATCACACATCCAAATGACAACACATATTTGAAGTAAAATAATCATTGAACAGTTTTAAGTAACTTTACAATTGTCATAGAAGAGAAAATGTAGGCTATGTGAACAAACTATGCTGAAATTGGTTGGAATTTAACAAAATAGTTCTTTCCAACAGTTAGAATTTTTCACGCCCCTAGTTCAGCAAATTCATAAAAAAATTAGTAATTTTTTAAGAAAGTTGCCAGCAAACACACATGTGCCGGGTTGGCAGCAGCCCAGTACTAGTGATACAATTTTGTTAGGTACTATTCAGTGTTCGTTTTTTAACATAAAACCAACCACACGTGAGAAGAGCTGTTGATTAAGGTGAGCATTGTAATTATTACTATACAAACAACAAAGGGATATAAAAAGTTAATTTTGATAAAAATCTCAAAATAAATATTTTAACATCATGATACTTTCTCTACACCCCATAATTATGAGAAATTAAGAAAGTGTAAAAGAAATTTATTTAGGTTTTAGTGGAAGGATGCTCAAAGCCCCAACTATCATTTTAAATAATACCTTCAAATAGCTTCCAGGGGCTTATATTCTTCAAACAAGTCCTGGTGGAGGTCCCCCGGTACCCGCTTACCCGCTCCCCCTAGCCCAATAAGGTTATCATGCCACTGGTTACAACACATCTGACCCAGAAACACTTCAATTTGTACCATACCTAATTGTTTGGGCTGAACTTTCTTCTGGGTTAAAACCTAAATAGATATTTTTCAATCTCATGGAAGAGTAGAATGGAAATGAACGCTTTTGTGCCGTTTCAATCCATGCTTTCATATAGATATGATAAATAATTGGTTGCTACCAACACTGCCATTGTATATTTTTAAAATAGTTCTAGCTTTTAATATTAACATAAATCATTAGGTATAAAACTTAAATAGCTATGATAAGATTAACTTACTTGGATAAGGACGTGGGAGAATGATTCATTTGGTTATGAAGACCAGAGGGGCCAGGTTGTGGTGACACGTTTCTGTCCTGCCATTCATCTCGAGACACGTCCCTAATAAAAATTAAATAAAAATATTTGAAAAGTTAGTTAGAAATTAGATAGTCTAAAAACACACAATAATAAAAAGTAACCCGCCTCGGTGGCGTAGTCAGCTAACGCGCTAGTTTTTTTGTTGAGATAGACTGCCGAGAATGGGGAAATCAAGGTTTGAATCTCGGTCGGGTGAACTGGGAGGTGGTTTTTCCTAAATAGTTTTTCACTCTCCCACCACGCAAATGCGGGTTCACTTCCTCTAAATTCAACATTCCCAATTCCTAACCCATTAGCGTAGTTAGTATATAAAAGTATAAACCGAACGGGTAGTAAGACGCGGTGCTAAATAAAAAACAAATAAAAATGTAATGACAGTGGACAGCTAATAATTTAAAAATAATTGTTTCAATTATATCTATTTCTTATAGTTAATAGAACTTTTATATTCAATACCTTTGATTAACAAATTTAGGAAAATGTACTAGATTATTTGAATAGTTATAATGTGCAACTTACGAAAGATTAGTTCTGCATGCTTCTAGAAGGGCTTCTTTTTTCTTCTTCCACTCCGCTCTTTTGCATTTTGATTTTTTACTTCTTTTCCGAGGTCTTCCAGATTGCCAATTTCTAGGCATACTCACAAACAATGATAAAAAAAAATCCGGCTAAACTAAAATCACTCACCAAAACATAAATGCACTTAACATCAAATGTTTAAAATACATATTCAACAACCATAAAAGCACCGCCACTTAATTATTGGCTTTTTACAAATAGTTTGTGGAAATAAATAGGTCTGATTATATGTAGTGTGTTGAATATGTTATTTTGATAACTAAGGTAATTATCAAAAAGTGGTTGAAAAAATAACTAGTACTACATTAATTTATCTTTACTACCCAATAGTTTATTGTTGGTTATTACCGACTTTGAGACTCGACAATCTATACACATTCAAGGTCATAAATCTCGCCACACATCAGAAGTGTGCGCTTGCGTAGAGGCTATCTGTAACCTCACATTCTTTCAACTAAACTCTCACCCCTCTACAGTTTCTTGTCACTGGCGAATGAGATGAAATGGAGAAAGAAAACAACTAGAAGGTTGGAACAAAGATAACGAGGTGGAGGTTCCACCTAGTTGTTGTGACTGACGCCAGGATCGGTACACTCCGGCTATATTTGGCCGCTCTGCTATACGACCTGAGGGCCAGTCTAGGTCGCGTCGAACATGGGGTCAATCAAAACGACACCACTCCCGTAGTTTAACTTTAAATATTAAAACTAAAACTGATTAATAAACTACAATCCTTGTTCATTTGGTTAACATATTAAACAAAACATTCAATACAGCCCCTAAAATATATAACCCCATCAAAACTAGATGTTTTATTTTAGAAAATAAAACTTGATATTGTAATTAAAAAATAAAATTAAACTAGGGCAAATTTAATTAGTTCATTATCATTCACAATATATTAACGTGTTTTATATGAAATTTCAGAATTTACGCTCAATAATTTTATGTATGGTGTGGTTTCGTATTAAACCTTGTTCAAATGCTTATAACTTCTATAAAAAACCAACCAAAATTTTAAAATTATTTTTTAAGATTTTAAATCAAGTTTATAATTAATAATATTTATCAAAATTATAATTTAGAAATAAAAATTTCAATGCCCCATTCCCCTTAAGGTGATGGTCTGGAACCTTACCTGCTGCATTACTTTATCTCCCTTCTGCAACTATGTTATCTTCTCCCATGATTTAAAGAAGAGTAAATAATATACTCATTTAAATAAACAGCAAATACATAAATTTATGGGTGTCATTTTTCTCTAAACACAAGTTTAGCAAAGAATGAATATTAATCTGTTTACCTTTGTCTGTAACAATAAAAATGTGATCAAGTTTTTGAGTGTGTGAAGACTAAGGACTAGTTATATTTAAACCAATCTACTTATTATTTTTTAAGTTATTCAAAGTGCAAAATGATGATAAAGGTTTATGTAAACTAAGTATATAATAATGACACACTTATCAAACACTTACTGGACTTTTGAAGTCTGGCTCCTTGCATTTAAAAGTGACCGACATAATGAGTGGAGGTACCACACTCAGATATGCTCCATCATTTGCACTATATCCTCCATGGATGGCAGCTGAATCCTTTTATTGGTGGCAGGTATCCTTCCTGCTCCTTGGCCATAGGGCTGGAGCACATGTTAAACACTTTTAACATAAATTTTCCATTCATTTGGAACATATAGGTACTTAGGAAATTCTTCAGACTATGTAATACTTTATTGTCATGTTATATGAACTTACATTGTGCATTTTCTTTTAGTAATTAGCTGAGAATAGACCAGATTACTAGCCTTGATTATACCCCCACCCATTACAGTATTTACTTCTTACGGTAAGGCTGCTGTACCGATCGGTGTCGACACATTTGAGCTAGTAAACTAAAAGTACAATTGTTGCTCAGTTTTATCCTGAGCGTTCTTACACCAATATCCCTACTATAGAAACTGCCTTATGGGCCAGTAAACTGGTGTTCGTGTCACTCCCACTAGAAGGTAAGGCGGCACTGTGTGTGGAAAATAGAAATAGTTTTAAGAATAAGATAATAAATAAAAGAGCATGTATGACTCGATATATGGATGTTGTTGAAGCGAAGGGATTATGCCAGAATAAGAAAGTCAGTGAGGTTAGATTAAGTATGGAATAGTTGTTTTTTGAGCTATATGCACAGTTTCTTACCTTTCCCATAAGGGAACAGCGTAATTAGGTATGTATGTATGTATGGACTAACATAAATTAGTTCACCCTAAGGTTTTTAGAGACAAAAGCTATCTGTTATAACAATTCTGTTTTCATTTATAAAGTACTAATGCAAATGTTATTGCAGCAAAATAATTTGTCACAATGATTTGTTTACTTACACAAGTTATTTATTTTATTTAGGTTTGGTAAAAATTAAGTGAGGTAAGCAATGTATGTTTATATTTGACACAAAAAAGCCTTCCTTGAAGAAAACTCTTAAAAAAAACTCTAAAAGTATGCTGGACCTTAGGCTCAATGAGAGATGCTTTAAATGTTTGCTTCACCCACAGTTAAACTACAATTAATGTTTTAATAATATTTAGCACCGCGTCTTACTACCCGTTCAGGTTATACGCTTAAGTACTAATTACGCTATTGGATTAGGAATTAGGAGGGTTGAATTTAGAGGAAGTGAACCCGCATTTGCGTGGAGGGAGAGTGGAAAACCATTTAGGAAAAACCACCCCCAGTTCACCCGACCGAGATTCGAACCTCGATCTCCCCGTCCTCGGCGGTCGAGCTCAACACGACTAGCGCGTTAGCCAACTACGCCACCGAGGCGGGTAATTTTATTAATGTTTTAATGTTAATGTTTTAAATGTGTGTTGCAACCAAGTTTAAGGTTTGGATAAAAGATTCTAAAAGAAAAGTATGGTTTTATAATCCCTAAGAAAACTTTCTTCTTTAATGATTGAGTTGTCAGTTGGTTAATTAAGTAGAGGCTTAGGAGAGAAAAATTGTTATTTAAAAAAGTAAATATTTAAAGTTGCAAATGTGTGTATGTTTACCTTGCTATGTTATTTATTTTTAATAATTAGATAAGTCACATTGTTTTTTTAAATAACCTATTTAATAAGGCTATTTAAAAGTATTGACATTCAATTTTTACATTTCTTTGGCTTTACTCCATATTTAAAATTATTTACCAATTTTATTTGTTTCTACAGTTCCAATAATAATAATTACTAGTCCTCTAATTGTTAAAATAAATAACTTAGAACAATATCTTAGATAAATAAGGTACTATTATATAATTTTATATTTATTTTAGCATTGTCTTAGTCTACTGCCCATTTAGGTTATAGGACCATGTACTAATTATTCTAATGTGTTAGGAATTAAGGGTGTTGAATTTAGAGGAAGAGTACCCACATTGATGCTGAGCGAGAGTGGAAAACCATTATTTCAGAAAAAAACCCTCAGTCCACCCAAGAGGGATCAAACCTCCATCTCTTTGTCACCGGCAGTGAAAGTGTGACGCCTTAGTCCATGCAACCATCGAAGAGCGCTATAATTTTATACATTTTTACATACACATAATAATAATAATCATCATCATGATCTGTTTACAGCCTGTGGTCGGGTCTGTTTTGTAAAGTGCCTCCTCCATCTTCCTCTGTCCTTCCATCATCCTTCTTCCTGCACTCTCTTCCTCTCACTTTCACACATGTTGCTATTTGTTCCTCATATCTCTTTCTTGGTCTCCCTTGAGGTCTCTTTCCTACATACTTCATATCCATTTATTTTCTTGGAATCCTCTCCCCTTCCATCCTCATTACATGTCCATGCCATCTTATCCTAGCTTCCTCAACTATCTCATGTACCCCCTGTACATTAACTCTAGACCTTACATCTTCATTCCTAATCCTATCTCATCATACTATTAGTGTGTATTTAATTACAAGATAATATTTTTCTAATACCTAATAATAATTAAAACCAGGAATGTAACGCAAGTTTAGGCCAGTATTTTGTGGATTTAAATTATCACTAATCATTAAAATATATAATTGAACTTATCTCGCCAAACATGACATCTGTTAGTTTATTTATACCTCGATTAGCGATGTAAATCATTTTATCATCTGCATACAAATTTATTGACCTTCATTCAATTTACCTTATATCCATCCTCCCCAATGGGCACACGGAGGTCGAGGTTAAAGTCCGACTTTACACATCCATATTTATATTAGTGTAAGTATGTGATAGTCTTGATGAGCAGTAAGACGCAGCGCATGTAAAAAGTATAGTCAATACTCATTATCACAATAACATTTTAACTTACAAACAAATTTCTTACACATTTTCAAAAGTTTTCTTTAGGTCTACGAACATTTTAATGCTAGATATATTTTTCTTCACTTTGTCTGATTGTTCATATTTTACACAACTGTTTCAAATGAAGGCATACATAGTTTTAAGACACAAGAGAGAGCATTATTATTTCACACTTTAGCTCAGTCTGTAGTGTCTGTCTACTTAGCTAAGGGTCCTGGGTTCGATTCCTGGCAAGGCCGAAAAATTGATCATATATGGTAAATGTGGGTTTATCGTTTCACAGTGATAAATTAACGGCTGGGGACTGGATGTTGTGCCTGTCCTAGTTGTAAGGTTATAAGTTAGGTTATAAGGCATGTGACGCTACGACAGGCCTAGCAAGCCGGCAGTGGAAAATACATGGTTTGAGGAATAGGTGACCCAGGCCACAAGTTGGAAACAGTAATGGATGTAAAAAAATAAGAGAGCATTATTATATAATCTATTACTACTTCCTGAGGAAGATGCTATATAGCATCGAAATACAAGTTTGTGTAAATATTGTTAGTGTTTTTAGTTTTATTTGTGCCCTACTATTTTCCTAGTATTCTATCATTTTATTTATTACAAATTATATAATCTATAGTGTATTTTAAATGATCTTCCATGTAAAACAAAATGTACCTCAAAAAGTGAAAGTCTTTTCTTGAAGAGATAATAAATTTAGCAGGAAATTTTTTTATTTACTTTTTTCTTGCTGACTACAGAACTTTGAACACATCAATAACCACACAAATAAATTGTATTGACATTAAATAAAGTAATTTTAATTTTTGTGGTCCTGTTTGGGTCAGATAAAAATGTATTTAACCTAATTAGGTAAACTCCATTTACACTGAAAGGTAGCAGTCTTAGCTTGACATATCACACTATGACCCTATCTTATAAGCTAAACCATAGTGAAATAATGCATGTGAGCTTGATACCTTACATGAAGGGAACCGTTTTCTTAAAAATATAAAATAAATTCAAATTTTCAAACCTAGTAATCTAGGGGTTCTGCTATCAGAATCTAGACAATTTCTTTTTTTTTATGCTCCAACAAGATTTTAGCACCAATATTGAGTCTAAATCTAAAAATATGTTCTTTAAATTCAACAATCAAGCTAGAATTTCTCTAAGCTTTACATTACCATTTATTGGGGCCAAATTAACATGAGAAAAACTTGGAGATATTTTAAAACAAATACACTATTAAAATAACTGAAGAGTGGGATATAAATTTGGTTCCCATTTTTTTTACATAACTTTATATATATATATATATTTTATTCAAATATTATTTTAAGCACTTGCAAATTTTGATCATCAATTCAACATAAATTAAAAATTAATCCATAATTATTTTTTGATTCAAGGATGAAAATACAGAGTTTGCGAAACTTCGATATGTATGAGTAAAGAGTCACTTTATAAGTTTTTCATCAAATTTATTAAGCCACTTTTGGATCACAAATGTGGCCTCGTCTGCTATCAATGTTTTTGCATTCAAAACAACATAACACATTATGTTGTTACTATCTTTATTTACTGTATTTTCTTTCACCTTATATATTAATAAAATTATGAGTTTGTCTTCTGTCACGAGCATTGCGTGATCTTCTGCACATAGAGGTCTGAAATTTTACAATTTTGAATACATTTTTTAAAACTGTGTGAGAACTCAGAAGCAATGAAATGAAGTTTTTTTTCCTGTCTGAAGTAAAGCAAAGCACTGCAAGGGTAACCACACAATTTAATGTGCGGTTACACCGGGCAATACATACTTCTACTTGTATATAATAAAACAACATAAAGTGAATTTAACAAAGCAATTGGGTGACCTGGTGGTCTAGGGGTAAGGTGTCAGACTTCTGTACTGAGGGTCCGGGGTTTAATCCTCAGTCCCGGCACAGATTTATCCGATTGCCAAACCCTTCCTTCACCTCTGACAAGACGTGTTTTAATCACAACTTGTGAATGTGAAGGAATTCCAGGCTTCCACATTAAACTGTAGGTCCTCCATTTCATCTCACAATCACCCTACCATTACACATTAGCGTACGTGCCTACAACCCGAACGGGTAGTAAGACGCGTGCTGCTGCTGCTGATGATGATAATAATAAAAGCAATTTTGGTGACATCACGATGAAATGTGAATATTTCTGGAATTACCTTTTTGAAGTGAACACTTATTTAACCACCTTCTTGTAACAAACATTTCAAAAATAATGTTTCTGCAGTGTGTGTTAGCAATTTGTTTGTCAAATTTCTGATGAATGTAAATGAGTCTTGTTTTTATCTGGCTTTAGGAATAATTAAACAAAAAAATCTGAATAAATTCAAACAGAGAAATAATACAGAGGTAAGTTAAACCATAATGGCAAGAAAAAATATAATCAACATTTCATTAAAACAAACTTTATCTTGCTCTCTATAACACAACATAAAACATATTCATATCAAAACTATGTCAATAAACATACGGCTATGCTCATAAAATATTTTTAAATTACATTTAATTTGGTGACATGCTTTATTAAATCAAAAACCTTGCTGATTGTAAAGTTTATGGTCACTAAAATAAATCACAGTTTTTTAAGTTGAAATTACCCAATAGAATTACAGTATTGGCTCAAATATAATATACCTAACGTTTTGAGGTACTCTACATGAAAAACAAATGGTTTTGAATATAATACGACTGACATTATGACAGTAACAGAGGTAAAAACTTAACAACTTTGATACACTTTTTTTAAAGCCCTATTTTCAAGATGATCATTCACTTGGGGATCTGCCAGTGCTTTTTTACCAGTAACAAAGCACAAACTAACACTGACCTACTGAATTACGGCAAAAGCTCACTGACACTGAAGGGTAGAAATATTAGACGTGTGTGGTTCCAGCCAGCAAGGGGACACTGAAGAGGAGAAAATCCTCTCCGTTTTGACCTTGAGATTCCCGCCACCTGTCATTACAGTGGCACACTCTCTTTCTTACTTTGTTTTGCTGTTGAGTCTATTAAGAGAAACGTTCCTCTGGCTGGCCAGTACAGTCCCAGCATGATACAAAATAGACCTATGTAGGAATCTGCCCTTTTTTCAATGAAAAATGTTAGGTTGTACATATAATATGAGTAAGGTTTTTGGAAGGTAATTTTTAAGATAAAAACATCGCAATATATTCGGGCCAAAACGGTAATTAATTTATCAACCTGTTTTCTTAGATAGCAAGCAAACATTTATGGTTGAATGGTCAAAAATTAAACAATGTATCTGTCAACATCCAATGCTATTTATACTGTTTAGTGAGAAAAAAAGATTGTAATATAAACAAGATCACATCTAACTCAACAAAACTATATATAATAAAGTATTCTTATATAAATATTTTTTTCAACCCACTAACTATTCAAAGACTCTCTCACTTTCTCTTGTTTTGGAGAGATAACCATTATAAAAATCTGCTGCAGATATTGGTTTCTTCCTTGGCACTCCAATTGACTTAAATGCGACGCAAAAGCCATCAGCGCACATGACCCGTAAAACGCCACTGGGCCGATGAAATTCCACAAACCCTGGAGGGGGGCTCTTGTCTCTAATAATGTTGTCAATAATGGGGTGGGGCAATGTTCCATTGTACAATTTGATGGGTAGCCCTTTGTATGTGGTATATAGAGGAAACACTCCACTTAGAGCACGATACAAGTTGTATATTTGAGTGGAGTTGAGGTCTCTCCATCGCACACAAGCAGTTGAGGCGGTCACTTTGGGAGCTAGAATTAATAATAAAAAATAAAATAATTTGAATACAATGTCTAACAATTTAAAATTACCATTGACTCATTTTAAAATGCAACCTTTCATTGTGAGAATCAGTTTTATATGCTATTGAGAATAAAATTCCTTTTGATTTGTATTTTGGGCTATGTTTAACTTTAGTGTAGAACAAACATTTAAAATATATGATGTCACAGTTTCCAAACATGAATGATTAACATTATTCTGATACTGCAATCAAGAGATTTTTTTCTCTCTGTTTGAAGAAAAATGTTGCCCATGGTAGCCAAGCAATAAATTGTGTGGTTACCCTTAGCAGCACCGGGTACTTCTGCTAGTATAATAATAAATTGAACATAATATGTTCTAATAAACATTCTTGACAACAGTAAATGTTTATGTATGCAAGTTTACAATAATAAGATTGATTGTGTACCATACTGACAACTTTATGGAAACTATTGCCGCCCAGGAAAATAATAATGCCCTCATTTTGTTCAACAATGGTGTGGCATACCATAAGTGATGCCAGTTTGAGGTTGCGGCTTGGCCAAGTCGAGGCACTGGGGAAGTTCCTTCACACACTGCCCCAATAGTTCAGAACCGAGGCAGGCCAGCCGATTTGACAGCTCCGGCAGTGTGTCGTCGGGGGAGATGTGGCAACAAGACTGCATAAGCACTTCACCTAAATCAAACCTGGTAACATAAATCTTAGTTTCACACCTAAACTAGATGTATCAGAATTTGTCAGAAAATAGGTATTTGGAAGGATTATTTGTGTTCAAATATAAACTACTATATTAGCTTGTTGTCAATTCAAATAGTATTTAGCAAGTTTTTGTTAAATATTTGCAAAATATTTCTTGAACAGGGATTAAAAACAACAGGAAAATAGTGGGTCATTTAGATTAGAGGTCATGGTTTGAATCCCTGACATATTTACCTGAAATATCATATTTAAATCAATAATCACTTTACTACTAGGGTGCCCAAATGTGTGGTTGGAAATTTTATGGGTCAAATCCACTATCTTACGAATATGAATCCCCAATTTATCTCTGAATCTTGATTTTTAAATTTAAAATCCAAATCTGAATCAAAGACTAATCATGAACATAAGAGGAAATGTAATAAAAAATACAAAAAGTAACTAAATGTTAATATTTTTTCTTATAATCCATTCATACATTCAGTTAAGTGTTAAATTACTGGTCTGGGGCCTGGTTGTTAAGTTCAGCCTATTATTGTAACTGGTTCTGAACCACCAATAAGCAGTATTAAAGCTCTAAAATAAATTTAATTTGAAAACTTAAATTTTTTTAGAGGGGAGGGTTTGAGTCTCGAATTTGCAATTTTTTCAAATCCTTGAATCTCCAATATCCTTAATGATTCAAGGAATCGATGGCCTATCCTTAGTATTTCACCATTAGTACTAAACGCATGTTAGAATCCCCAATTATATTAAACATTCAAACTAAAAAAACAAAAACTAAAAACTATAGTAGCTATTTAGATGTGACAAAATCCTGTTCGACCACCACTTACTTGTGTGGCCTAATCTTCATTATGGTCACTCCTGTTTGAGTGTCGCCATGCATAATAGCATGTATAATAGGGGCTGCTCCCCTCCAACGTGGCAAAAGACTCGCGTGGACATTCAGCATGCCTCTGAAAGCGAAAATATAAATACTTACTACCCTTAAGTGAAAAATGGCAATCTGGGCACAGGAATCGAACCTGAAACCTTTGGCTTTGCTTATTTAGCTATCAGGACTGATCCTGTGAATAACCATCACATATCAGTTTGTGATAGTTAGGGGAGTGTGTTGTATCTCTGACCACTTTCAACTGTTTTAATTTTTTTAAATCAATATATCGCTGCAAAATAATATTTGGTTTGTTTAGCAAAATCCTTATTCCACTAGGCAACATATGTCTATTTAAAAAAAAAATTCACTTGACTTTTTTTTTTGTATTAAAAAAGACTTTACATTGTGGTCAGGAGTACAACATATATTTGTACCTTTGACAGGGAGGTGTTGTACCTTTGACCAAGTAATAAAAACAGTCAGGATTTAAAAAAATAAAACATTTAACGAGTCAAAATATCATTACAATTAAAGAGAAATAATATTCTTAGCTTACAATTACCAGCCTATATATCAAACAAACAATTTGAAGTTAATGTAACTAAGTTCATTCTATCTGATATACTGCAAAATCTACTACGAATGATAAACATTCAATCTGATGGTCAGATCCTCCAGCCGCAGTTGGATTTGGAAGCTTAGCTACAATATCTCCAATACCTATATCATATAGTTGGTCGTTTTCTTTTCTAAATTTGCTACTTGTGGTTTGCTTTTTTAAATATTTTATCTTTAAAATATAATTTATTTTTTCAAAAATTTCTTTGTCAAAGTATTTAGTTGTTTTCTTCAATGAAATTTTGACGAGAACAAAGTTTCCCTTTTCTAAGTTTTTTTTTTCAAACTGCAACTCTTCCTAAAGGTCATGATATTCATCAAATACATTGAACTCACTTTCCCCTGATGAAACTTCTGAATTGTATGAATCTGAACTCTCTGCAGAAACAAAAATATATAAATATTTTTTACTTTTTTATGACTAGGCCTACTGGTCTTTTGGGTGTTTGATACTAAGCATTTATACTTCTTGTTTTTAACTGCCTCAAGTGCCTGCTTTTCTGGGGTATCTGTGAGGATGCGTGACTTCTCTTTAGGCTTTCCCTTGCCTGAGCTTTTGGGTGTGGTCTTATAGCTTTAGGTGTCACAATGGCGAATGTCTAAGCCAAATTTTTAAACACATCTTGAGGACTGATAGGCCTGTTTTGGTTCTGAATTGTAGAAGGTGTGGCATTTTCAGAAACTGAAGAATTTAGTGGGGCTTAAGGACTTTCCTGTAGCATTGGCCTGTCAGTCACTGAAGCTGGAGGAAATTCATCTTCTGTGAAAATATTTTCGTTAAAAGGTACAAAACCTGTAACCTTTAAACCTTTCATGATACTGTTTGGCACAATAGCTTTCAAATAAGCCACACCTGCCAGTTCGGCAATATTGTATATTGTAATAGGTTTTCCAGCATTCCCTGGAGTCAATATCCAATTATTTACTGCCTGATTAGAGTTG
This sequence comes from Timema podura, assembly GCA_033556935.1. NCBI lineage: Eukaryota > Metazoa > Arthropoda > Insecta > Phasmatodea > Timematidae > Timema > Timema podura. The sequence goes on from JAVRXN010000001.1 coordinate 40,650,820, forward strand.
TGAAATATTTGACTGCCAAAAAGTATAGCAGATCAATATTATGATTGTGCAGATCATACACTTTGGAAATTGATACATCAGAGTAAATCTGGTAGCTTTCCTAGCTGTCAGCTACCACCACCTCCGTGCTGGTTGATAGCTGAATTTCATCATGAACTGTGTACAAATCATAAGGATATTCAATTTTTCACTTTGAAATCCCCCTTATAAACTATTACTAACATTAGTGTTTTCATAAAAAAACAAAACTAAAGCTTGTGACCTGCTTCGGTGGCCGCATGGTCTAAGGTGTCACCCTTGCAATAAACTAGACTGCTGATGACAGGGAGATCGGGGTTTGAATCTTGTATGGGTGTATGGAGTTTTTTATTCCTAAATGATTTTTCACTCTCCTGCCATACTTCCTTTGAATTCAACCTTTATAATCACTACCTCATTAGTGTAATTACTACATATGCATGTAACCCTAACAGATAGTAGGCCTATAACACAATGTTTAAAAAAACTTCTGAGTTATTTGTAGTAGGTATGTTACCTAAATCACTTTATTTAATTCAATTTCTGGGTTTTAAAATATATTTAAATTATTTATTCAATTAAAATAACACCTGTTGAACACAAGAATTAAACTCGTGATCTTCAATCACATTTATCCATGTTGTCCTGTGCCCAAGGTCCTATATTACCCCTTATTTAACGTAATTAGCTAATGCGCTAGTTTTGTGCACTCTCCCTCCACACAAATGCAGGTTCAGTTCCTATGGATTCAACCTTCCCAACTTCTAACCGATTAGTGTAATCAGTACTTAAGTGTATATCCCAAACAGGTAGTAAGACGCGATGCTAAATAAATAAATAAATAAATAAAAATAAATAGGTACTCATTATTTTAAGGTGAAGTCTGTTGAAAATGTGATATCATCAGTTACTTGAAAGTTATTACTAGATACAAAGCCATAAACACTTGTGATTAGCATTCATGCTGATGAGTGTACGAATTTTAACTGTACAGGGATTGTGTTTATTGAAATTAACAATTGTTATTGACTACTTTTCACAAATATTCATGAAAATACATATTGAAAAATAACACTTGGAGATGAAAACCATTCTCAGGTCCTTTGGCTTAGTGCATTAATAGGCTACTCTACCAAACTATTTGAGAAACAATGGTGCGACAAGCCAAAAGTACCGAGATAGATTTTCATCTTTTCATTACAGGCCTATATTTAAAAAAAATGTTTGTGAATGGAAGTTAGTTATCCAGCTAAAATGTTAGTTTTAATAATTATTTTGTATGTAATTTATGTTAATTTAATTCAATATAAGCTACGAAATTAGACTAACAAATTAAATCAAATAAACTCACAGTGGGAATGAAGTGATGACATGGTTTGGGATGAGATGACCAAATGAAACTACCAGACCAATATCATAGTCCTTGGGTGTCACTTGTATCGGCCAACTATGCAGTGGGAGGTTCTGTTGCACGGCAAACTGCCACACTGGATTGGTTTTAGATTTTAAGGAAGTAACTACTTCAAGTTGTTTCACATGTATCCCCTTTTTCCTAGTTAAATAAATAATCTCATCAGTATAGAATTTGCAAGAAGCTCAGACATTATATAGATTAGTTCAAATGTTTGAAAAAAATACACAAGTTTAGCTAGGTCACCAGTGATATGCAAAACAAAACTTGCTGCTCAGACAAAAGGTATTTAAAAGATGTGTAACATGTAAATTATATTGATTTGTTTTGTCTTAAGCTCTAGTGCCAATAATGGCTATCAGCATAGAGTGATTAAATGGTAGGCCGTTATGTTATTTCCCAACCTTCAACCATCCCACTCCCTCCCCTTCGCCCCCATATATTTAAAGCACAGTTTTGTTTTAGGTAGAAACTAATGCTAGAATAGTAAGGTATTTAAACCTAAGGATTACAGTAACATTTTAAGATGGCATAATAGGCCTAATGTATGAAAATCAAACTTTTAGATTGAATTAAAAAAGTTTTACATTAACTAATGGTAGACTTAAGTTAAACTATCCATTGTTTACATTGCTAGCAGTTGAAAATAAGAGAAATTAATTATTTTTAAACAGGAAACTCATACAATGGGAATAGTATTGTCACAACTCCCTTTGTCTCTCTCAAAAATACGAGATGCATAAGGTGGGCTAAACGGTTTTCATGCATACGAATGGATACAAAACCTGTTGGGAACTCTGGAATGTGCATATGCAACATGTGAGACATGCAAGATAAAGGCAGCATGTTACCAATCTAGTTTTTGGCTATGTATTGTTCTATGTTTAGTTCTTATATTGGTCGATAAAGTTGATGTAATTGTTTTTAATAAGTCTAACACCTTAGCTCAGTCGGTAGCATGTATATTTACCGAGTTAAGGGTCGCGAGTTTGATTCCTGGCATGGCTGAAAATTCATCATTGGTGAAATGTGGGTTTTCTCTTTCAGTGACAAATTAACGGTCACGGGTCTGGGTGTTATGTCTGTTCTAGATTTAAGTTAGTTTATAAGTCATGTGCTGATTTAATCAGTTGGTTCAGAAAGTGCACATTAAATACCTCAAATAAATTAAAACAAAACAAAAAATTCATAAGGAATATTTGTTATGGCCTAAGGCATAATAAGCCACTGATATATTTAATTGTCTGGCTTTTATTCCATAAGTGTAGGCCGAATGTACCCAATTCAACCAAATGTTTTACTATCTCACACATACACCAAGACTAGAGACTTGCATAAAGTAAATTCATGAAATTGTTGTATATTTGAATAAAATGTTAAACTTATTTCATTTCAACACAAGTAGGCCTACAGTAGTGCAAAATCACATTTAAAATTAAATCATTTTTATAAAATAAAAACTATTCAAATACAAAGGTATGTTAAGAGAAAGGTTAGTGGATAACCACTACTAATGTAGCCATTTTGGGTCAAAGACGAACCTCCTTGACCGAAGTGAGGAAATTCCTGTACACTGACCCTGCCTGTTTTTAGGTTGATTAACGATTTATCATTAACTTACTAGGTCTACATATTTTTTACTTGAAAAATTACATCAGTCACTAAAAAAAATTGAGGTAGAGTGGCAGCCAGCCAAAATTAAATAATATATTAGGTCAATTTAAGGAAAATAATGGAAGGTTATATACCACACTTACAAATGATTAAACAATTCTTTTAAACTTTTAACGGAGAAATTGTCAGTCCCGAAGAACAATATACGCCAAGGCGCTGATAACACTGAATTACATAAATTATTCTTGCTTATATATATATTATTCATCAAAATAAATGATTTATGCTTAATGGGGTGACATGAAAAGCTGAACAAATTAAACACATGAGTACTTGAAATTAAATAAAAAATCATCACTTGCTATTGTATTATAATCATTACATTTAAACCTAATGCTATTTAGAAAAATGGTTGAAAATGTTCATTTTGAAACAAATTCCATATTATTTAGATTCAAGATTCCCATTCTTTTATAGGTGATAACATTTTACAGGTTAGCCGATGACAACAATAATTACTTACAGTCTCCAAGCACAAGCGTTCAAACTCTAGGTTTTCACCAAATACCGTTTAGATGGATTTAAATCGACTAGCTTAGCTCACTAGCAAAAATCAAGTGTTTATCGAGCGCGTATGTGATGTCCACGAAACTTATTAAGTTCATTTTTATTTTTGAATTTAATTATTAATAGAATTCTGACCAATTAAAAAATCATGAGTATAGTCCTATAGTGTAGAGTTGTTGAAAAGTTTAAATCGATATAAAACCCTGCTACCGATATTTATATTTGACAATTTCCTTCAAGGAATAGAGTGAAGAAAAACTTAACAAGTGGGTTCGAACAGGACACAGAAATAAAATAGTAGATCTGGTATTATCTATATTTATTCTGAATATTTCTCAAATACGAGTAAAGCTAAGAATTATCTTTAAGAACCCAATCAATTTCAACAAATGTAGGCTATATTTGTTAACTAAGCTAAACTCATCATACATTAATTTTCGTAGTTCCTAAAGGAATAGTTGAAACTTTATCTTTGTGCCTTGTATTTTTGACAAACTAAGATCTGGTTTTTTTTGTGACAGTCCCTCATCCCAATATTGGTGTTAATATAAATAAACAAAACTAGTGTAGCAATTGATCGGTCAGGCAAGGTTCATAGAATTAAATCCTCATACGTGTTGTGTTTGAGCGCGCAAAAAAGTGCCACATCCAGCCAACAATTGAAGGTTAGATGTTATTACAATATGATAATTTAGCTCTAATTTAGATCATAGAGTGAGACAGCATGATTCATCATCATCATAATCATAATCATCATCATCAACAACTCTTTATAGCCTGTGGACGGATCAGTTTAGTAAAATGCCTCCATCTTCCTCTAGCCTTCCACCATTCTTCTCCTCGCAATTGAAAACTTACTGTTATCTGCTCCTCCCATCTCTTTCTTGGCCTCCCTTACGGTCTTTTTCCTACATACTTCTTTGCCAACATTTTCTTTGGCATCCTCTCCTTTTTCCAGCCTCATTACATGCTCATACCATCTCAGTCTTGATTTTTCTACTATACATCATGTATTCCCTGTACCTCCAATATTTTTGGAGAACTTTATTCCTAATATTATTTCTCTTTGTGACAGCTAACACGCTCCTCACGAATTTCATTCCCATGGCCTCCACTTTCCTAGTATCTCTTACATCCAATGTCCATCCGTTGCATATATGACAATGGGTACAAAGTAAGCCTTGTACAACCAACATTTCCTTACACTTCAAGGGCACTTCTTTCGCCATAGAAGGTCTCGTACACATATATACAACAACTCTCCACTGTCCTCTTCTCACTATATCCTCTCTACTTTTATTTGTAGCCTTAATAAAGCTTCCAAGGTATTTTACGTTCTTCACTTTTCTCAGCTTTACTCCATTCAACTTTATAGTTTTCCTTGTCATTAGTCATTACCATCTTACGCCACACTTCTCCAAACTAAATTTCATTCCACTCTCTTTCATTTCCTCATTCCATTCTTATAATTGTTACTTTATTTCCTCTTCCTTCTCTCCCCATACCATCAAGTCATCAGCAAACATCATGGCTTTCATTCTTTCCTCCTCGAGTTTTCCTGCCATTTTGTTCATGACTATTTCAATTACCATTACAAATAGTAATGGTGAAAGGGCACTCCCCTGCTTCACTAAATTTTTTTATTTGAAACCACTCTGTCCTCCCACTCTCCGTTTTAACACAACTCCGGTTATTCTCATACATGCTTTTCACTCTCATTACAACTCCTATTTCCACTTCGGCCTCCTCCATCACTTTTCAAACTTTATTTCTATCCACGCTATCATATGCCTTCTCTATATCCATAAATATCATTACCAAGTCTTTCCTATGTTCATGCCTTACTTCTATCAGCTGTCGTATGGCAAAGATTAAGTTTATTGCTGACCTCTGTTCCCTAAATCAGTGATGGTCCTCTCTCCATCTTACTTTCACTTTATTTTTTATTCTCTTTTTTAGTATCTTCTTCTTTTTGTACAGTGGCACATCAGCGTTTTCCCCCTACAATTGGTACGTTTTTACCTGTCTCCTATCTTGAAAATAGGTATTATAATTCCTTTTTTCCAGTTTTCCGGTACCTGGTTCTTTTTACAAATCATTCTCAACAACCTGTACAACCAGTGTATACCTACTTCACCTACTTCATTTTCACAGTCAATTCCTCCACACCCGATGCTTTTCCTTGTTTCATTCTGTTTAATGCGTCCTCCCCCTCTTTCCTCTTCTTCTGCTATTTCTTCCTGCTGCTCTCTTTCACTCTTATCCCTTTCCTCTTCCGGGTTGAACATCTTCTCAAAATATCTCATTCATAGTTCCTTTTCTCCCTCTCCTGTCTTCAATGTTCTTCCTTCTGCATCCATCATTCTAACTTCTTGTATTTTCTCTTTCATCCTGTTTCTTACTTGGTTATAGAACACCTCCTTAATTCTTTCCATGTTCCGTTCCAGCATTTTTGCATACACTCCTTTCTGGCTTCCCGTGCAACTCGCTTCGCTCTTTTATTCTTCTTCCTATATTCCTACTGTTTCCTCATTCCTATTCTTAAAACTCCTTCTAATTGCTTTATTCTTCTTCTTCTTCTTCACTGCTTCTTTCACCCTGTTGTTACACCAAAGTGTCTCCTCCCACATACCTACTCCGCGGCTCCCTCCAAACTGTTCTTAAACCTTTCCCAGAGAGACCGAGACAGCATGATTATCTAGTTTTAATTTCGATCATAGATTAAGTCAAATGCTAAAAAGAATAATAAAAACATTTAAATAATTAATTACTAACGGTTTAAAATAGTTTACTATCCTAATTGCAATATATACATTGTAAAAATAAATGATAAATTAAAAAAAAATTAAACTCGATTTAATTAATTATACACCCTAAAGGCCTAAAACATCATATTATGTTCAAACGGTTTAAATCAACAAATATAAGATGACCCTATTGGAAAACCTTTAAGTTGCGGCAAGACCACACTGCAGGGCATTGAAAATCGGGCACCTCTACTGTGCCCCTACTTAGGTGTGCAACCTAACATAGATCTTGATTTTGAGATATAAGCCCTTAAATATCACATTTTTGAATGCTTGGTGTACCAATCAACCAACTTTAAAGTGCTGCATAACACTGAAGGGCATTGGTAGTTGGGGACCTCTTCAACGACCTTACATGGGTATACAAACTAAATTAGATCTTGATTTTGTGATATAAATCCTTAATTATCACATTTTACAATGTGTGCGATGCCAATCAACTAAACTTTAGGTGGCCTTATTTGAAAACCTTAGGTTACAGCAGGACCATTGGTAGTCAGGCACCTCAACAACCCTACATGGGTGTGTAACCTTAATTATATCTTGCTTTTGAGATAAAAGCCCTTAAAATACCTTTTCAAACTTAATCAACTAATTTTAAGTGGCTTCATTTGAAACCCCTGAATTTGCAGCACAACCACATTGTCGGATATTGGTTATTCCTTTTACATTTTCTTATATCAGTGTCCTATTATTTTTTACAAATTACTGTTTTCCTTCCTTTCCTATTTTTTTATTCACTCTTTTAGGAAGTTGCGTTGCGTGTTTCACACTTCCTCTCGAGTTCCAATAGAATGGAACCTAGGTAGGAGATTGGGTGGTAACAATCCTATTTCTTCAGGAGGCAACCTTTACCTCTTTCTCCAATGGTATCAATGTAAATTGTGAACCAAGTTATTTTCATACTAAGAGCCATATTGTGTCTGTTCCTTTTATGTTTTTCTATCCACCTTTCCTGTACCTTCTCCCAAATATGATTACCTCATAAAGGGAAAAGAGGTTTTCCTTTTAGAGATATATTAGTTTTATCTGTGCAAGATTGAACTCTCCACTAAAGCCTCAATCTTTCCAATGATGCTCTTAATAAAATAAACCTCATTTCGGTGGTCAACTAGGCTAAGGCATCACTCTCACCTGGACTATCTATGATGGTGTTCTAAGATTTCAAACCAAATAGTTTTTTCCCCTTTAAAATAGTTAATTTTTTGTAGTTTATAAAATGAATTGCCTAGTGGTTTAAAAATGGCATATTCTTTAATTTTATTCATATTGAAGCAATGAACATCAATTTCTTTTTCTCTCCTTAATACAAACTTAAGAATTGATTTTGTAAACTAATGTATTTGACTGTCTCAAAACTAAATATTTAATTTTAAAGTGTGCTTTGACCTAAAGACTTACCTGGCTTATCCTTATTACCTAGTCTATTGGAGACAATGTAGCGTTTCAAAAAATGAATGGATAGGAAATAAATTAAAAGGAAATACAATTTTAGCTTTAAATTCTTTATCTAAGATTGTGTGACATAACAAGTAAACATTTATTTAACATCAACTGGGAATGTGCCAGGATAAGTAATATTAATAGATGAAAAATAAACAAACTTACATTATGCTTGTCATAGCTACTGCAATTGCGCAGCCAGCACAATTTCATGTTCATTTCTCTTAATAATATTGGTTATTTATCCTTAACTTGATGTGGTATCTTGTTAAGCAGCATCAAGGTTGGAATTATATTCACAACAGATTAGGATAGCCTCATCAAAGACCATCTTCCTTCCAGTCAACTTCAGGTTATGGGTTGATCACTTTTTACAGAACTGTTTTGGTGCCAAAATGAATTAAATAACCAAGTGTCTCAAACCAAATTAAAATTTATTTGTAATAAATGGTGGATGATAGATGACATCTCTGTTTTTTTTAAATCTAACTGTGTGAGTTCTGTTTTTCCTTTAATATATATACATACATAATACATATGACAACTAAGGAAACATCAATGTGAAATTATTATACCTCAAAATTAAACAAAGGCTATAATAATTGATACTTATATTGTGCCGAGGTATTGCTTACTCACACTTGTACCTTTTTTCAATAGATATTTTATAAATCAAATACTATCAAGATCTGTTGTTTATGTTTGAATGGGTTGGTTAAAACCAGAACGTGAAGAAGACCTTATCACAAAAGATGAATTGACTTAAGGTAGATTATGACAGTCAAGAAAATATAGTAGCTAACATTTATGAACATAGTAAGTATGTACAATTTTATTTATTGAAATTATTTTTGACATTCAAAAAATCTTCCCCAAGTGAACAAAATAAGTTTTTGACATTAAAAAAATTATTTCTAGCAATAAAAGTTTTAATAAATAATTCCCACAAAGAGATTCAGATCTATTATCTTAAATAAATGTTCATAGTGTTTACACAGTTTAAGTTTAGTATAATGATCTAAGAATTAGTATTTGAAGTAAAGATATATATCACAGTACTTAAAGAGTTTAATTACTTTAAGTACACTAAAGTTGCGACCATCCGGCTTAAAGTGAGGACATTCTGGGCCGGATATTACACAATTATTTGAATAAAAAGTATTCAGTGCTATCCACACCTACTAAGAGTATGTGACTGCAATAGTACTGGATTATAAACCAACTGCATGTTTGGCAGTTATTCTTTGCTGTCTCCTATGTAACAGTTGTAAGGCATTTGCAAATGACTTTTTTAAAAAAAAAATTACTAGTGGATATATAGGCCTAATGGTTTATTTTAATACCCACTTGTTTACACCGAGAACTGGGCCAGATAGTCGCAACTTTAGTATATAACAAAAATAAAAAAATTCAACATTTCTTTTCAAAGTGCAAAATGATTGCATTAATATTTATGTGGATACATTACATATTATGGAGTTATGGAATGCAAGATGTGAAATTAACAAAGCAATAGTTTTACAAGTCATAATAAATATATTAAGTACATATTTGTTTTTAATATTAACATTGAGCTTGAACTATAAAATAAATAATTTTTCAAAAAAACCAAACCCTATGTAATTATTGTTTTGAATTAGCATGCAGCAACTTGTTAAAAGCAACTAGTGTAAACTACTGTATTTTCTTGCATTAAAATTTTTAAGTTTAATATATGGATATAATTTTTATAGATAGTGAAAATAAACTTGGCAAAACTTGCTCAGCTAAATTTTGAGGGATTGTATATTTCCTCCAAAATATTATGTTAAATAATACTTCCAAAAACACATGAACAACGCTTCAACACAAAAGATAATTCTTTCACGAAATACATAATACAATTACTCTACAAGACTGATTTACAACTACGCTTATACTAAAACGTTTTATTTTTTTATCATCATGGATTATTCATCTGGTGCAGCTGCAGCAGAATCCAGTATTATTTCAAACGAAAATGGCTGAAAATGATAACCCAGACCAGAGTAGAATTTACTTTGGAACTCCACCCTGCAAAGAGAGAAAAATACATTATCAATATAATAGGAACAATTAAAATTGAACCTTTCTAAAAAAAAAGTCTCTTTAAATATTGATAGAGTTGTCTTTAGCCTACTTCAGTTGTCAAATGGTCTAAAGATTCACTTTCATGTTAGACTTGCCTGTTGATGACAAGGAGATCGAGATTCGAATCCCGGTCGGGTCTACCGAAGGTGGTTTTTCCTAAATGTTTTTTCACTCTACTTTCATGCAAATGCAGGTAGATTACCTTAAAAATGCTTTATCATCCCTACCACATTAGAGGAATTATTGTATATGCATATAATCCGAGCAGATAGTAAGCCACAGTGACGGAAAAAAAAAAGTCTTTACTTTATTGTTCTGAGGCTCCCAGCATACAGTTTTTTTATATAGTGAATGGCATGTTTGGATGTAGGCCTAGTTACCAGACCATTGTGATCCTAGAAACAGTTCCTTTTTGATTAAAATAACTGTGGTACAACCCATCGTTGAATCCAGGACCTTTATATCAGTAGGCAGGGGTGGTGACCACTAGACCAGTCCCAACACATGTCAGTCTACTTTTAGATTTAAAATGTAATTAAGTTTATTTAAACTATGCCCTCAGGAGATTTCTGTATTTGTCCATTATGTTAATCCTTTTGCATGTTCCTATCCAAGTGTTCTATCATGCTTTACATATTTCCCTTTTCTCTCTTTTTTGTTTTTTGGTTTCTTCGCCAACCCCATGACATACTTTGACAAGCAGGGCTGTTGTAGGTCTGCTACTTTCTCCTCCATCTCTCCGTCCATTTCATTTTCTTCTTCTTCCTTCCATATCAATCCTTCTCCATCTGGGTTCAACAATCTGCCAAAATATGATTTTCACAGCTTCTTTACCTCCTCATCCCTCTCCATTATCCTTCCTTTTTCATCTATCATTTAGACCTCTTTCCTATTTAATATTTTCTTGCTCCCTTCCACATCAGTCTATAGCAATTTTGTCCACTCTTCCATCCATGTTTTTCTCCCCTCTCTTACTATCTTCTTGGAACTTCTTTTTTTCTCCCTATACTTATACTCAGTAGCGCTTGGTCTTTTTGTAAGCCATCCTCCAAATGCCTTGTTCTTAGTATTCCCTGCTTCCTTCGCCTTTACCTTGTACCACGGAATTCTTTCTCCTCCAAATTGCATCCATCTTGAGGGGCATACACCTTCAGTATTCTGCTTTCCTTTCTCTGTAATTACCATTTTCATTACTATGCCATTCATTCTCTCCATCTCTAATTCCCAGCCTATCCTCATTACAAACCCAACCTCATTTCTCCTCCCTTCACCCAATATAATGTATATCCTTTTCTTAATGCCATCACTCTACTTTGTCTCACTCATTCAAGCACATCCAATAAATCCTCATTTTCTTTCATTCTTTCTATCAGTGTGCCAATATTCCATTCTGACCTCAAAAAGTGTGATAAGTGAACCAATGAAAAGTTACTCCTTTCCTTACAATTTTGTACATTACTTTACAAACTATATAATATGAAAAAACAAAGTTGGAATTTAATAATCATATTTTCATAGAAAAAAGAAGTTAAAAATAAAGATTGATTTTATTACATTTTTGATGGAAATTATTTTTATTAGTCAATTTCTTTTGAAAATGGTGTTTTATATTTAATTATTTGCATAGGAAAAAAAAAAAAAAAAAACTACAATACCTAATGTTTGGCACCTCTTCAATTTGCTCTAAGTATGAAACTGCAAAATATTATCTAGGTTTAAAAGTTACCTCTCTTAAATGTTCTCTCTAGATTTGACACCCCTTACACTCTACTCCCTGTCTGGCTCGGCAACAACAGGATACACTGAACCCTCATAAATGGTTGACCTTAGCAAGCTACTTCCTTTCCCCCCTTCCTCCCATTTCCACACCCCAAAAGATAGAAGAATATATTTGTCCTATAAATCTTTCAAGCTCTTTCACTTGCTGAACCCAACAAATCACTGTTGATAGACAGAGCAAACAAGTCACTAGTCCCCCAACTTGTCTCTACAAGCCGTGGTAAAATAACTGCCTCCCCATCCCAGCCACCAAGTTTGCTATATAACAAGGAAGAAGGCTGTATACCAAAGAGATTAACAGTGATGAGTAGGTAGTAACTACTAGAACATGAGCAGCGTGCTCTTTGTTTTATTTCTTGGAGCATTATGAATGTTTCACGCCCGAAACTTTCCGGAAAGGATCAATCCTGTCCGACCAACGAGAATAGATAAATTCCCAACATTTTCCCGAGGGTTTGGGATCCCATCCACACCTAGTTTTATTATTTCATTCCATCAGCCTATTATTATTATGGTCAAGGCCCCTATATCTTTACTTAATTACCTACTCTATGGCATAAGGAAGTCGAGAGTTCATTGCCTCACTTACAAACGCACTCTTCCTATTCCTATCTTGAGCTGGTTCTATCCAGTCCACTTTATTACACTCTTTCTCTTTCATGTCCATTCTAAAGTACAATAAGATAGTGCATAAACTCTGTATAATAATGTAAAGTAAATGATAGTGAAAGAAGCCACCTGAAAGGATTGTTAGGTTAGGCCTGAACAGAAACAAACACTCTTTACTCTTCATTTCTTCAAAAACTTTTACACTTCCCATTTCTTCATACTTCCACAGTTACACTTTGTTTTGAATTTTTGGAAATATTTCTTTTTCATATGAAGATATACATTAAAAACACACAAAGATAGGTCTATTCTCATGTTATTAATGTTATCCTTCCATCTGTGTCCCATTGATCTCTTCTTAATTTTTAAGCCTTGCAGTTAAAAGTATCATCTGTTGCTGCAATTTAAAACTATTTAAATATGTATTGATTTAACTACATCAACATCAACATGTTTCAAGCTTGTGGCTGGTTCAGTTTAGTAAAATGCTTACATATTTCTGTATCCTTCCTCCTTTAATTGCTTCTATTCTTCTCCTCTCCCTTGGACACTCTTTGTTATCTGTTCCTATCTCTTTCTTGGCCTCCTTTGCTGTCTTTTTCCTCCATACTTTGACTACAAGTAGTCCTCCAAGGCATAACATTTTTTTAAATGTATTATGTGAAGGTACAATTATAGGCCGCAGTAAGGTTTTATAAAGGCTATCTTTGGGAAAAAAGTGCAGCCTATTTTTGAGTCAATAAGGTACTTGGTCTAGTCACATAGTGTTTATTTTTAACAAAACTCCAAAACCCCAAGCTTATTTATATTATATGCACGGATGAATTAAAGTATATTTTGCAGATGTCAACTTCCGATAGCCTCTTAAAAATAAACCAATAACCTAATTATGTATACTTACCAGTGGAGACGCAGTGTGTGCAAAAAGGCAGACAGCCCCTCCATTAGAACTAGGATACCAACAGTAAGAACAGACCAAAAGGCAAATATGATCCAAAGGGCGATGCCACCATACCAGTCCTCGAATATCAACCCATTCCGCATTACCATGTTCCACAGCACTTCAGACAGTTCTGTTGGAAGAGACCAAATTAATCACACAGCAACTTTAATAGGTATCACTTGTTACTATACTATACCTCAGTTTTAGCTTATGTGGTGCTGACTGACAGCTCACAGCTGACTTCTGACGGCTTTGAAAAGCTACCAGACCAAATTATGTATCCCTACGTCGAACCATATGATCTGCAAAAAACATGTCTTTAGCAGTTGTCACTTCTGACAGACAAAATTTAGGTATATACCTAAATGTTGACTGTCAGAAATCAGCTGTGAACTGTCAGTCAGCACCACATAAGCTAAAAGTGAGGTATACCTAAGCTACTAACAGAGATTACTTACGAGCATGAGCGAGGGAAAGAGCCCACAACCTGAGGTAAGAGGCAGTGTGGGACACTGAACCAAGGACATACTCAATGGTATGGATGCCTTGGAGAATAAACACCTCGGTGATATCCTCGGGCTCTTCATGGCCTCCACCGCTGGGGGCGGGAGCCTGAGCACCTGCTTGACTCAGGGCAGCCTCTGCATCACCATTCTCTGTTCCACCAGCATGAGGGTGGTGGTTACTGTCCAGCTGCAATAAATATTTTTCAACAGGTTTTAACATAAAGTAAGCTTTTCTATAAACATAAATATGCCAATTTCCAAATAGTTCTTTGATGGGCCTCTAAATTAAAATGAGCTAATATTACATCAGAGTAAGATTAATTATATAATTGAAAAATTATCCTTTAACCAATCATAAATCAAACAAAATATCCTCCACAAGGTAATGCATGGATGCTGCAAAAACATTTGTTTAGTTTAAAAAGAGTTGTAATAATATATTCATTTAATATTATAGATGTTGTGCAACTGATTTGTGGTACAAGTGGATTCAATTGAAAGTTTTAAAAAATAAATGAAAATATCAATAATTTATATTTTCACTATTTTTTTTACAATACTTTTAACAAAACTAGTAAACAAATTATTTTCAAATATTAACCATACACCCAATACTCTATAAAAGACTTGTACTAAGTTTTAAAAAAAATCCCCAAATTAGTATTTGTTCCAAGTATCATTCTGTCAGCAAAATTGCTTCATCTTTATCCACAAACTAGGGATGGGACCCTAAGATTCCTAGAATCCTTAAGAATATTCGAGACTAAATTTTTTATTTTCTCTTTCAATTTTTCAAGTGAAATTTGTTTTATAGCTCTAAAGCTGTTTACTGGTGATTCAGAACCAATTATAATTATGGGATCAACTCAACAACCAGATTTCAAATAAATAATTTAACACTTAAATGAATTAACGAATGTTATAATGAATGAATTATAAACAAATGAACATTTGCCATCTATATCCTAAGATGAGTTTTTTTCCCCAAACCAATCACAGACTAAGGAATGGATTGGGCTTCCATCAAAAGGTAACATTTTACATCTTTATTTAATATTGATACAATAGTGCAGGGCTACTTTTGTTAGATATTTTATCAATTTTTGTGGATTTTAAAGGTATAACAGAGATCACAGGATATTTGGTTATTTTCACGGATTTTGAGGCTATTTTTTAGGTTATCGTTAAAAATCACTACCTAGTTTTGGCCCGATACAATACTCGATAACCATAGTATCGACTTATTACAATAATCGATAGTATATGCTAAAAATCTCGATACCACTCTAATATTCAACATAGTTAACTTCTCAAACTGGTTGGGGCTAGTGATGGGCATAATCGAATTGAATTTTGTTTTGTTGTGCTGTACTTTTCCAATTACTTCACTATGGTATTAAAAATTCAGCCATTCACAATAATCAAAATGGATTTTAAAACAAATAATGAATTGATTGTTATATATTTAAATCTTAAAACTTTGCTTACATTGCTAGCGCTTGTCAAATAAGATGTGATGAGAAAACTCAAATTGATTTTAAACAAACAATCAATAATGCGTTGAGTTTACTAGACAATTTTAGCGATGCCGAACTAGAGTTTTAATTTGTGAAACATCACAAAATATCTAACTTTTGAATAATATAAAGTAGATTGTTATCTTTGATTAGATGTTCTTAGATCAGTTTTGAAATAAGAATAAAGATGCTGGTTTAGTAATATCACTAATTTTTCACACTTGGCTGTCATGGCACCTGAATTTTATGGTAATTTATAGCAGATGTGTTTATCGGTTAGATTTTTTGTAATGTGTTAAATGTGTTTTATCTTATCTTTATAAAAGCAGCAATTTGTTGAATATATGTCATTTGATTTCTTCCTATATCTCTTCCCTTTATTTTCTTTTCTTTTCTGTAAATGATTTTGAAAGTGTCACGCTTAAGAAGCAAGTGTGTTAATAGTTGAGTCCAATATTTATATTTAGGGGGAGTAGGGTATGTATGAGACTCAGATTTTCACTAATAATCATTTGTCATGATAAAAATTAACTTCACATTGTTTTATGAACTTTTTCAAAGCTAACTTCCTTATGCGAAAGCAATATTTTAGATAAAAAATAAATTCTTTAGCAATTCTACAGCCTTAATTAGATTTTAAGTCAACATAGGGGGTTTGTTTTTTAAATAAAAAACATTTGTTAACATTACACAATAAGTCTACCATAATTATTATTTTCTTCATTCATCATAAAATAAATACCATTTACAAAAAATCTATCCAGAACCACTGAAAAACTGGAGGGTCATCTTGGATTCGGGTGAATACGGTAGTTACTATTTGTATTTTCTATTATCCTATTATATATTATTTCCTCTTTTAAGTTCATGATTTTTTTTTTCAAGATTCAGATTCAGATATGAGATTTGGAATTAAAGGATAAATTGGAGATTTGGATTCGTAAAATAGTATATTCGACCCAACGCTACCATTAACCACTCAGTCTCTGGGCCTTTAGGAAAACAATGCACTTCACAAAAACAACAAGTACTTACTGGAATATGTGCCTTGCTACGTGAGCGCATGATGTGGATGGGTTTACCAAACAACATCCAAGGGACACAGAGCAGGGCCAAGCACACCAACAGCATTTGGACAGTTTGCTGAAAAAATATGTGTTAAAATTAAGAAAGTTTAATTTTTTTTAGCACTGGATTATAAGCTTTTGTACTAATTATGCTAATGGTTAGGGATGAGGAAGGTTGAATTTAAATAAGTGTACCCCCATTTGTGTGGAGAGAAAGTGGGAAACCATTTAGGAAAAACCACCCTCGGTACACACAAATGAGATCGAACCATGATCTACCCATCATTGGCAGTCTAGTCTAACACAAGAGAAGCGCCTTAGAACATGCGGCCACTGAAGCAGGTATTATTTTAATTTATTTATTTGAGGTAATTATTTAACGTACACTTTCCAAACCAACTGATTATATCAGTGCACAAGAATTTCTATTAGAGAGAACAAGAAAAAAAAATCAGTCGACCTCGACCCACTAACATCGGGTCTTACGGTGAGTACTTTACCCCAAGACCACCGAGCTTGAAATATTTTAGCTAATGTGTATCATAAACTAATAGGATAGCTGAATAAAGTTAAATTAAGTGAAAAACTACAATCTGGACACTGTAACAGAACAAGGAACTTTGGTTTTTGTGCCTCAATGTTCCACCACTGAGCTATCCTGGTTTGTAGAAAACTTGCTGTGTAGCGAGGTAATCCATACCTGTCCATTAAACATGTAGGGTGAGCACTCTGCTGGCACCGCACTAGACTTGAAGAGAACCATATTGATGAAAGTGATGAGAATGGATGGAGCACAGTATGGTCCAGTTTCAGTAGCTGAACACATGCATTACCCAAATTGTTAGTTATGCTATTATTGAAAATATTGTTAAGATAAACCCTTATTAAATATGATAGAATTGTAAAAAAAAAAAGCACAAATAAAAATAATAACACTTAAACACATTTATAAATGCTCCATATTTCAATATAGCATGGAATCATCAAGAAGTAGAAACAGAATATTATAGAACTTAACATAATGTGAGCAACTTAACAACCTTTTTAAGTAGAGGATGTACTTGAAGCCTTTAATACATGATACAACTAAGCTTGCTCGAGATCCCAAAATTGTAGAAAAAATTCTGAAAATTCGTTGCGTAAAATTATTTCCCAGGATTTTTCAGAAAAAATTAATATTGTCAAAGATAGTCTATCAGCTAGACCTCGATTTTCATGTAAATAGTACAATTTCCACGATAAAAACGTGTGGGGTGTCATTTTATTCAGTTTTTTGTGTTGATTACGAATATGACAACCCAGAAATCGAAATGGTTAACTTTCTAATCTTTTTTGCTATAAAATGTTGAAAAAACACACCTTTTTTTTTCTTTTCCCCCCTTACTAACCATAAAAAAAAAAATTATGTTCGTACAGAATTTGTTTAGCTCTAAATTATATATAAAAAAGGTTCAGCACATTTTTAAGGTTGAACCAACAATAGCCCTAAGAAGGGTCAAACTGTGTTCTTTTCATTGTAAAAGCCAAGATAGAACTATCGCCGTAATATTAAGGTTTTAAAAAAGGCTGAAATATTGGGGGTTCTGAGCACCCTTGAAAATATTGTTGGGAGTGCTTAGTAAGCAAAGCACCCCTGTATTTGGCGCCTATGATGGTAATGTAGCCATTATCCTCATACTATCTATGTTCATATGGTGTGGGAGCCATCTGAAAGCATGTTAATATCTTCCCCATTAACGGCCTGGAAGTTGGCTCTACTCACCTAGAGGTGTAATGTTGAATGACAAGGAGATGAGAGCTATGGTAGAATATTGCCTCCTTTACAGCAGTACAAATCATACTTAAGTTTATTTACGTAATCAGTTTTTTTCCCACCGTGCATTTGGCACAGAGACTTCTCCAAGCTGGCATTTAGGGGCTCACTCATCTTCCATTCTTCTACAAAGGCTTTGAATGATTCAATGTAGTGTGCTGCAGTGCTCATTACTTTGAAAGGTGTCCTCTTTCCTTTGCCGTAAAAGGTTGAAACACCGTCACAGCTTGTGAAGCTATGAACTCGTATCAGAGCTTTCATGAAGTCATCAGTGTTGTAGCCATCTGATAGTTTAGGGCTGTGCTTTTCAACACCATTTTGAAGGGAGACAATCTGATCTTTTCCTTGATTACCAATTCTCACATAAACTTGGCATTTAATGTTGAATGAAATCTAGTAGAATGTTTAGGACATCAGTGTCATCAGCATGAACAACAACTGCAGGGATGTTGCTTTTGACAACATGTTCAGCATGTAGGGCTAGCCTTATGTCAGCCTCTTCGTGATCACAAGCAAGTTCAGTAAACTCTGTCGATTCAACAGATATTACTTTCTAGCACTTGTCTTCATTATCAATGAATATAACTCTATTCTGCAGTTTGCTTTGATAAATGAGTTTGCTGCACAAATCAATTAGAAACTGAATGAGGTTAGCCTTGTTTGAACTAGCTGTAGGGAACTGTGGCCAAGACTTAACTGTGAAGCCTCCTTTGATATTTGCATACAATGCCGGTAAGTTTTTAATAGTGTTAATTTTGTATAAATCAAAAACTATCGATTCTGTTTCCTGGGCTCTAGAGTAACTTTAGGAAGATAGTCTCATGAATAAAAACTGTACAATGTTTTGTGAATATCAGTAATTATTACACATAATCATCATTAAATTCCATGTATTATTCTCAGCAATTCAGTTGGGTGGATTTTAAGCATATTAACTTTGCATGATGCATTTAAGACTCGGAATAGCCATTTATTATTCATGTTTGACCCATGTTAAGGCGTTTATAGTGGGTTCAACCTTAAAAATGAACAACCTTTTTTGTAGAGAATGTATAGCTAAACAAATTTTGTACAAACATATTTTTTTTAAATTTATGTTTAGTAAGGGGGGAGGGGGGAAGTATGTTATTTTCAATTTTTTTTTAAGCAAAAAGATGAGAAAGCTACCAATTTTGATTTTCGGGTTGCTATATTCGTAATCTACACAAAAAACTGAATTAAATGAAACCTAACACGTCTTTACTGTAGAAATGGGTACTATTCTTCCTTAAAGTAAAGCGAAAGGTAACAAAAATTTCAGAAGCTTTTATTTTACAACTACTGTACCTTGTCAACACGAGTGAGCACCATTGAAAAACAACCACACTAGACCACTTGATAGTAGTATTTATAAATGAATATATTTAAAGAAGGAAAATATATGTTTAGCAAAGATAATGTTAAAAGTGGCTTTTAAATATCAAATTATGCATGAAATACACCTTCACTGTCGTTAAACAATTCCATTAATTGGTTTTTATAAAAGCAAACCATTTATGATTGAAGTATACCTATACATTGAATAAGTTTATTCCAGTTTCGATTTTGTTTTGTTTTTCAGAGGCAACACTGTTTTATAGGGCAAGTGAACATGATCATTGCCTTTTTGTTACACAGTACATAACAGTTCTTTGCCATGTGATGTAGTGTTTATTAAAATAATTATGCTATTTCTCCTTAATAGCTTTGTCTTTTATATGGATCCCCAGGTTTGTGATTATTCACCGCAATTATTTTGCATCTAAATACATTTACTAAGTTAATGTTATTATTTGAAATGGCATCTATTTGATTTGTATCTTAGATAATAATAGTTGGGTAAACCAATATTTTTAAAGTCCAACAGTGCTTTTTGTGAGAGGTTTAGTAACTAAAACTTAAGAAATAGCCAGTTGAGAAATGTTATTGGTTTTGTTATGGTTCACTTTTATTAAAATTAATTTGAATATGTTTATATTTTATTTTGTAGGTAGTTATTAAAAATCAATCCACATTATTTTTTATTTAAATACATTTTAGTCAAATTTAATATCTATTTTTAGAATTTATATCCATACCAAAAATGCTTCATTAATAATAAACAATGATAATAATTGCAATAGAACTAGGTTTTTTATTTATATCATATCAAAAATCTTACTCAACACTTGTTGGACAAAATCTTTAGATTTATTTGGAAACCTTACAACCATTTAAAAATTAATATAAAATTCAAATTTTGAGTGTGTGTAATTTATTTTTTCTTTAATTACTTTTTGACAAGATTACAGAAGGTAAATTTATTGTTCATACCAATTACTTTAACCGAATCAGAGTTTTTGTCCCTTTTCCTGACTCTATTCAAACTATTTTTGATATCTACCAATACAATTGAAACTATCAAATTATTTTAATTTTTTATGAGAATGAATGGGAAAGCTAAGTTTAAACTAACAAATCTGAAGCAGAACTTTTTAAAATTCTTTCTCGTTTCCCGTTACATTCCTGCGGGAAATCGTTGTAGTAATAAGTATACATTTGAACATGTACTCACGGTTTGTCGGGCCATAGTTAACCCACTTAATGAACATGAGGAGAACCATGTAGAAGAAGAGAAAGATGAGAAATATGATCTGCGGAATGAACTGGAATACAATATTTGCTGTCAAACGGAAATACCTGTAATGAGATCAAATGTCTTGATATGCATAATATTATTATGATAGTGACTAACAAAAAATCAAAACAGTGAAAATAATACTATGTGAGAGGGAAAGGATCTAACCTGACAAATAGATGAATTAGGCCTTGATGGAAACAAGTAGTTTATCTTCATGTCTTTATATTAATTTTAGGGGTGTGCAAAGCTTTGAGAAACACTCACAAAGGCGTGCACAAGTGCATGTGCGCACGCGCACACACACACACACACACACACACACACACACACACACACACACACACACACACACACACACACACACACACACACACACACACACACACACACACACACACACACACACACACACACTAGAAATCATTTTATTAATTATAGGAAATATATGAAGTCAATGAGTTTCATGTTGATATACACTTGATTTACTAAATGAGAACGGAATCATAAAAACAATAAATTGTGTAAATGATTTTTTGTGATTTTGATGCATACATTTATTTATATAAGCACAATGTAATATTTTTTTCAAACCTTAAGCAATCAACAACGAATGTTCAAAATATGATTCAGCTTTGAGAAAATCTCTTTTGTTTGATTCAAGTTTGCTTTGAAATGAAAACGTGGACTCATACATCCCATATTCATTTGAATATTGATGAAGATTGCAATGCTGCTAAATGTAACTATAATTTTATCTATGTGTTGATATACGGAAGAAGGTACAGGAAAGATGGAGAGAAACATATTGAAAGGAAATGAAGCATGACATGACTTCCACAATGAAAGGAACATAGTTAATAATTTACATGACAGCCATTGGACCCAGAAGTAATGGCTGCCTCTAAGAAAATCGATTGTTACCACCCAGCCCCAAGACCTAGGTTTAATTCTATCAAAATTCATCAGGAGAGAGTGTGAAATGTGCAACACAACTTTCTAAAAGAGGAAGCCAAAACAACACACTTTTTACTTCAAAAAGCAAATAAGGTTTTCCTTAAAGAGATAAATTACTTGATAGTGTTTCTACAGCATTTTCATAGATTAAATGTAAAGTAATTTCATCAAACATCAATCCACAGCTAAATCAAAATGTAGATCCCTTATTATGAAGAAGATTGTACTCACGTGTAGTTCCAAAGACTCAAGACAACACCAAATAACATATGAAACACTCCAATGATAATAGAAAGTTTCATTTTGTAGGCATTCAGGAACACTATTTTATTGGCATTGGCGACCTGTAACGGAACAAAAAATTATCTTAGTAAACCATAAATATATATAATTATTATAACTAAAGATGGGTTGAGTCCAAAACAGTTTATCTTTGAATCCCTGATCTCGAATTAAAAATCTTGCAAAAAAGTATGAACATAAGAGGAAGTAGGAAAAAGGTGTTTTTTTTGGGCAAAATGCTTTCATTATAAAGTTCTTACATTCAGTTAAGTGTGCATGAAAAACTGCTAAAGGTAAATACCATTTTGATGGTACTTTTACAAATTTATTGATAACTGGAACGAATCATGCTCACATTATCGTCAATCATATAAAATAGTAAATTTAATAATGTAGCAATCAAATAACTGTGCACAAAAAACAAGTTTGAACAGACCTCTTCAGAATCTAATTACATTTGGAAAAATTCTTAAGTTCAAACAGGTAAATAAAAAATTCAAGATAGTGATTAACCTTAAGTCATGTTTTCAGTCAGTAATGATGGGATGGCCACAATGGAGGGAATCTTATAATCTGGTAGTTTTTATTTTACATCCATTACTGTTTCCAACCTGTGGCCTGGGTTAATTTTTTATTAAAGGCATATATTTTTTCGGCTTTCTAGGCCTGTTGTAGCTTCATATTCCTTGAAATTTAACTTAAGACTAGAACAGACACAACATCCAGTCTCGGGCTATTTTCACCCATGCCAAAAATCAAACCCGGGACCCTTTTCTCAGCAGACAAACTACTGACTTAGCTAAGGTATTGAATCAGTTGAGTAATTACTAGAGTTTATTTAAAACAATAAAATAAAAATACAACCACTACCAATCCTAGATCTTTATTTGTATTCGTCTTTTCTGTTACATTTAAAAAAAATTATCCTACCACCCCCACTACGTACCCTCTGATAACTAAAAAAAATAATTAAATAAACGTAGGTTGTTCTAACCTGCCAAACAGGGTCCAAGCCGATGGGATATGGATATTGTAAGTAGGCATCAGTTCCAGGATTCAACTGCAAATCTTTGTTAGACCACACAGTAGACATGTTATACTTGATCTGCCAGTTGGAGCCGAAGATGTTGAGTGACTTAGAGAACACATCGTTATAAATGAACCCAGTGTACATGGAGAACAGGCCCATTAGAAGGATGATGTATCGACCTCCAAAAAATATGTTCCAGATCTGTAAATGGTTTGAAAGTTTGATTTATTTTAATGTGAACAATCTAGCTAGTTTAATGCTATAACTAGAAACATGCAAAAAGTGAGGTTATTTTTAGGAGAAAAATTGTTATTTTTCTCTAAAAGCAATGCTATTTTATGTTGAAAGTGATATTATTTATGAAAATACGAGTCAATTAGTATTAATTAAAAAAAAAAGGTCTTAAGTCCAGATAATTTATTTATATTTATACACCAACATTAGGTTACTAGCATATGGTAAGGACACAGTGATGTTTAATTTTATTCCCATGCAGTAAATAAAAGGCTTCATAATTAATCAAAGCGGTGCTATTGTATTTTAGACTTATTCCAAAATGAGTACTGTATTTATTATTTGTATCCATGCCAAGTTAATTGTAAAATAAACTTTTCTTACAATGTTAACTATAGTAACTCAAATGAAAACATTGCCATTGAGACTAGATTATTTTCCTTAAAATTCATTCCTTTGTCTGGAAGAACATTATTGTACGTCACAAAATATCTTTGAGTCAACTTTTGTTTACGGTTATCAAACTGCCTCGTCACATGTCTTTTACCAATTCATATGACAAATCCTCCTCCTTGGCTGAATTCAACAGAGTGATTAGCTAAGTCTGAAATTTTAGACACTCTCCTCTTTATGTTTGTCTGATTTGATGTGTTTCACACAAGAATACCTGTGGTCCCATAATACAGTAACGTTACATAACTCACATAAAACTGTTTATATTTTTCATTAATATTGTGTATTTAACTATTCATCAACATATTCGGAGATAAATCAAATATACGCATAAAACATTTCAAGCTTAGAACTCGATACCTCAATATTATTATTTTCGATTTTTACAAAGAGAAATATTGGAATAATTGACTGTCAATCTATGTAGTTACCTAACATGACCGCCTGGAGAAAGGTCCATACATATTAATGTTCTTGCTCGGACCTAGCATGAAATCTTTTAAAGGCTAAAACAAAGAATCGATCTATCGAAATTTAAATTTAAGTATTGTAATGTGTTAAAGTAGAAACTGTGATTTTTAAAGTTGACCTAAAAAAACAACAAAAAACCTAGATAGCCATAAAAATACTCATATCCTGTGATCCGTTTTATATCTTTAAAATCCACAAAAACTAATACTCTATGTATAATTGGCAGATCTGGCATAACGCTATCACCACTGTTATCACATTGAAAATTATATTGCATAACGTGGTATTCGCCAAATTACAAAGAAATTGTGTTTATTTAGAAAAGAAACTTAAATCTGTGTCATTCGCGAGAAAACAATAAAATTTATGTAAAAAATTCACGTTATTGCAAACGCGAATTTTGCATGACCATAGCTATAACATTAATATTTTCAGTCTAGCTACTCTTAAATTTTAACCCACATTTTTTTGATTTCGATTTTTCAATATTCACAAATTTTTATCTTTTTCCATGTATCCAACCTCAAATTAAAAATATGTAATATTAGAGTTACACACTGCACTGTTATTTATTTGCAAAAATACAACTAAAAATTGAAAAAAAAAAAAAAGTTTAATTGATGAAAGGTCAGTATAGCACCAGGGGTGCAGAATATGTCAGAACGCGCGAATGAGGTTTGGGGGAAATTAAAGCAGTCCTGGGGAAGTTTGGGGCAGGGAAAAGTCCAACAATTTTGTTGACTTTTTAGTAAATTCTGGTTCTGATATGGTAGTTTCATTTGCATGAAAAACAAAGGCTGATAACAAGCTACACCTGACACTATCAGCATGTGCCATAGTGAGGCAGTGTTGGTGTAAGCACAGAGTTGCAGTGTCTAGGGGCTAAGATAATGTGTCTTATAGATAAGAATTCAGAGGTTGAGATAAGGGGCAAAGGAAAAATCTTATAATTCAACCTGGCTAATGGCGTGATTGAGTGATGTGTCATCAGTCACCTACCCTACCGAAGGTGTTTGGTAGCTATGGCCGGCAGGCCGGGGAGGGTAGGGAAGGGTGAATGACATTTTGTTTTAGTTTGAATTCAGTCACCCGTTATATCGCGACCTAATTGCAAGGCGATGTGCGCGCAGTTTATTTAAGCTCGTGACATGCTTGTAATAGTTGTGTGGCCATGAAATTGTTGTTTTTAGTGGACCTATTAAGGTTTGTACATTGTACAATAGATAAATGTTTATAAAAAATTAGATGGTTTAGTGAAACAAAATATTTACTATGTCAACTTTTAAGAGCAAACAAGATAACAACTGTGCTTATTGTGGTGACTGGCGATAGTATTTCCCCTAGTGTGGTTGATAGTGAAAGACCCTGCAGTATTGGCGAGTCTACGAAAAAACGAAAAGTCTATGAAAATCAACAATTAAACCAAGGCCTCAAGAATTCTACTCCATTGCCTCACTCTCAAGATATAAAATTAAATGTTAGCACCAGTAGGCCTACTGGTATCAATGAACAATTAATAACAATATGTAATGCATACAAGGAAATGGGAAGGTTGCCATTTCTGGGAGACAACTAAATTTTTTTATAAAGTATGTACTATAAAAATAACCATGATTAAAAATATTTTTAAATTTGAATTTTTCAAACTATGTAGTAGGTAATAATTCTTATTATCTTCAGCCTCTATAAAATATTCAATGTTTTATTTTAAGTGATATGATTTTCAGGGTATTTTTTTTAATGAAAATGTTATGTTCTGGGGAAATATTGGATCTCTGAACATATTCTGCACCACTGTATAACACAAAGCTCATGATGAGAAGATTTTTAATTTTCTGATACAAAAATAAAATGGCAAAAAGACTAGAATTAGACAGTGTCAGAGAAAAACTATCTAATGTTAAAGTGAAGATAAGAAGAATGGAAAAGAATTTCAAGGGAATGCACTAAATTTCACTTTGAGAATGAGAAACAAAATTGTGAGAAGAAAAAAAAATGGGGTAGGGATGAGGAAGGAAGCATTTTAGAGGTAGTATAACCGCATTTGTGTGGAAGGAGAGTGGAAAACTATTAAGGGAAAACCCCCTTCAGTAGACCCGACAGGGATTCAAACCCTGACTTACCCATCATTAGCAGGCCAGTCTAACACAAGTGACACCTTAGATCATTTGGCCACTGAAGCGGGTAACATCAGGTTAAAACCATGAAAACTATTCAATATTCTCACCTCACTATCAGACTTCTTGGCTGCAAGAGGCTTCTCTTTAATAACCATGTAGGCGGCAAACAGAGTCATGATCATCCCGTGACCAGTGTCTCCAAACATCACAGCAAAGAGGAATGGAAACGTAATGATGGTGTATGGTGCTGATAAGAAAATTTAAGATACATACATCAAATAATTTAAAACCAATATCCTTCCATACTTGAAACTAGTTTTACATATTGATAAATTTTTTCTAGGGCTTAGTGTATGATTAAGTGATGATAACCAACCCCTATTTATTTTAACACCCACATGAAAGTTATCTTGAACGTTAATACAGAGTCTGCCTTCTAGTTAGAAAACATAACATTTAAATTAACAAGAAACAGCCCATTCTATTGTTATAAAGAAAACTATACTGCAAAAACAGTTTAAACTTTAATGCTTGGCTATTTTAGTGTTTATGTGGAATTAAAATTAGTATTGCTACTATAAATGATTTTATTTATACTAAAAAATAGAAAATATTAATATCATTGATATATTTGTGTTTATGTATACATTCAAAATAACTACACCAATTCCATCCCTTTTATTATTAATTTCTATGATTATGTATTGTTAAATTAATTTATTTTTAAATATATTTTAAAATTAAGACTCAAATCCTTTAAAAAAAAATCTCCGATTTTTCTAGTGAAAATGGTTTTAGATCTCTAATACTGCTTAATGGCGGTTCGAAACCAATTATAGTTATAGGAGGAAGTTAACAACCAGGCCCCAGACAAGTAATTTAACACTAACTGCAAGTATGAATGTTACATTAGAAAGAATGTTAACATTTAGTTACGATTTGTATTTTCTATAATTTCATTCTATTTATGTTTTCCGATTATGTTCGTAACTTTTTCCAAGATTCAAAGGTAATTTGAAGATTATGATTCATAAAATAGTGAATTCGACCCAAATATAATTTCCTTTGTTTAAGTTTAAATATTATTCTTCTATCTGCCTTATTGTTCATTAATATTTTATAAAAACAAAACAAATCTAAAAAAATATCAATCTCAAATAAATATATAGACTTAGATATAAAATTAATTGTCTGATAAAAATATTATAAGTTAGGCTGAGTTTAAATAGTGTTTTATAATTGATAGCTTACACAAACTATTGACCCTGGCCACAGGCTGGAAACAGTAATGGAGTAAAGTAAAAGATTGAAACAAAAACTCAGCCTACAAGAACATGGGTATTTCGGACAGTACCAAAGGATGCCTTAGTTCTATAAAAAGTTTTACCAATAAAACTTAGCTTCCTAAGCTTGTTCCCACAAATCTTTTGAGTTAAAACAGTTTAAACTTTAATTCAAATTATCAACAAGCATCTTCTCATGAGCTGGAATGTAGTCAAATTATGCACAAAGATTTTAAGATGTGAATGAGACATACAGATTTAAAGAGATGCATAAGCAAATATAACATCAATAATTAAATAAGCTAAAACAGCAATACCTAGACTTTCGCTCTATTGTCCGTTTACAAATTTTGTCGAATTTAATCACCACCGTTCGCAATCTTGTTTCTATTTTTGTTCAGTCTTTGAATATAAGTCGTTCAGTGTGCACTTTTTTTTAAATGATCCAACCTGCATAACTTATGTTTGTATTTAAACTAGGGATGGGACCCTTGAATCTTTTGAATCCTTAAGGATATTTGAGAAATCTCAGATTTGAGACTTAATTCCTTAACTTCCCCCCCAATATTTCAAGTGAAGTTTGTTTTAGAGCTTTAATACTTCCTATTGGGGGTTCATTCAGAACCATTTATAATAATTACAAGATGATCTTTTATGCCTTGGAAAAAAAAATCTGCTTTGGTGGCTGCTTTGTCTAAGGTACTACTCTCGCAATAGACTAGACTGCTGGTTGGGTGTATTGAATGTGGTTTATCCTAAATGGTTCCCTACTATCTCCCCATATAAATGTGGGTTTACATACTCTAAATTCAACCTTTCTCCCCGATAGCCCATTAGCGTAATTAGTACATAGGTGTATAACCTGAATGGATTACACAAGTGCATTTATCAGATGAAACTGTCATTATATTTGACCCTAAACCACCTCTACCCCATCTTTTTTGTATCACATAGAATTTGAATTCTGAGACCCTAGAAATTTAATACAGATTTTAGAGGTGGGCATCTGTACGACACCAAATTAATAGTTACCAAAAAAATTTACACACAAAAGAAAAAATCTTACCAGGATTGACTTCTCTATAGCTGGCTACACCATATGCATAAATAAGTGCCTGAAAGCCATTAGTGAACTTGTTGGTGCGATTGTATGTAGGTGGATCCTCAAATGACTCCATGCGATTCAATATGGGTGGTACAGAGCTTCCACTTCTCTCCTGCAAGAACACACACACACACAATGTGAACACTCAAATTACATCTCATGACTTTATGCAGCTGACTGATTGTAGATCCAATCATCTGCATCTAATGGCACAATCAGTAAGCGATCCGATCATGGTAAGCTGATGATCGATTATTAAAACAGATCTTTTGTTAACATCGAAAAAGGGGGGTGAGGGGTAGAAGGTGATGGCCCCCATATAAGGTAGTGATTGTAAAATCCATGTTGGGTTCGGTCCCTTTTATATGATTATATCCCTATTTCCTGTACCTTCTTTCATATATAAGATAGGTTTCCATTTACAAATTCTTTACACTTTTTACATAAACCGAAAAGCTAGATAGCTAATTTTGCAATGTTCCCGAATCCAGAATAACAAAAACAATGGATACCAAATGGTTTGTGCAATTAAGTGGAATTTAGATAGCCAAAGTAAAAGAGCAAGTACCAGATCTAGTATAATTTTGTAACTGGCTCATCATTAAAAAATAAAAAAACATGTATATATTGAGCAAACATGTATTACATTTTTGTATAATTAATAAATATGCCTAATATTCTCATCAAAAAACCAACTAGCTATAAAACAATCTCATACTCACGGTGCCTCGGCGCAAAGCCAGTTGAATGGTTTCCAGGTCCAGTACAGGCACCCAACATTCTGCTATGAGGCACTTTTGTGTTACATCCAGATTAAACAAGTTTAGTGTGTGGTAGATGGCCTTAATCTTGCGCACTTTCACGAACCAGTTCTTTATGTTCTTTGCTGCAGCCACAAGCACTCGGTGACGATGGTCCTGGGTTTGACCCAATACCTGTGCAAGATACATATAATTGAAAATATATGTTGAAACAGCTCTGGTACAGCAAGTGATATGGTGGATTAGCATGAATTTTTTTTAACCAGTCCCAATTCGTGTCGGTGGCCCCATGGTTTTAAGGGCTGCTCTTGCAGTAGACTAGACTGTCAATGATGGGAAAATCTAGGTTCCAATATTGGTCAGGTGTACCAAGGGTGGTTTTCCTAAAATGGTTTTCCACTCTCCCTCTAAGCAAATGCAGGTGCACTTCCTATAAATATAACCTTACTCATCCCTAAAATCATTAGTGTAGTTAGTAGACAAGTGTATAACCTGAACGGGTAGTAAGATGCAACGCTAAAAATAATAATTCAAAGGCTCATATTTCATTCTGCCTCCTTCACAACCTTAAGACTTTCGAGATAAAAATGATAGGCACAAATCAACTAAAAAAGATTTGAGAGTTAAGAGCATACATCACATGCCCATCAACTCTGTGATACAGTCGGCTCAAATTCGTAAATTTACAACGACACTATTGCACGTGAATCATTTCTGTTTAAACATTAATGGTGATAAAGAGTTGGTAGAAGTTCCTAATACAGACTATTGATGAAATATTAATTTCTATTTGGGTAAAAACCACAGTGAAAAGGCTGTTTTTGACCATTTTATAATGACTTCACAGATAAGCACTGTGCACAAATCTTCATTCTGTCATAATAAGTACATACTGTAGTTATTAACAAGAAACTTTGTCGATTTGTCCCCCATCATCACCACAAATCTTCATTCTGTCATAATGACATAATGTAGTTATAAACAAGAAACTTTGTCGCTTTGTCCCCCATCATCATCATGAAAATTTTTGAGTAATCGTTCAGGAGCTGAGTTGGGCCTGCTATGATAAACACTCTAATTCTTAATATTTTTTAAATTGAAATTTGTTTGACAGCTCTAATGCGGCTTATTGGTGGTTCAAAACCAAATATAATTATAGGATGAACTTAAATTACTGGTCTAAGTCCTGGTTGTTAACACTTAACTGAATGTATGAATGGATTATAAGAAAGAATGTCAACATTTAGTTACTATTTGTATTTTATATTATTATATTATAAATTATATTTCAAATTTGAAATTCGGATTCATAAAATAGTGGATATGACCCAACTCATGTCTATAAAACTTCAAATGACAATATGAATGTCAGACTAGGATTTAGCTAACTTATTCAATATTCTAAACATACAGTATAG
Source organism: Timema podura (assembly GCA_033556935.1). Classification (NCBI taxonomy): domain Eukaryota; kingdom Metazoa; phylum Arthropoda; class Insecta; order Phasmatodea; family Timematidae; genus Timema; species Timema podura. Next base: position 40,681,772 of record JAVRXN010000001.1, read on the forward strand.
AATTTATATAATTAAACTAAAATATGAATCGAGAAAAAAGTTTCTGTGCTCAAACCTTCTACTATTTCCGTATTAAAGTTATGATCTGTCACTCACAGTGTTAAGATCCTCAATACGAGTCATAACACCCATGGCCATCTCTCTGCGGTCAGCTGGGGCCTCGGGACAAGGGTACAGCGTAGCTCGAAAACCCTCGCAGATCTTCTTGACACGAGTCTTCAGCTGGTCACCTTGGAAGAAGATGATGAACACCGACTTGAAGACCTGGTCCCCCTAGAAAGAAAAACATGTTACATATTCAATCATCCTTTCAAGGAAAATATGATTTGTTGATATCTTGTTTAGCTATATGTGAGTCTTGCTGGTTATAGAAACAAGAATAATTAGATTTCTTTTAGCGCATGCCACCAGTGTTTGTCGGCTAGAGATTCCTGGTCTTCTACTAGCAGTGGCGGATATGTAACCGTATTTTGAGGTTGGGCCAATATGTAGGTGCGGTTACTTCATCCCAGTGAGATGTGATGATGATGATCATGTGGTGCCAGTAGAAGTCTTAAATATAGCTTAAGCCTAATTATTTATACCAAGGCAACCATAACAATTCCTCTCTGAGAAAAATACCTAAGGGGCGCAAACCCGGGACCTCTAGATTAGTGACCAGGACCAAGAGGCCAGCCAACATATAGTTAAGCATCTTTAACATGATTCCGCTTGCTACTTGTGTACAAGTTCACCTTGTTTTCTTTTTCTTTTAGCACCCCTTCTTATTACCTGTTCAGGTTATATGCAAATGTACTAATTATGCTAATGAGTTAGGGATGAAGAAGGTTGAATTTAAAGAAATTATACCCATATTTACATGGAGGCAAAGTGGAAAACTATTTGGGAAAAACCTCTCTCAGTACACCCAAACGGAATTTGAAACCCTATCTCCCGGTAAATGGCAGTATAGTATATGGCGAGAGTGACGCCTTAGACCATGCCATGCGGCCAATGAAGCAGGTTTTACCTTGGCTGTAAAATATTAATGTTAAGAAATTAATTTATAAAACAATGAGTTGATTAATCCAATCGGCAAAGTTAGTTCTATACTTGCATGATTAACTTTGTACCAGGAGAAATATATATTTGGTTTGTATCCCAACCAGATGCAATGGGGATAGTTCTCCCTTGTTGTGAATTTAAATGTGGTTTCACCATTCTATCTCTAGAAGAATGGTGGTATATTTCTTTAAAAATCATCATACCCTTTAGGATGCAGAGAAACAAAAAAGAAGTGTGCCACCAAAATTATAATAAAAATAAATGACTAACAAACCATATCCCAATCTAGTGTTTAGTAATATATTCACGCTGCTTATTCTGAAATGAAGGTTGAGTTACTGGTAGGGCTAATATTAAAAAACATTACAAATAAGAAGAACAGGATCCCAATAGAATGTCTGATTTAATATAGTGGAATTGTTAGTAAAAAGAGTACATTATATTTTTCCTTGTAAAGAGGTGCATCTTATATCTACTAAAATAATTGTGACGCAAATGGGTATTTTATGGAAGAATTATATTGACAAAACTGGTAGGGGTGGTTTGTCGATAGGCGTATCAAAAAACATGACACGGGTAAATACGACTAGAGTAAAAATATGTACATACAATGTGTCCACTATTATTCCATATTGTAATCTTTAAACTTACATTGGAAGGGTCTTCCAAAGGGGTTTCAATCTCTGCTTGACGCAGGAAAACATTTCCACGGCAAGCTCGCCACAACATACGCTCAAATGGCGGAATTCTTTCCCGAAGAATCACACCCGCTACAAAGCTGAACACAACAAAGCTTGTAAAATACAGCTAAAATAAATAAATAATAACACAGTGGAATGTAGATTCTAACCAGAAATATAATCCTTAGTTATGCGTTACTTTATAACATGTTGATAAATTATTAAAGAATTCAGTGAAAGATCTCACACTTAGAAATTTTATTTCAAAGTTTGTTTATAATGAACATTTTAATTTGAGTGAATTATTTTAATTCAAAGAATTTTTTATTATGATATACTCATGTATAACTTTGAAAATATTTCTATTTGTGACACCCCACATGCTGTATTAAATCTTACTAAAAAAAACTATCTACTAAAAATTATAATTTGCTCAGCTGTCAAGCCTTTCATATGATATAATAATACTTTTACCAATAAATACATTTTTTTAGAGTAATTAACTGAAAGTAAATAATGCTCTCTTCAAATAAATGTCCCTTCTTAATTGATACTGGTAATAGCATATACGGTAGGTCAATATGAAAAATAGCATTATTACACAATTCAATATTTATTAAACTAATCATATACGTACAGTGACGAGAAGTCACACAAGCTGCTGCTGCTGCTTTCCAAAACGGCAAAATAAACATGAATAAGGTACATTCGAGACATAATTAATACAAACATATCTTCTGAACAACATTTCTTGGACATTTAAATTGTTTAGTCAATCATTAATCGAGAAAGATTAATAGATTACTACACAATTTGTGATACTTATTATAGCTATTTTTTTTAGCATGCATAAAGAAACATTCTCAGTACCATACAAAATTTACATCATTCATAGTTATCTCTTCCCTAAAGCATCGTGAAACTTTGACAGATAGAAACCATTTTAATAGGTTTACACTAAAATTGATGTTGTGCAAAATTAAAAATATATTGAGGGTGTTGTAGTCGTGTTGAATTAAAGAAACCAATAAAAACAATATAAAAACAAAACATCTTTGAATAAATCAATAATGCAGAAGGCTCTCTTGCTGAGACATGGAAAAATAGGGAGAAGGAAATGGGAAAAGCTAAAAGAGAAAGAAAAATATTAGCATAATAAAAGAAAATAGAGAGAAAGAAGAAACACCCAAAAAGAGAAAGTGAAAGCAAGAAAGATTCAAAAGGAAATATGAAAGTGTGAAAGCAAGAAAGATTCAAAAGGAAATATGAGAGTGTGAAAGCAAGAAAGATTCAAAAGGAAATATGAGAGTGTGAAAGCAAGAAAGATTCAAAAGGATATATGAGAGTGTGAAAGCAAGAAAGATTCAAAAGGATATATGAGAGTGTGAAAGCAAGAAAGATTCAAAAGGATATATGAGAGTGTGAAAGCAAGAAAGATTCAAAAGGATATATGAGAGTGTGAAAGCAAGAAAGATTCAAAAGGATATATGAGAGTGTGAAAGCAAGAAAGACTCAAAAGGAAATATGAGAGTGTGAAAGCAAGAAAGACTCAAAAGGAAATATGAGAGTGTGAAAGCAAGAAAGATTCAAAAGGAAATATGAGAGTGTGAAAGCAAGAAAGATTCAAAAGGAAATATGAGAGTGTGAAAGCAAGAAAGATTCAAAAGGAAATATGAGAGTGTGAAAGCAAGAAAGATTCAAAAGGAAATATGAGAGTGTGAAAGCAAGAAAGATTCAAAAGGAAATATGAGAGTGTGAAAGCAAGAAAGATTCAAAAGGAAATATGAGAGTGTGAAAGCAAGAAAGATTCAAAAGGAAATATGAGAGTGTGAAAGCAAGAAAGATTCAAAAGAAAATATGAGAGTGTGAAAGCAAGAAAGATTCAAAAGGAAATATGAGAGTGTAAAAGAAACTGAAAAAGAAATCCAAAGAGCAAAAAGTAGATAGGAAAATGGAGAAATATAGGAAGAAAGATATAAAATAAATGTTGAAAGTGATAGTGTGAGAGTAAGAAATTGAGTGTGCTTAGTTCAATAAAATAAGCAATTTTAAGCATTTCCTGCCTATAGCTAGAAATATCAGATTGATTTGGAGAAACTTTACCAAGAAAGACATTTCTTGGTATTTACATAAGAAGTTATTGTACGGTGGTATTCCATCAAATTGTCATGATGGTTGGCAAGCAAAAAGTAAAATGAATAATGTTTAACAACTTTTACCCGCAAAATGTTATAGCTGATTACTGAAGATGTCAGCCTGTATGTGTACAAGCTTTATTTAGTTATTATGTTGATGCCATCATTCAAATCTTGGGCGTCTTAAGGAAAAGTGTTTCATTGCAAGCATAAAAGCAATATTTAAGAAGAAATAAAATTTATTTTGAAGCTCCAGTAGCATTTTAGTAGTTATGTCACCATGCTCAACTAATGTGAACAACACAAAAGTAAGTTTCAAAAGTTGAACAGTGTCAAATTCAGCAACAGTGAGAATATAATATTCTAATATTCACAGTAGGCTATATAAAATTGTGATTTTCTTTTAAAATAACATCTCACTACCCGTTCGGGATGTACATATCTAATTTAATTATGTTAATATGGAAGGATTGGTAGAATTCAAAGGAAATGTACCAGCATTTGCATGAAGGGAGAGTGGGAAATTATGAAAAAACACCTTAAGTGCACCCAGCCAGTATTCAAGCCTTGGCCTCCTAGTCACAAGCAAACCAGACTAAATGAGCTTGACATTTATACCATGTGACCACCAGTGTGGGGTGTGATTTTCTTAACGTAGATAGTTTTAAATCTTTTATATCACACTGTGGAAGAAAATAGGTGTTGTAGTCCTAAACAATGGAACTCCCATGTTTGAAAGAGAGGAAAACGATAAAAGCATAGTTATATACGGTTTGCCCAAAGTAATCAGTTCTGCAACTCAAAGAATGACATGTTTTACTACCTGTTCAGGTTATATGCATAATTACTCATAACAGGTTAGGGGTGAGGAAGGAAGCATATTATAAGTAATATACCAATATTTGAGTGGAAGGAGAGTGGGAAACCATTTAGTAAAAACCACCCTCAGTAGAACTGACAGATTCTAACCTCTCCTAGTCATCATCAGTCCAGTCTAACACGAGGGTGATACCTTAGACCAGGCATGTCAAACTTGCATCTCGGTTCATGATTATGTTGTCTCGCGGACCTTTTGATGAATCAACACACAATGTGGCCCAGTTCGTATTTTTATAAACGTAGGAATATAACTTTTGGAAATTGGTCATTATTTGGTTAAATCTATCAAGTGAGGGTGTATCAAATTTTAAATTCTAGGCCTACTCACCAAAGATCAATCCCCCAAAATTGTCAAATTTGCAGAAAAAATATGTGCAATATTTTCAGCACAAATGTTTTTTTTTAATGAAAAGGAACAAACACCCGAGCGATCACATTTACCGATAAGCATTTGCCATCTATTATGAATGTGACTTTTACAGTTTTACTCATACACTTGATGCAAATATAAAGTTTCAAATTTTTGAAAAAATAAATAAATAAATATAAATAAATATATATACATACACACATACATACAAATAATTCTTAACATTTTATGTAATCTTAATTTTATTTTTGTTATAATAAGGATTTTAAGATTGAGATTTTTCCATTTAAGATGGTGACAATATTAAACTTTCTGAAATGGGGGGCCCCCCTCATAATGTTCAATACGGTCCTTATGACCAAAGGAGTTTGACACGCCTGCCTCAGACCATTTGGCCACTGAAGCGGTTACACTTTCAAATTGATTACGGAAACGTAGGGTTAGTTGACAACCAATTATGTCGGACCCTGGTGAAATAAGGAATGTAGTGCTATTAGGGTATTGTCTAGATATGTTACTAATAAATATGTACTGGTTGACTTTAGACAAACTTTTATGAGTTGTGGCACACAATTATCCAATTATCAAAGTTGATACAATTTATTTATAACTACACCACTAATATGACCTGAGGATAAGGATTAGTAAACAATTTTATTTCAGTTTTGTATAATCCATTTACAGTGAAAGAGTAGCCATACCTTGATGGGTTCCACTATGGCCCTATTATAGTTATAAGCTGAACAGAAACAAGCAATTTAAGCTTGCTTACTTCCAGGGTAAAGGGAATGTACATGCATGTATGACTTAGTTTACTGTAGCAAGCAAGAATCTATAATATAGAATAATATTTGGTACTTGTAAACAAATCCCATAAGTTAATTTTTAACACTGAATCTTAATACCCGTTAGGTTGTATGCTTATGTACTAATTATGCTAGTGGTCTTAGGAATGTGGAAGGTTATATTTATAAGAAGTTTACACGAATTTGCATAGAGGGAAAGTAGAGAATGATTAAAAAAAACTCAGTACACCCGACCGAGATTAAAACCTCGATCTCTCAGTCATCGGCAGTCCAGTCTACAGTGAGAGTAGCGCGATAGATCATGTGACCACTGAAGCAGATCATAAGTTATTAAATATACTAATTTAAAGAGTAAAAATGATCAAGAAAAACAAAGAACATTCTAAATACTTCAATCCAAATCTGTTATGAAAATAAAATAAAGGTTAAGTGCTGGTACAAAAAAGTATTTCTAAACAATTAAGCTGTGTTTGTGGAGTAACAATTAAAGAATATCAAGTATTTAGTAAATATTTTGCAATATGAAATTAAGATATAGCTGTTTTAACTCTCTTAAAATTCCCCTTCTTGTACACACACGCATAGAGACAGATAGAATAGACAGAGAGCACAGAAATCCATGAAAAAGTTTTTTAGAATAACTAAGAATATCACTCAAAAGTTTTATTATTATTATTATTATTATTATGAAAAACATCAAATGATATTGCAATCAGAAATAGAATTGAGTTTGTTTCTTGAAGCTGCTTCAAATTAGAATTATAGGTTCAAATCCAGTCCCAAGGTGTCATTTTTAAAACATATTTGACCATCTTATTAATAATTTTAATGCTTTTTAATTCCCTTTGTGGATGGAGTTTTATCATAATCATAAGAATCAGTTTGAAGAAATAAGCTAAATTAACCATTTGCGCAACAATTCCATTACCTAAGTTCATAAATGGGTGTTCCAGTTTAGCCTGCTTACAAAGAATTGCAAAACTTAAGTTTCTTCTTGTGAGATTTAGACTGTGATTATAGAACTTGGATATGCAATCAAAGACCTGTAATTTTATAAAGGATTGAGATGAACCATTTTTCTAGCACTGCATCTTACTAACCATTCAGGTTATATGCCTATGCTATTTAAGTTTATGTGATAGGGATGAAAAAGGTTGAATTTAGAGGTAGTGTAACCGCACTCGCGTGAAGGAAAAGTTGAAAACCAATTAGATAAAAACCACCCTCAATACACCCGACCGAGATCGAATCCCCAATCTCATTGGCAGTCTAGTCTATTGCAAGAGTGATGTCTTGGACTATGCGGCCACAGAAGCGAGTTCTTGTTTATTCTTTCACATCTGAACAAATGTTATATATCAAAATTTGTATATGTATGCATGTAATGAGGTGCTGTTTTCAATAAATACACAAATTTCTTTGAGGCACATTTGTTTTACACTCAACCATACCAAATTTCTTCAGGGACATTTGTTTTGGGGTGTGTTTTTGTCAAGCACCAAATTCCTTTGAGATTTTTACATGCACAACCAAATTTCTTTGAGGGGCTGTTTACAAGGAAAACCAAATTTGAGGTTGTCAACACATAGTTAAATTGTTGATTTATTTATAATTAGAATGCTAATTGGGTTTGTCCACCAGATCATTCCATCAGATCTTATTAAGTCTAATATTTTGTTGTGAAATAAAGTGTTTAGTGGTTTGCCTCTAATCATTTGAAAAATTCTCAAGTATTTACTGTTCACTTATAGTTAAAAATACTAAAATTAATTATTGGTTTTAAACAAATAAATAAAATGGACACACATCAGATATAATCTGATAAATATTGTTTGTATTTGTCAAATCTCTTGGAACACAGTTTGAGATTACATACTCCGGCAAAGTATTTAAAAGTCCAAATCTCACCGGCCCCTGTCACTTTAAGAACTCTCACACAAGAAACACAATCATAATATTAACAATTTATTTTTTGTTATCTTCCCCCTTCCCCGGGCTGGATCTGTCAGGATAGCTTGCGGTAAAGGGCAGAGTCGGTGGCAAAATAGTTGGTTTTGGTTCGAAATGATACTGGAGGTTATGTATTTTGGTTTAATAGTAGCACCAAGAGATAATATAAAATGTGATGTTAAAGGCGAAATAAAAGAAATATAAGAACTTGGACGCTTGCTCTCATAGAAGAACTGGCTTAGCTGTGAAAATTTAAACTGTTGGAACGACTGACACGGTTCGCGACCCCTACAAACTCAAACTAGGTACCTTGGGCACAGCGGTTACCCTCTAGCACAAGCACTACTGATGACCCAAAGTTCTAATCTGCTCTAGTCTGACATCAGGCAGCGTAACTGCCTCAGAAATAGATAATGTATCAGCACTAATGTCATTAAAACAGACTATTATAGCCTGATCTGGCCTCGTTACTCCACAACTAGTGCAAGTTGGTTGTGAGTAGTCAACATTCCACTTTAATAATATCTAATTTATTACATCAAATTTGTTAAGCCAACACTTTCAATCAGAGTAGGTCCAACAAAGTTATGCCAGTCAAAATAAACATCCCGATCTTGTCGTGACATTTTATAAAATAGTGAAGCCGTTTAAAAATAAATCAATAATTAACAATTAAATAATGTATTCAAATGTTAAGGAAGGGGAAACTGGAGAATGGAGAAGTAGGGGGGGGGGAAAGTGTTTGAGATGTTAAATTAGAAAAAAAGAAATCAAAGCAAAGATACAAAAAAACAGTGAGAATTTTTTTTTTTAATTTGAGTTATTTAACATGCACTTTCTAAACCAATATCAGCATATGAGAATTTCTATGTGGGATAAAGGACCTACCAATTTTGCTGGGAAAGGCAATTTACACATACCTTGCAGGGTTCTTTTACATGCCACAATCAACATGAGACAGACTTCCCCAATGAAGGAGGTTGTGCTACAAATTTTTATTGCTCAAGAAAAATCCGTAGACCCTGGCTGGGTTTGAACTTACTAACATTGAGTCCTGAGGCAAGTACTTTTACTCCAAGACAAAAGAAGTTAACAAGAGTGAGAAAATAAAAAAAGGAGTAAAAAAGAAATGAGACATAAAAATAGACAATATAAAATGGGAGATTGATAAAATAATGAAGGAAGCTAAGATTTATAAATAATAATATTGCTCACAGAGTACTGTACAAATGATTTGTTTTCATTTGAAGCTTATTGCCGAGTTTCCAACAGTTATGCACTGAAATAAAATAGTGAAAATAATAATAATGCATGCATAAGTTAGCAAAGTAAGACTTAAATATAAATATATGCTATCACACTATATCCTTCACTTTAAAAAAAATGAATTGAGAGTTCAATGTTAACATTAATCAAATATAGGTATAAAGCCAAAGGATTTCTCCAATATATATATAAAATTGTTTCCATAAGCACAGCTTGTGATGTTAGTGGGTTAGTGCAGCAGTCGAGTGTTAGTTCTGTATTGTGGCCAATACATACCCCAGTTGAACAGGGCCTGTGGGAGTCTGACGTGCGATAGAGTCATCGCTAATTAACGCCCTTGTCATTGACTCTGTGGGATTCACGCCCCCTTCGTGCTAGGCAACACAGCAAACATTACAAAAAAAGAAAAAAAAAATAGTCACATGGTTATGAATAGCAAATGCAGAATTTGATTTTTTTTAAAGGTGCACCAGTAAACCATGCTTCCAGCTTTACACCTTTCACAATTACAGTTGGACTGTTATCCAGGAGTTGCCAACCATATCACCCCCCTCCCCCCATATGTGACAGTCTTTAAATTTTTGCGTCAAAGTGTATTCATTAAAATTTCATGAACATATTTCTAGGTGCCATGCAAAATAATGGTTTTTTCAATAAAATTTTTTTAATATACTTTTAAAAATTTGTATTTAAAAAAAAAGCTCGATATTATTAGTTCCTAAAAACTATTTAAAACAGATTTACTTTTCATATTATAAAGCTGTACATTAAAATAAGAATATTAGTTATCTAATATTTTGTAGTTTAAAAAAAGAAGTGCAAAGCTGTATTTAATGTGGCATGGTGGACATATCCTGGTAAGCAAAGGCTGCTGATGTGCAAATAGTAGACAAGCTGAAAAGGACAGACAATACCAAGATTTAGAAGTAAATGTTACAATTGATTATTTATGCTACAGCGAGGATAGGTCTTGCAGTGAGCTGAAAATCCACTTAATTCTTGCAGTTGGGTCTTCGTTTCTACCAAACAAACCTTGGAATAGTTTTTGTCATTATGGTTTGGAAAGAATGGCCTAAATCAACAAGTATATTTTTATTTATTTCCTAAGCACGTGGGGAAAAAATCAAGATGGTTTAATATTTCTATATTCTCCTGTTCAAAATTGATCTCTTTAAGATTGATAAAAAAAAACTATGACAAGTTAATTTAATTTCAAGTATGCATGATTTATTTAAATGTAGTACAATCTTAAGACTTTTGGACCAAGATGATATGATACAATGAACACAGTGAGAGGGCACTAGCATGATAAAGTATATTAATAGTGACAAACATAGAAAAAAAGTTACTTAGAACTAGTACAAAACAATAGTATTATGATACATAACAATATAGTTAGTTATGTGAGAGTATGTTTGTGGCACCTGTTTTTAGATAATGCCGATTGGGGATACCACTTTTTCTATTATATTCATTTGAGATTGGTGGGCTACAAGAAAATAAATTTTGGGCAGCATGTAGCCCAATTGTTTATTAAGCTAGATAACTATTCAATTTGAAAATAATCTCAAGAACTGTAAAAAAAACTAATAATTTTAGCTAGGCCATTATGAAAAATTGTGAAGTGCATGAAGAAATTCAATTACTTTTGAACACACATTTTTAATGTATGGAAACTACCCAAAGAAACAAAGGTAGAATACAGAACAGTAATAGTCTTTTGGTGATGAAATTTAGTTTGACTAAAAAAAAACAACTCATGTAGGTCTAGTACAAATAATATAACATTAAAAATACTGTTTTTATAAACCAGAATTAACCATGTTGAAGGTTATCTAAAGCATTACTATCATTAATACTAAGGTTTAATAACACATCGAAAAAGAAGTCAACAGTACTAGAGACACGACATAAAACTGGCATGTGGTAGGCTGAATCGTCACACCAAAACTTTGGTCTAGAACATACATTGTGTAATTTTTGATCAATTCCATAATTAAAAATTGAAGTCATCAAACTGAACCAAGAGCCCTAAACTTTTTGCACGGTTTATTTGTAAACATATGTTATACTCTGGATCAATGTTGGTCTACTAGAGCAAGCCCAGTAAAGAAAGTTATTTGTGTTGGTAGATAAATTCCACTTTATAAAAACAATAATGAGGAAGTCTTAAAATAAAGTTTGTTGATAATTTACACACTATTTATAAATAAAGTTGAATAAATTTACATTAATCATATGTTCAAAAATTTGCTTTAGAATGTTCAATTAAATTATTATTTCATAATATTAAAATCAAAATTACCATTACTTGTGTAATGGTCTGGTAGCTCCTATCAAAAGATTTTTTTTACATTAGCTTTAAGGAATGCTTTCCAAGTGATATTTAAAAATTATAAATACAGCCCATATTAAACATAAAAAAAACCAATAAATATTTAAAAAATAATATTAGAACTGCCCATACATTTTGCCAAAATTTAGACTTTGGTTTAAAAATTAAAATGGTGGATATGAATAAGCTTCAGAAGACAATATGCGTATTAAATTATGATTATATTATTATTTTATTGTATTGTGATTGGAGAGTGTAGAGAGTATATTCTATTTGCTTCATTTAGTAAAGATTATGTTTATTATTCATCTAAATGTATTATTATTATTACTACTAAGGTTAAATTTAATGGAGTGCCAATGCAAAAGTGGCCAGTAATACTAGAAACATGACTATAATAAAGTTCCCCTAAAGCAGGCATTTTTAAACCCAAGAAGCCTAAAAAACGGTTTATTAAAACAAACATAGAAAATCAAATCTAAAGCAATGGAAAGGCCAAAAGCGCATACCTTGGAAAAGTCAAGAAACAAAACTAAATACGTAAACACAATATCAAAAATAAATCTATCGTGCCAATTTTCAGTGTTTATCTATTACTTGGCCCATTTTTTTTGCATTATAACATTACATGTAAAATGTGTGCCTTGTTTGACTTTATTTAGTTAAATAACGCAGAACTATGATACAGGGCTGAGGGATAGAATGTTTCTATTACTCCTTACCCGTACCTTCTTCCATGTATAACAAAACATACCTCAAAAAGCGGAAAAAGGTTTTCCACATAGAGAAATCTGCACCAAAGTAGTTTTGAGTTAAGTCGTTACATTTGTGCTTAGAGACACTGATGGAAAGAAGTATGTAGTAAGACACAAATAAACATAACACAGCTTCATGTGTGTGCTATTTATTAGATATATATAGTTTTAAACAAACTGAAAATAAAATATTTAGTTAATGTGATGTACCCAACCACAATTGCATTACCCTAGAAAGTAAAAAAGCAGTCCCTTTTGCATTTTACCAACCCAGCCAATGGAAACTATAAACAATTAACCAAAAGGTTTCCTGCAGAACAAAAGTAAAACTGTTAAAATTATTAAAAAATAGACATAAGCAATGTTCAAAACAGTAGATAGATGTTCTTAGCCTACTTGATTACATTTGAGAATCAATTTGAAAGTGACACTTCTGATTTGAATGCCAACTAGAATAGAAATTTCTATTTTATAAAAAAAAAATTGGTTTGGCCCTTAAAAAATGTGTCAACTTTGTGAACAAAAATTTAAGTGAAAAGTAATCAGTTTAACTTATAACTATCTATTTAATCAAATGAAATCACTAAAAATGTGAATAATTTTTGTCTCAAATTATCTCATTTTAACAATACAAAACTACATGCCAGGATGTCCGAAAAGTGGAAGTTTGCTACATGTTCATAATCCAATGGGACTAGTTAATTAAGAAAGAATTATAAAACTCACAACTCCAAAGATATAAAGAGTGAACATAAAAAAAATAAAATGGTATGAGCCACTTCTTCACAATTCCAGACAGCATGACCATCTATATTAATTTAGTTTATTTGAACATCATCTCGGTTTAAAATTTTGAACTTGCTAATGTCTTGCGAGTTAGTAAAAAATGACCAGCAGCAGCACCAGTAGAAACAGCAGGTGAGATTATTTTAGTTACCATAACAAAGCATAATGTTATTGCTTCATCATCCACATGCAAATTAGTGAAGGGACATTAAAGAAGAGAGACTGGTGTCTAGGATCACTAGAAATTTCTGTCGCCATTAGTCACATCTTTTACACTTCTTTATCGATCATAAGCTTGACAACTAAACTAATGCAAAGAAAATAATAATAATAGAAAAATTACCTTCAATACATATCTAGCTCAGTGATATAAAATAATCAATTCCTTGGAACTATTTGCATTCAATCCAAATAATGCTACTCTTGAATGTGTTGTTTGTTATTAATTAACTAATGAATAACATACATTTATGGGTGAAAATTCCATAATGTTGAACTAAAGTTTTCTTTACAAAATGCTATCTACAACCTTACCTGTAAAAGCATTAATGATACAATAGCAAAAAGTAGCAAACCTTGGAACGTGAAAGCTTAGTTTACCTTTAGTCTGTTGATTTGTCTGAAGATACAATGCAGTTTTTGTTATGTTAAAAACTAAATCACTTAAAAGTGAGACACACAATCAATCCTTTCTAAAATTCATGAAATAATACCAACAAAAAATTTAAAAAATCTCTAATGTCTGACTTATTATCACAAGGAAAATGAAAATTTTTTGGGAAAAATATTAACACAGGTTTAATAAACTCAAACACCAATGATCTAAACTGGATGAAACTATTAATCCTTTGAAGATTCTAATGCTAGTACTTACTATGTACTAAACTATCTAAACTAATGAAACAGGATGAGACAGGAAAATCACAGTGGACCAACCACCCCCAATGCTTTGGTCGGGAATAAACCCCAGCCATCAGTCAGGCGTGATAACCGCTCACCAAAAAGTAGATTTACTAAAACTCAAACTAAATACAAAGCATTTAATCCAAAATTGAACGACTAAGGTAAAAAAAAAAAGGGTAAAATTATGTATTCTAAATTTCACCCAATATTTTTTTCAATAGAAAATATACCAGTCAAGTATTGTGTATTGTCATTGCTTAAGATATTTTAACTGTCCTTGTATGAAATTTAAGCCCTAAGTTTGACATACTTAGCTCAATAACGAGACTGGGTAATCAAAAATTTAAAAATTCTGGGACTTGAAAATTTAAATTTTAAAAATTTGAATAAAAGTCCTTTATTAGTAGTAATTTATTGTCATGAAGTAAACAACAAGTAAACAACCAATAAGTAGAAATAATGAATGATTCCTCAACTTGAATGTATCAAAATTTTAAAAAGATACTTTGTAGCAAACCTATCCTCACATGTTAAGATGTGTTCACTTAGTTTATGTTGGAAGAATAATGGAGGAAATTTATCTAACGGCTCAAACTTGAGAAGAGAGGTGTGTTTAAATCTGACTATTTAAAATAAAAAGTTGGTCCTTATAAAATTTGTTCAAAGAGCACTAACAAAAGATATTTTCATTCACATTTTTGCTGGGTTTTTTTTAGAAGTAGTAAATAATGCAAAAAATTAAGACAATTAGTATAAGTGTGAATTGTAGTATATAATTTACCTATGAAAATACTTCTTTCCAATGAACACTTACTGCTAAAATAATGTTTTTACAGTAATAATAAGTTTATTTGAACCTCATTTTAGAAAAATCAAAAGAAAAAAATAAGAAAATTTGGATGAAAAATATGGCTTCAAAGAACAAGTGACAAGATAGTTTACCCCAACTTGAGGGCCTGTCCACCAGCACGTAGCCCTTCCTCTCCAAGAAGGGTCACCTGCTCCTCTTCACGATTTGACTCGTTCATCTGCGAAGTGTAGCCATGATCAGCCTGGCAACACAACCCTCCGCACTTCAGCTCACAGTGCCCGCCCCACCCCCCTATTTGCCTAGCATTGCCGCCATCGCGATAAAACCTTCACAGGGCCTTAGCCATGCAGGGAAGGGCATTTGTGGAAAACAGGGCTGTAGTTCAAGTAGTTAATCCTCAAGCTTTATTTACAAGCATACAGTTATGCTTTAGGTAGTATGCATTTTTATTAGTAGACAAGATGTTTTAATTTACTGGTTTCTAAAGAAGCTTATATTTTAGTTACTTAGCCCAGATAAAGTTACAAAAATATATACATTTTGACTACAGCTCTGAGGGGTTCGAAAGGAGTAGACAGATGCTAACAAGGCTCATAAAACAGAAATAAAACAAAATTGAGCTGAGGAAGGAAGCAAATAATTAAATAGCAAAAGAAAAGCTCCTTAATATGCCTGGGAACCTCATCATGACTTAGTAATATAAAATGGACCTTTCAAATTAGAATACTTTAAATTTTGTAACAGTTAAGGATTAATATAACCTTTCCTAATAAACTGTGCATCTAAACAATTTTACTAAAAACTGACTAATACAACAATAATTTCATACTCAGTCAAACATAAATGGTAAAACTTTACTTTAAGTAATTTATAGTTAAAATAAATTGTTTACATTTTTAAAATGATAAATAGTTTGATGCTAATGAATGAGCATGCATGTGCATGATTATTTATGCACAAACCAACAATGATTTTTGCTGTAACTAACTAAAATTATACAACACACACTCCACCAACTTAAATAAATGATTAAGACTTATCAATATGGGAATTAAGTGTCACAAGAAAATATATTAAAGATAATTTAACAAAAAAATAATGATTGCCAAAAGGGAATCTTTAAATTTTTAATAGAAGAGGGATATCCTATCATCAAATCATATAGTTCTATAATTTTATGTAGTTAAGTAAAATGTAATATCAGTTTATGAAGAAAAAATCATTTTTAAACTAAGCAGCCTTACAGGGGAGAACTAAACAAGCATAACAAGCGTGTGGTAATGCAAGACAAATTGGAGATATAACTAGAAGATAAAAGGGGAACTATCAGTAAAATAAAAATACAGTTCTACATAATATTAATTCAAGGGTAAGGAGTACATCCTTATAAAATGCTATGCCATTAGCAATTTAATGATTTCATGTTAATTTTAAGCATGCATAGTACTTTGAAAAAAGAAAGTTTAGATTAAAACATAAATAGCAATACACGCATGACAGGAAATTTTAATTAAGGAATGAAACACACAATACACAAAATTAAGTCGTGCTCAAACACAAGTAAAAGAAAGCTCACACTCAATGCGAAAATCAATCACATAAGCAACACATTTCAAACAGTGAGTTAACAAAATAAATACACATTAATAAGGAAGACACTACATACAAAATAAATTATTATTTTCCCTCAATTACTTATATACAAAGATATAAAAGTTTAAATATATATAACTTTTTTATAAGTAAGGTTTCACTCTATTATGTCAATTATTTCCAAACTTGGAATATTTTAACAATGCTCTTACTTCATACAAGTAAAAACAGAACGAAAGCATTTCGATGTTTGAAAAACATTTAAATACATTTTCAACCCCTATGAGACCATCATAGCAGGTGGTAATTAAAAGAGATCACTCAACTTAACACAGAGTCAAATTTAGCAAATTACTAAGGGGATTCTGCAAAAACAAATAGATCTACTAAGAAACACAAAAAATTAATATAACTGTTTATCAGTAGTGAAAAAAAAGAAGTGTAATTTTTATCTCATGATCTTTGAATATATTATTAATAAAAAGAATTTATTTTATCAATAAATATGTAAAAGCTACTATAGACTTTTTTTAAATTATAATAAATTATGTCATATGGGCAAAAGTAAGCTATCTTAGAGAAGTTGTAATGTGATCACATAGATTAATATTAGGTACCTTCTAGCATGCAAATATAAACCATTAAAATCTATTTTATAAACATGCGCTTATTAAAAAAATATATATATATTTGTGAGTTAAACTCCAAAAGGAGAAGGAACTTAAGTCAAAGCAAGGCAAAGAAAAAAAGAAAAAAAAAAGTTGTACAGCTCGTGTTTAGTGACAACAATTTAAAGTAAATACAGTGAGCATTTAGTCAAACGCATACTTTAAAGACATCTTCAAAACATGTCGCCAATACTTTTCAATTAATGTGCAAATAAGTTTTATACCTCCCTACATGCCACTCTATTAAAGTTTGTCTTAATGTCTTACAACAAGGTTGGTCCTGGTTAGCGTATGGAGATGAAAGTATGTCAATTCGTAGAGCGAGTATTAAAGCAGGGAACATTCATGTTTTAAAATGGGGACTATGTTTGTCACTAAACACTGTATTGTCTGATTGTTCGACTGAAACCAAATAAAATTTGTTATTCCTCATGCTCATGCATACTACTCATAACAGGTGATAAGTAAAAGTAAATGTGAAAATATAAATAAATCAATAATCAAGCATTTATTTAAATAAAAATACAAGCAAAGCATTAAAAAAAAAAAAAGAAGAGTGAAGTAGACTTTGTTAAAACAGTTTGAAAAATAAACAAATTGATTTTGGAATACTTTCAAAATAATTAAGAAAATAAGGAATACACTTTTTCTTTGCTAAATTTTATATTTTAAAGAAGTTAAATTTTCCTCATGACAAAAAAGGTAATTTTACTAAAAACAAATACATTTCTAAATTTAAAAAAGTTTTGTACAGTAAATATATTTTGGAAACTTGCTCTTATACGATAAAAAATCGATCATACAAATAATCTAACAATAACAGAAACTCTAGGAATGTTATATATATTAAAGCTAGAATTTAACTTTTATTATTATTAAAATTAAGAAAAATATACTACAAACTTCAGATTAATTGAAAGAAGATTATCTATGCATATATATACAATTTGTAAATAGTAAAATGTATTTGTTACAGATTTATGTCTTGACTACAGGATACAGATCATGAATTTATTTTCAAATAAGAAACATTTCAAAAATCAATTACTTAGTTAAGTTAAAAGATTGATTAAATTTGTTTAATTCTCATATTCAAAGAATGTTGCTAACTATATGTTACTATCCTGATACATATTTCTTTTGAGTGTCTCTTGAGCCGCTGAAAAAGTGATTTTAAAACGAGATGTTTTAAGAAGCAATTTAACCATTTGAAATGTCACGATTAAAATAAAAAACAAACATGTTACCTGTATACACATAGTTAACTGAAGTTAGGGCTATCATATGAAGCCAGAGTAAGATATGCTCACCGGCTGTGGCAGTAGTTCTCTCTCAACACTTCAGCTTCATCTTCAATATCTTTCCCTCACCCATAAAGAAGTCAAGTTTCAAGTTTATTTTTATAATAACTTCTTTTTTATACACTTTGCTGCCAGTACTGTGTGAGAGCCAATATATATGAACTAAGCATCTAAAGTATTTGAGTTTTTAAGATTAAAAATAAAATCTTTAATACATAATTTAACTACAGAAATAAAAGTCTAGAATAAATTTACAACTGATGCTCTTAACACTTGATTCCAGGATGAGTTGAAGAAGGGCTCATGCACATTAATTTACATGATTGTCTTTCCCTCGTCATTTCAAATCAGAAATTTATAGAACATGAGTTTACACTTATATACAAACTAAAATGTCAAGTAATATATAAGATAAATTTCACATAATCTAGCCTGAAAACCATTGGTCTACAGCAAAAAACTCCATGGTGCGAGCCTGCAAGCGAACTATCCAAACCAAGCTGCTGCCGTCGTTAGCGATTACAATAACAACATTTGTGGATAGAGGTTGTCATGTGGTCAGCACAACAAGCCTTCTGGTCATTAATCTCAGTTTTCTAAAGTGTAGCTGCTATTTCTTTAGTAGCTCATTTGACCCCGTTACAGACCCACTGCTTTATAGATAGATTGTGTAAGCACCAGGGATTGAACCCGGAAACTTTGACCACTAGACCAGAGGTGGTTGGTCTACAACAATCTAGACTTAACCAAACATATTTTCCAATAAAGATGAATCACAAAATATGGTCATATTTAGATTGTTTTATCCTGAAGCTTTCTGTATCCCACACCCTTTCCACTACTGTCTGATAATCAAAGTTGGCTGCATTTATTTTTTTATTTGAAATTGATCAAAAGTAGAAATAAGGAAATAAATACAATTTTTTCAACAATTTGCTGTGATATGTTTTGACAACTTGTTTCTCTAGAAAATTCTTTGAATTTTGAATGTTCAAGAGTGTGAACTATTTTTAATATTGCATGTTGATACTACAACATGAACGTGCAAAGAATTAACTTACATTGTTTCATATCCTTGGTTTGGCTTTTGTAAAATTTAAAATAAACTAAATACATTTTATTGGTTAAAAAATTGTGATGTTACTTGATTCACATAAAATGGTATATGATTACTAAAACTTAATTACTGTGTGTGACAATTTACAAATTAAACTAGATATTTATTATATGAAGAATAATTATCTCATCCAAAATTTTTACAATTTTGTATAGTTTCCATTTAACAAGCATTTTACTAAAAAAACAAAAATAATGTTAAAAAGAGTATTTTAAAAGCTTTCACAACATTTAGTTACCAGAAATATGAACTGAGCGGAACAAAAGCCTCAACAATAAATGTTTGTTAATTTAAAAACTAAAATTAAAGCTCACTACAATATTTTTTTAAGTAATAGACTTTTACTGTATACAACTGTAATTTTTGTATATTTAAACTAAATAGTGTGTTCTGCTCAGCTAATATGAATAATAATCGCAATTTTAGCATGAAACTGAGTGGAAAACTTTTTTATTATTTAATAATAAAAAATATGTGAGTCAAATGTGATGTATTATAGTTACTGGGACAAGTGAGATTAAAAAAATAATCACCCACTAGCTAGCCCATAAATTATGAATTTCAAAAAGTCATCAACAAATATACTTCAATGTTACTAAAACATAACTGTTATAGGTATTTGCAGTATTATTTATGGGAGGGTTAAATTATTCTGATAGTTATTTAGAATTTTACCGTCATCTTCCCACAAAAATTACAAGTTGTTTGAATAAATTATATTGCAAAATTTAGCCAACTATTTGATCTGCAAAAGCTTGGCATTTGGCGCTTCAAATCAACTTTTTAAAATATGGACCTCAATTCTTTTGTTCAAAACATTTGTACACTTGTTTGGACACAGCTTTGAAACATAAAACAATCCACATAAAAAAACTCCCCAAAAAGTTGAATGTAGCTTCTTTGATGAAATAAGGGTTATAGCAAAAATAATACTCATTAAAAAATAAGAAATTATGAATCTTAAGTTGGCCTAGGAGTGTAAAAAAAACTTGTTGCACTGACAGTTTTTTATTACTTTTTTTCAAAATAAAGAAATAATCAAAATTCTCTTTCGAGTCTTGTGAAATTAATTTTTGAAACTTAAAACAATAGATTTCAAAATAATTTAGAAAAAATTGTATCCAAAATCACCCAGAGAATTAGTTTTTTTAATTTCTTATTTGATGTATCAAAATAGGTTGTGAATGGAACACACCAGTTTTCCACTTAAATAACCAAAGTGAAATATTTAACTTTCCTGCTATATTACATAGAAATAGTTAAAGAAAAACTATTATACAAACAAAATAGGTTTATGTCAAACATTTACGACAAGTTATATGTATAAGAGAGATATACTAAAACGTTCAATTTACCTACTTGCTAATTAACAAATAGTGAACTAACAGGTTGTAGGCCAATTTTTATTTCTTAAAAACTTCACTAATTTTGTAAATGTAATTCTGTAGCCACAGAGCTAATAGTGAATCCTTTTATTCTATTTAAATGACCAAAACATTATTACTAGGCTATATTTATAAGCTATTATTTAAAAAAAAAAGTAAGTACTTGTATTGGTAGGTGTGGAATTGATTTTTGATGTTTAACATAGTTGTGTCAAAAGACCTAAATAAAGTGAACATTTGTCACTTTTATTCAGTCCAAACAAAACTTTACAAGTATTTAAACACAAAGTACACGGAGACAAAAACAGTGCTTGAGACATACATTGTGCTCTGGGCCACACTTGTAAGGTATGTTCTAAACAGTTCTTTAAAATGTAATACTTAAAGGAATAATTTATTTTTTATTCTATTTCCCGACTAGTTTAAAGGATGAACTACTTAAAGAAACCTTTACATATTTAGTTTTTAATACTTTACTTAAGTTACTTGCAAATTTTGAATAAGTTGTGGTAAATAATACCCTCTTTTCGATCACGTCTGAACCCCCTAAACAACCTGCAAACACATGTGTATTCGCGAACACACACACATGTAAGGATTCATACATTTAAAACAATACTGGTTGCTAGAATTAGTTTTAGGGATTAGAAACATGCTGACTAAGGACTATAGGGATATTTGAGAAAATACCAGATTCAAGACTAAAAATAAATACATTTTTCAATTGAAATTTGTTTTAAACTCTACTGCTGCATATTAGTGGTTCATAAGCAAACATAATTATAGAACAAACTCAACAACAAGGTTCCAGATCATTGATACAACAATTAACTGAATTTATTAATTTTATAATAATAGAAATTGATAAAAATTAGAAAAGTGAAAACAAAACTAATACATGTTAATTTAATGAAGAAAGGCCAGTTAGCGAAATAGGAAAAATGTGAGAAGAATCCAATGCACAAAGGTGGCATTATTTGTTTCTTTCTTCTATAGTACACATTCAAACAACAAATTAGTTAAATTTCAAGTGTTGACTTTATCAATCATAGTAAAGTGTATGTATAGTGTATAATGTATTTCCTCTTATATTTTTATTTGATAAAGGCAACAAGGCCGAAATATTACTCAATTTGTATTTAAATGTGAGTCGACTATTTCTACAATAGAAGACAGAAGATTCTTCTAAAATTTTTACTTTTTTCTCTAGGTGGGCTTTCTTGATTAATTTTACACTTATTAGTTAATTTTATTTTTTTATCAATTTACATTATTATAAAATTACTTAGCCATTGAGCCACCTCATGAAATATACTGAACGTATGAATGTTATAATGAATGGATAATAAGATTTTTTAAACATTTAATCACTGTCTATTTTCTATTATTCCATTATATATCTTATTTTTCTGAGGTTCATAATTTTTTCCAGGCTTCAGATTCAAATTCAAAAGTAAAATGAAGATGAGACTTCATAAAAACATGGATTTGAACCAACTCTAATGCTGACCTCGGGAGTCATCCAAGTTATTTGAAAATGGTTGCTAACACATACCAACCATTACCTCTTTGTCCATTGGCAGCAATGTAAAGTGTGAACTGTGTTCTTTTCATTGTAAAAGCCATATTGTTTTTGTCCCTTTTATATGTTTCTATCCAACTTTCCTGTACCTTCTTCCAAATATAATGTAGCACATACTATAGTGACTATATCAAAAAATCATTGACTATATATAAATTAATTTTTTTTAAAGTGTAACAGATTAACATTCAACCAATTAATGGTTTACTTAGCCTACAAAATAATACAGATTCTTGTAGTGTGATAAAGTGTCACACTTTTAAAAAAACAATATCATAGTGCTCACAGTGTTCACAACGTACCGTCCAATGAAAATGTGAAAAAGTAAATAGTAGCCATGATCATAGAACCTCTTGGTACAAATAATATACTTTAGCTGGTTTGGGTGGTATTTCTAATGGAAGCAAGAATTCATCACCTATGAACTTAATAAATTAGCATGTCTTATAAAACTGTATTTAATAATACTTATTTTATTTGGAAAATATATTTAGAATGTTACATTAATTTCAAATTCTATTTTTTTGTTGATATTTTAAATATAATTAAAATTAATTATTGTTTTCTCTATAAATTTTATTTTATAATTGGACAAACTTGGTTTGGTTTAAAGTGTCAGGTTTGGGAATATTGTTTAATGATGTGTGAGACAGAGGCCTATGTCTTGAAATGTTATATCTCAATGAAGAGTATAAAATTGAAATATAAAATATGTTATGTTATGTTATCATGGCCATGAATTCCACATAATATTTTAAAATAGATCGAAATAAATTTGAAGAAAACAAATCCAAAGTCAGATTGTAATGTAGAATATAATCAATCCCAAAGTCAGATTGTAATGTAGAATATAATCAATCCCAAAGTGAGATTGTAATGTAGAATATAATCAATCCCAAAGTGAGATTGTAATGTAGAATATAATCAATCCCAAAGTGAGATTGTAATGTAGAATATAATCAATCATCTTGGGAGTTTTAATGAACACAAAATAAAATGATAGAGGTAAGACAAACTAAAAAGGGTTACACTGTATATATTTTCTTTAAAATTTTACCAAAGAAACACTTACTACTGGGACTGCCAAACACACATTCCCATGTTTAGGTAGGGGCCAAAAAGAGAGAAGATATCAGTCGAGAAGATAAATGCAAACTTTACAGGGGGCTGAACTTGGGACACGATCACAGGCAGTGATAAATAGTGGGTGTGGACTTTTCAACTGGAACGACCATATTTCTGATAGAACCGAATTCCAAATGAGGTTACATTCACAACACAAACACCCTACATCAAGATACAAAACTTTTGAAGCAAAAGAATAATCAATGGTCCACAATTTTAACACAACAATGTAGCGTTCAAAATTAAAAAATAAAATACAGTATGCCAACAAATGCATTCGGCGACGGGTACGACATCAACATTAAAAATGTATTTTCTTTCTTTAAAAAAACAACATACGTATGCCAATGTCAAAAGGCTGGCAAGCCACAAGCTTAAAAGTTTGAAAACAATACTTCACGTTCGAAACCCTAGGGCTCAGAAGTAGATTTGATGAGCTTGAAACAAAATCACGGCTGGACTCGACATGTGTTGCTTTCACAAACTCCCAATTGTTTATCATTTCTTCAGTTACGTAAGCTGACCATACTTGAATGCTTGTGTCTGTCTGTTTGAAAAGGGTAGTGTGTGTTTTTAAATCCAGCAAATGTCAATGGTTTTTGATCAATGTGTATATAAGGTATCAAAAGTAGCCCAAGATAGCTTTTTAAATAAAATTAACAAGTAGGACAAACAAAATTTACATAAAAATTAACATTTTAAAACTTTCTTACATTAATATTTAAAAGTACTGGTACTTCACAAAGAATTATTTAAATGCAAAAACTATATGATAATTTTAAAATGGATATATTTGTTTGGTTCCCAAATAAAAGATTTAGAACAAAGATAAAAATGGCTTAAAAAGCTAACTGTATTAACAAAAAATAGGCTCTCTTGTTTAAACAAAGTACGATAATTTAAAAAAAATGCAACCCGATTAAGAAAACATTAATTTTTACTATGAAAAAAATAAAGATCCACTTGCTTACATTTAGTATTATATAGGAACATGTGTTAAAGTGAGTTAATAATTTGATGTAATCCACATTCGAAGGATAGAGCTTAAATTTTAACATATGTAAAATATTCAACTTTATTCAACTGTTACTATGGACTAGGTATAGGCCCACCAATCCTGGAACACGACCACTGACTTACAAACTAAAAACTAACGAGTTTATTTGAAAATTATATAAAAAAAAATACTTAGGACTAAAATACTACTAAAGTGAATAATTCTAAGAAATAAATCTTTGAAAAAAGAAATAAAAAATTGAATAAATAGAAACTTAAAAGTGTTTGATATGTGCAAAGGTTTCAACAACGGCCATTACTTGAAAACACACAACAGATATCAACAAGAAAAAACAGACACCTATAATCTTGTTTTCAAAAGAACGCAACTGACCCGGAAACTAGATTTTACTTCAAATGTTATAAAAAGATGTTTCAATGATTTAAATGGAAGAAATGTAAGGACCTAGCTAAACAATGATAACTTTGAAACAAAAGGTTAACTGACATAATATGAATTTTTTGATATTTAAATGTGTATGTTAACATGATGGTTATTTTTACTAACACACAGTATAAGCAACTCCTCAACTGGCTAAGTAAAATATTATACTTATTTTGCCCCAAAACACAAGTATACATTTGTATCACAAGGAATGCTAACAGCATTTGTTACTCAGCAAAGAGATGTTATGTTGCAAAGTCACGTTCTTTCGAAAGCTAGACTGTTAAAAATAAAACAACTTCAGGCTCTTGTATCAGTTGTAAAATTGCAATAAAGGTTTTTATAATCCCCAGTCGAGTCCAACACTGTATTGTAAGTGTTTTTGACTCAATTATCACCACCAAACAGTTATTTTAAAAAAATGACAAAAAACAATCATAGCTTACTGAAGTGGCATGTCTTATGATGCAAAGATAATTTATGCTTACAATAAATACAATTAACTCAAATTTATTTCAAAATAATCGCAATGAGTTGATTTTTCTAGTGCATCATCATATACATAAGAGTCATAAGTTTTTGGAGGTGTTTGAAATGAAATAGTTGAGTACCAAATCTTACAAACCATCTAAAATGCATTCAGTTAATTATGGTACTTTATAGTTTGCCAAATAAATGGATGTATATTTCATTTTTAAAGTTTTCTGGAAAAATTTAGGATAGGAAAAATACATATTATATTAAATACAACATAATTAGAAACTGTTACTTTAATTTAGATATGATTTTCACCCAATAAGTTTATTTAGTAAAACATAAAATTATGTGATTATATGAACGAAATTGATTTTTTTTAATGTTTAAATTTAATTTCATAGCAATAATTATTTTAAATGTAGCCTATAGGGTATAAACAACTTGTGTGAAAATAGCTTGTTTATAAAACAATTAATAATAATAAAGATATATTAATATTAATTATTATCAAACGTGCATTAATAATATTTTTGTGCAACGTAAATGTATTGGTCAAAGCTAAAAGGCTTTATTTTTTCTAATTTATATATTAACAGTATAGACAATACATATAATATTTTAGTGTACAAATACTGAGGCAAAAAGTTAAATAGGCTTGTACACTTTAAGATTAATTTAAGTGGTATATATTTTTACTGTAAATGTTTAAAGACTAGTAAATCTTAGAATTTACTGGTAATTGGTAAATCATAACATTACCAACAACAATAGGTTATTGGTTTACTGTTGAGAGCTGGTCAAAGCTAGAACTTAAGAGATCTCCTCTCTTGCCCGACTATTTTGCAGGTTCTAACATGTTCCTGTGCCACACCCTTTGTTCGCACGTTATAGTGGCTAAGGACCAATAACCTAACCTAACGGAATTAAAACGCTTGGCAGTAATCAAAAAATAGCTAGCTAAAATAATACATTTGAAAAATCGAAATTATAATTATGACTACTTTATCAAGACATGTTGGTCAATGCTAGGATTTACTGATAAGACCTGGTAAAAGCTCCAAATGTAAACATTTTAAGAGATATTTCATACTATTACCGCCTGATATTGGTAATGTTAGGATTTACTAATAAATTTTAAGATTTAATAGTTTTCAAACATATACATTAACAAATACACTAATAATTTCCCCAAAATATCAAAATTACCAGTGCGAAATTTAGAAATTGCTCAATTTTTTTTGGCAAAATTAAATTAATATTTTCAACAAACACCTATGACTCCTTAAATGTGAAAATGACATTTCCAACAATTTAATTTCATATTTTATTTTTTAAAGTAATAAATCAATCATGAGAAATGTATAAATTAAAAATAATTAAATAGCTGATATATGGACTTTAAATAACTGATATGAATAAAATTTGCATAAAACATCCAACAGCAGTTTCTTCAAGCTAGATTGCTCAAAAGTGGGTTGGGATGTGGCAAGGCCCAATGTTTTATCTAATTAAAAAACAGGTGATAAGTTGTCTGCCAGGCTGATCTATAAGGAAAAGTTCTAAAAAAGAAGAATAACTGCATCATCAATTAGTAAGATTCACAATTTATTCCACACAATCTAAAAAACAAAACAATTTTCACAGGATATTAGATGTCCAAAAGATAAGAAACTTTGTTTATTAAGTTTGAAATAAAAATGTACATAGTTAATACAACCAAACAAATAAATTATGTGTGTTTTTTGTAAGGCTACCATTTTAGAATTGCTTAGTAAAGTTCTCATAGCTTTGTAAACAGCCACGAGCAAGTTGAAAAGTATCGTTTCAAAAAGTGCCTATGCGCAAAAAATTATGACAGCTTTACCAAGAGATTGTAACAATGAAGCTAAGTGAGTTGAAATAAAAAGCGTTTGAATAAAAAAAATTTACTGATTATGTTATTTTGACTAATTATCAAATGTTAAGAGAGATTCAATGTCTTATTAATAATTTTAATCTTTGAAATCATCACTACAAAAACTTCCTTTATTTAGTTATCAAGTAAGATTTTAAATAATATAACGCAACTGAATACATATTGAAATGTATATTAGGAAGTACAATGATTATGCAACATACAACGATAACCCTTACTAAGCTTACTTATATATAATTTTCAATTATCATGCAAATGCAAATATAACAAATGAGTCCATATACATTCAAAGAATAGTGCAATTAATCTGAGTAAAAGCCATTTCAAAACATAAGATATAGACGGCTTAGGGAAGAATAATGATTATTGTGAAGATATGGAGACATGACAATCATTGTGACATAAGGTTTGAAAAAACATTTAAAGCCAGTAATGTAAGCAAACTTAATTTTAACATGTTAAAATGTTTTGGTTCTTAAGCTTAAAAAATTAATCAGCTTATTATGAATGGCTTTTTAAGGAAAATAGAATCAAAGGTATTTGCTTAGACTTATAAGTAAAGGTATTTGAAAAGGTTTTTATTACTAGTGAAATTTATTGGGGTAGAAGTGAAAGGGAGTTTTATGATACTTTTTACTATCAGAAAGAAAGCCGCCTTCTAAACCTATGACCTATAATTTGATTACACAAACACAGAAACTTAGTTTAAGTTAAGTGAATGTTTCTTTCCTTTAACATATTTTTCAGTTTTTTTTATTAGTTTGGTAGTGTTTGTTGCCTAGACAGCAATTACAATATTGACACAAGCATAAATTATTGTGATAAATACAAGACAATCTTTTCATTTACTATTAATTTGCCCTTTCAACTGTACACTAAGACATTTTTAGAGTTTAAAACCACAAAGAATAAGCTACAGCACGTAAAAATTGTGATCACAATAAAAAATAAGGGATTTTACATATATAGCTATTATCAAAGAGAGAGCTTTTTACCATGAAAACAAACACTTAAAACTATTAAGCCTAGTCCCAAATCGGTTTAAATATTGAGTAGAGACCACAACATTAAGGAAGACTTGTTTTAACGGACTTTTCCGAGCGCATTATAACGAATATCAAAATAATTTTTAAATCTATTGTAGCATTTTTAAATGTATTTTACACATGCAAAATTAAACAAAATTGGATCTTATTGTGAAATTGATTACTTTTCCTTTTGTATGTGAATAGTGCTCAATTAGTTTGATGATGATAATAGTTAACAATATTAAAACTAAACATATTTTTATTATGTAACAGACATTATCTTTCTTTGACTTATTAGCATGAAATTACCAGAAAAAAATAGTTGCAACCCCCCTATTACAATTTTCTTCTTTTTAATATTCCTGTAACCAATCAAAGTTATCATTATAGAAAATTTATTTTGTTCAACCAAAGACTATTGATAAAAAAGTAAAATGTGCGTTTGATCTAGTTTTTATGACAGTCACATTGTGACCATAAGCCAATATTTTAAATTTAAGAATGAGAAATTTAATCTTAATTTTTATATCTATAGCACTATTCCACTTAAATTTTACTTGCCGAAATAGGTGTTTTATTAACAGAGTTTTAATACCGAAATGTAACTTTTTATTTAGCAAAATCTGATAGTTTTTATTTACCACAAATAAGGCCTCATCTCCAGTCCATTAGCATATTTAATGTGTGTATAGAAAGTATACTAGCACAAAGTACAATTTTTGATTTATTTATTTATCTATTTACACTGTAAGCCATGAAAAGTTGTGCTAGACTTCAACACTATGCATTAACATCATTAATCAATATCATTTTAGATTAATGTTGAATGTTACAGGTAAATATGGCTATAAAGAACTGTACTGTGCAGTATTTTTTGATGCACCATTAAAACCGAAATAAGTTTTATTCCAAAATATTGTAATTTAATTCGTACTTATAGATCCCCAAAATTAAAGACTATAGTAAAATAAAATTCACTGTCAAAATTATAATGGTTATGTTTTTAGTGAAACACCTTTACTTATAAGCCTACCATTCTAAATTCTTCTTACTTAATCAATATTTGAATTTTATTTCTCAAAAAATATTTTGGAACCTTTTGATATTGACTCACATGATAATGGCACTTACAGGTCACAATAAACAATAGGCCTATTGAAAAGGTTTAGTTTAAAGTACAGTAGCCCCATGGCTTCTTTGATGCTGACACAGTTCACAGCTGACTTCTGACAGTCAACATTTAGGTATATACCTGAATTTTGATTGTCAGAAGTGATAGCTGCTAAACACATGTTTTTTGCAGATCATATGGTTCAGCGTAGGGATACATAATTTGGTCAGGTAGCTTTTCAAATCTGTCAGCTGTGAGCTGTCATTCAGCACCAAAGAAGCCATGGGGCTACTGTAGTAATATTTTTAGTGTTAAAAAGTTGCTAAAATGTGACAAAGATACATGCAACACAAAGTCCTTTAATCTCACAGGTTGCAATATGTGAGCCCGAACATAGAGACATATGTCCTTTTAGTTAAATAGTGAATACCTTTTTTTATGGATATGGTCTAAAACAAATACTAATTTAAGACTTTAGGGATTTGGAAGATTTATTCCAAGGAAGTGCACTCACATTCACATAGAAGGATGTAAATCTACCACAAATACATCTGACCGGGTCTAGGAACTAAAGTTCCAACATACTGGGTAGGAATCAAGCACACCGATTGAAAATCATTAGCTATCTCTACTCATGTTCTTATTAATGAACCTTAAAAGTTTAACATGCGTCTTTACCATTTTGGTTATACGCTTATTTACTAATTATGCTAATGGGTAAGGGATGAGAAAGGTTGAATTTATAGGTGTACCCACATTTGTATTGAGAAAGAGTGGAAAACCATTTAGGAAAAACCACCCTCAGTACACCCAACTCGGATTGAAACACAATCTCCCCATCATCAATGGCATAGTCTACTGGTAGAATAGCGCCTTTTACCATGCGGCCACCCAAGTGGGTCCTTATAGTTATGAATGGAACCAATTACAAGTGGTTTGCCATGGTCAAGAAATCTCTCACATTATCAAGTGTAACTCTTTATTTAGCCACCGACGAGTCATCAGAAAAGGAAATCGATCTAAGTTCACTAGAGTCAAGTCTTAGTAATTAAACACTAATAAACTGCGTGTGAGAAAATGTTCATATGGTTATAAAAAAAAGATAAATATTTTCAATACCTGAATACATAGCTCTCAAATCAAAGTTCTAGTAAAAGAAAATTACAAAATTCTGAAAAATGGGTAATTGTACTTTTTTTTTACTTAAAAACTTAAAATTATATTTTTTCATAAAATAAATAGCATTTTTAATGTAAGGTTTAATCTATGGGAAAATAATAAAATTGTAAATGTTGAGAAATCTGGTCAAGAATTAATAAATCATGTTGAAAATGTAAAAATCTAAAACAAAATCAAGACGTACAGGAATCTTAATATCCCTACATGATTAAATAATTTTAAAAAAAGAAGGCAAAATCAACCTTTTAACAAAAAAATAAATAAATAAATCACTGATTTAAAATGAGAATGAATTCAGTTTGAAAGAGTAATTAATCAATCACAAAATGTTACTGGAATATATGTTCAGGGCGCATATTATGCGTGCAAATTTGTAAAATTTGAACTTTATTAAATTGTAGAGTAATAGTCTGCTCGAATTCAATAGTTTTAAAAAGACATCCAGGCCATATTTTTGAAAATATTTATGACAAACAAATTACATCAAAATTAATAATATAAATTAGCTTAAATCAAATGTATGGAAGAGAGTATATTAAGGAAATTAAAATTTATTTATGCTTAAGCCAATAGGTACAATTAGTATGGTTATGGAATAACCATTAATAGTGAAATTACCTAGGATAGTTTTATAACATTTCTAGACAACAAAATTTTACAACTTACCTCATCGAAGAACACCTGAGTCTTTCTAAGAATATGTTTCAACTCTGTAAGTTCCAAGAAGTTCCTCTTTAATGCTTCTGCATTTTGATTTACTTCCCTTAGTTCATTTTCCAGTTTTTCAAATGTTGCCTACAATGAAAAATAAATTTTATTTTTTTTGTTTGTTTTAGTACCCAGGCAATCTTTTTAGGCCCAATATCTATATAAAAAAATCCAAACGTATTTGCTTTAGCTCTACTATAAATTACACATATATAATTATTAGGCGATCAAACAAAGATAAAAAGAGCTTGGAATGATGTTTTGGAAATTATTAAAATAATTATAGTTCAAAAACCTTTAATTTTATTTATTTCGTCCTAAAATGAACTTATAAAACACGTATGGGTAATCTTCTTTAGTATTAATTTATTTTTAAAATGTAATTACATTATTTTAGTTTATGCTCACTCACACATTGACTTACTCTATGACATTAAGAACTCAAGTTTATTGCTTCACTTACTAAAGTACGCCACCTATCCCTATCTTAAACTAGTTCTATCCAATCCACCTCATTTCACCCAAACTTTTTCAGGTCCTCCCATCTGTGTCTAGGTCTTCCCAATTGTCTCTTCCCACTGGGTTTGCCAGAATATCCTGAACATAGTTCTAGATTTTCCCATTCATGCTGCATGTCCTGCCCAATATAATCTGAGTCTTTGATTAACCTTATAATGTCTTTAGATGAGTACAGGATATGCAATTCATCATTATCTAACCTTCTCTATTCCCCAAAATCTTTACAAAAAATATATTTTGTTATTTTTAACTATCAATAACAAAGCATTAATTTTTTTTAACAGTTTAAAAAATTCTAAATTTAACAATTTATTATATGTGCTTACGCCTACAGGAATACAAATAAATATTTCTAAGATATTAATCAAGGGAAAAAACTTTACATTTCACTCGGTTCCCTCGTCAATTTTTTCCCAGTTTATCATGGTTTTGTAGAATCTCTAAACATGACATCTTTATAGGATATATTTTAGAGTATTTTGAATGTCCATTGACTTAGATAAATTTACTGCACACAAACCTTCTGGTTGTGTGGTTGTGCTTTTTCAATAGTAAAATCCCCAAGATGATTATTCTTTCTCCAAGAACGAATGTGTGCATCACAGGACTCCCTATGATTAATATAGATACTATCACAGTTACATAATGATCATAGCTAAACTAAAATTATATGAATTATAGCACACTTAAAAGAATTTTCTCTTATCTTTCGATGTTCTATACAGAGGGTTGAGTGGAGTTTAATGTCCTCATGTAGATGTGTAGCCACTAATCCTTAAAAATACAAATTTTATAATTCTCTACCATATGTACAACCAATTTAATTGTGTAACTCAAACCCCCAATCAATTAACATACTTCCTTCATTGTGTAAATTCACTTCACTTTATGCGTATGTCTTTTGGCTCGACAAAAGTATATCAGAAGGTAAGAATGAATGTCCTCTTATAAGAAAGATCTACTTTATTTTCTTAAATCTTTCTTGTACAGTCATCATCATAACATATCTTATAGGTGTGAAAGTGGTAGGTGTGTAATGATAGTGGTTTGAAGCGCTCTCGTATATTTAAAAAGTCATGGATGAAGGTATTTTTCTTCAATAAATTGTATGTAAATTATCCTTTTAAGACTTAATCCATGGAGAATCATGCACTTTTCAGAAATAATGTAGGAGGATTGCACCATTAAAACTTATTTTTTATTTCAAAATTTAACTCTGTAGTATTTACCAAATAAGCAAGAAACATTAGTTTCCTATACCCAATAGGATGCTAGCCTTCAAGACACCTGTAACAGGGACGCTTTCGATTTTTTGGTTTTGACACTGGTCACGAGAGGTCCAAGGGGTATGTCATATATAAGCTGCTTGTGTGTATGAACATACAGAGTGCCGGCGACATAAACCTAGAGAACATGTAATATCACGACAGTACTACTAACTTAAATACAAAGAATACAGAGAAAATAATCTGTAAATCAAGTAAAACTTTATAATTTTACATAATATCTTTGTACCTAAGATAAAATAACTTCAATAAATCGTGTGCAACATTAACAGTTGTATTTATTCAAGTAAAATATCATAATAATTGGCACTCAATCACGGGGATATAATAACCAATTATCTCACAATCAATTCAAGAAAGTTGTAATTGGCTCCCAATCGCGGGACAATTATATCTCAATAATAATGTATCGTAATAATTGGCGCTCGATCACGGGGCTATAAATACCAATTATATCTCAATAATACTGTATCATAATAATTGGCGTTCGATCACGGGGCTATAAATACCAATTATATCTCAATAATACTGTATCGTAATAATTGGCGTTCGATCACGGGGCTATAAATACCAATTATATCTCAATAATACTGTATCATAATAATTGGCGCTCGATCACGGAGCTATAAATACCAATTATATCTCAATAATACTGTATCATAATAATTGACGTTCGATCACGGGGCTATAAATACCAATTATATCTCAATAAAACAGTAACGTTTCAAGTGTAGTACAGAAGAAAACTACACATTATTTGTACCTTTTCTAGCCTTTACTTCATGGTAAATGTAAATTACAGCATCTTCAGTTATATTGTTATACACAGAAATACATAGCTGTTAGTTAACGGTAGTAATAAAGGTCTGGAACTGGAATATTTTGTAGCAAAATGTTCTACGTGAAATTAAAAGTGCAAGAATATGTTCAACATGTTAACTTAGTTTGGCAGGCTCATCCAATGAAAGAGAATTTTATTTTTGCACATCTTTTGCTATCTAATAAGTTGCACAGTTACCACTCTTTTAGTTGTGCTATTTAGTTTTCTCTTGAGCTATATAGATAGTTCTCCGCAATGTGTACATGCACCGACTTGTGGTCTTCCAAATCTAAATTTAAAGTGGCTCGTAAAGTAATAATTGTGGTCATAATTTGATAAAACAATGTTTGGAGAAAAAAAATCATGCACTTTTGACAGTTATGTCAACATCTCCATAATATGTTAGCTATGTATACAGTGCTTACCATAAATATAAGGACGCCTTGCAAAAAAAACAACATAACCTTGAAATTATCAGGTATTTATTAGCTCAAAATAACAATTGCCTGGAAACAATTTTAGAGTATACTAGTGTTCTTTAGTAGTCGATTGGCCCACCTGTATTATGTTTGTAGTATTTACATGCTTTGGCAAAGAGTTTGTTAAATTGTTACACTCCTACTCCATGATCTGACGCTACATGCTAAGGACATGTAATTTGAGTTCCTTCTTGTTCTGTTTTTTTTTTTTTAAGATCCAATTATTTCCTAGCAGGTTGGATACTGAGGGGAGCATCATATCTTTTAACTTTTGAAAATATCAAGAGGTGTTGAGAGTTCCCTAGACAGCTGGACAGCAGGGGCCACACATGCAGGGAGTAATTTCGCTGTAGGAGTTCGACGAACTCTGATTGCAACGAGGAAAATCTCGAATTAACTCTTCGTCACTAAAGACAGCTTGTTGCCATGCAGACTTGTCCCATCCAAGCCTTTCTGAGCACCAATGAGCTTCTTGCGTCCTATGATCATCGGTTAACAGTGGTTTTTGCAGGGCATGTAGACAACTTAGACCGACATCATTAAGTCGACGTGATGCAGTCATGATACTTATATCAGGACCTTTGTCAGCCTTAAATTTACTCAAAATATCACTAAAACTAGCTTTTCTATTGTTCTTACTAATATTTACAAGTTTTCTGTCCTCCCTTGTGCCAAACTTGGGTTGTTCAGCCACAGTCCCGGTCTTGGAAAAAATATGTTACTGTCTGTTCTACACAAGTTTTTGACACGCCCAATGAATTTCCTATATCAAGGTAGGATCTACCTGCTTTATGCATGCCAATCTGACACTTTATGTCCTTTGACACAACTTTTCGTCCTATTGTTCATACAATGTCACAGAAACTGCAGAGCAAAATTTTAACCACACAAAACCTCAAATCTCTCAACAAGAAACCAGATATTTGCTACATTATTTTGTTCCATAGTACTACCAACCCTTCAGGGTAGTAAAAAATACCTTAGCTGATTTAATGGCACCTAATTCAAATATTTTTTAAAATTCATTTCAAATTATTGTGTTTTTTTCCTCAATGTTTTTTCAGAAAAATTAAAGCCTTACCACACGTGAAGTAATTTTTTTTTTCACTGATGACAAGTGTGATCCAGAAAGGTGGTATCAAAAGTATGCCTTATTACCAAATTGTATTGATGGACTCATCATCTAGATATTATTAATTATTATCTTTTAAAAATTTAGCTTTTTTATGTGGGTTCTAAAATACAAAATTCATCATAATATTTTTAAGTTTTAAGCTAAAGAGCCAATTTTTTTAATACCAAAATGTAGCATTTCTATCATTCTTTTTATGTAAAACAATAACTGGAAGATTATCTCAAAAATTTAACAACAAATTCCAATAATTAACTTTTAAAAGGTGTCATATTTTTGGTAAGAACTGTATAGTATTTGCTAGTGCTAGTCATCAAACCTCTTTAGGCCAGAAGTTTTGTTGTTTTGCCAATCATCATGGAAATGAGAATATAATTTAAAATTGTTAATCTGGACTAATGCTTTTGGTTGTAAATTGAAGGCCTTGGAATTTTTTTTACAAAAAAAATTAAAATCTCAAGATCTTAAAATTTGGACTTGGAATGGTTTTGGAAATTAGATGCACGCGCACACACATATCTAATCATGCCGTCCCCTTACAGGATAGGCAAGAAACCGTGCATACAGCTCAAAAAACAGCTACTCTTTACTTAATCCAATCTCACTAATTTCCTCCACACTTCCCTACTCTTCAACAACATCCATACACCAAGTCATACATGCTCTTTTATTCTTAACTCCTCCTCTCAGCATGCCCAAACCAATGTGTATATAAGTTAATGCTGGATTATGTTGAACCAAAACAATAATTCACACAGAGGACAACTTCTCAAATGGTTGGATACTTCTCACTACTGGTTAGTCATCAAAGGCAGAGCATTTTCAGTTCAGAGTGCAGTTTTCTATTTAAAAATATACGTATATCTTAAGAGTGATTAGTTCAACACCATTACAAGTTAATTAAAACACAAATAGCCTTTGTGTCGATACTGAACCCAATTAAAAAAAGTATAAAATTTTAGTTTATTTTGCTCCTAAATGTTTTTTAAATGTACTAGTATCTCTTATGATGTTTAAAAAAAATTATTGGGAGGGGGTGAGGAATAAGTTTTTACAAAAAGATGTATTTATTTATTCAAGGGCAGCAATCAATGTTTAAAGTGAGCTATATTTGATTGTATAAAAGTATAAACCAGGGCTGTGGAGTAGGTACACTAACCCTTCGACTCCAACTCTTCTATTTTTCTACCGTCTGAATCAGACTCTTAAAAATGGCCAATTTATAATGATAAGAAATAATAGATTTATTGCAATAAAATACCCAAACATAGATTTCTTCATGGGAGGCTTCTATGGCAATGTGAATTTATATTTGAATAAATTTAGCAATCAAAATTACAAATAATCATCATCATCAAATGTTTCCAGCCTGTGGCCGGGTCAGTTTAGTAAAAAAATCCCTCCATCTTCCTCTAATCAAAATTACAAATATTGGTTCTAATTATAAAAAAGTATGAAATTAAATTATATATCTATAACTTATTCTTCTATTATAAGTTTTTATTTTGGAGTCAAACCAGTACATTTTTCCCGACTCCAGACTCCCCCCAAAACTGCTTCAGACTCAGACTCTGACTCCATAGCCTTGGTACAAACATTTTATCTAATTTTGTTTAAACCTTTACAAATTCTGGTTACAAGTACATAGTGATATTTCTGATGCAGTGAATGTGTGTAAGCGTCATAAAGACATAATATACCTAAAATAACACAAATTAAAGCTTTATACATGCCTCTAGATCAATCATTTCTCTGGGTTGTGGTGCTTCTGGGTTCTCTCCTGTATCCAGCATTGGAATGCCATCTTTCTTAATTTCTTTCTCCAAGTAACGAAGTTTGCGTTCCATTTCATCACAGCGCCGCACTTCATTGACAAATTTCCGTTGGAAAGCATTGACATCAGGATTAAGCTATAATCATAGTAATTTGGTTGAGAATTACTAAGGATGGCTACATAACTAACATTTACTATAAAATTAACTGACTTGTCCAAGTTTTCTAGGAAACATTTAATTTTTTTTTTAATTTTTTTGCAGTTTTTCTTGCTAAATGGCAATTTTTTTCTATTTATTGCATTTATTACATATTTTCAAAATTGTATAAGCTATTTTTCCAGTATTAATGTTTTAGGTATTATTTGTGTATCTGTGTTATAAATCAAGCCCTATCAACCATTTCATGTTCACATAGTGCTATAGCTGGCAAATGCATTTTGTTAACATAAAGAAAAGAAATCTCGCAAATTTGTTTAAATGTTTAGGTGCAGAATTAGTTAAATATTTAAATTCCCTGACCTTTCCTTATTTTTGATTATACTCCACAAAATTTCACTGTTTTCCCTGACATTAATAAATTGCGAGGTACTTCCCCCCCCCCCCCCCCGAGTCAATTTTCATTGTATACTAGTATGAGTTTTTTTTTAATTTTATTTTTGTTGATTTAAATGCATTTGCCTGAGTAAAATAAAACTAAGTGAAAGATAATATTGATTGTTTTGTTAGTAAATAGACAATGCCATAATTCATAATATGGGACTTTTTCTAAAAGTTACATACTTTCAGATTTTTGTCTTACTGCCTGTTCAGATTGTACTCATATGTACTAATTATGCTAGTGAGTTAGGGATGAGGAAGAAAGAATTTAGAAGAAGCGTAGTCACATTTATGTGGAAGGAAAGTGGAAAACAATTTTGGGCGGGAAAAAACTTCAATACACCTGACCAGGATTCGAACCTCAATCTCCCGCTCATTGGCAGTCTAGTCTAACATTAAAGTGATGCCTTAAACCATCTGAGCATTGAAGCCAGTTTAAAAAAAATTAGGAACAAGAATGGCCCTCAGTCTTAATCTTAAAATTCCAGCAATATTTTACCAACTTCTGTGCTAGACATAATTCAAAATGGATAAGCCTAATAATTAGTTTTTTTGTCTTCATTATGAGTTTGTGCACTTTCTAAAACCAATTTGTTATCTCAGCACACAACAAAAAAACTAAATTATTTTTAAGGCATACTAAACAATCAGAACTTGGACAATAAATTCACCAATGATTACTTTATAGCCCTGCTGGGAATCAACAAAAAAGTTACATAACTAATAGATTATGGTAGACTAAACAAATGAATAATTGTTCAAAAATCAATTTGATAAATAAATGTGTTACTTGAGCATAGTATTTAATGCCTTAGCAATGACTATTTCAAATACGATAGCTTTAATTTACAGACAAATAATTAAATTAATTTAATTCCAAATACACCAGAGTGTACAGTAGAGTCACACAAAGGTCACATAGTTTTAGTGTTAAGGTTTATAGGCCCATCAGCTGCCTCAGTGGTGTAGTTAGCTATAGCTAACACGCTAGTTAAATATTTCCACTCTCCCTCCACGCAAATGCGGGTTCACTTTCTCTATATTCAAGCTTTCCAACTCCTAGCCCATTAGTGTAAATAGTACTAAAGCGTATAACCTGAACGGTTAGTAAGCCACGGTGCTAAGAATTATTATAGGCCTGTCGACACAATGAGGTGATTAGGGCCTTAAATAACCTTAAAAACATAGGGGAGAGTAATAAGAAATAATTCATCAACTAGAATAAGCAGATGAAGCCACTAAAATAAAAAAAACATGTACAAATAATAAAATGTGTATTTAGATATTAAAAATAACTCTCAATATGGGACAGGATTCTTTTAAGTCACTTTATAAAGAGTGGTATTAAAATACAATTTAAAAGATACACATGGTGTATAAAATGGAGTAAACAAATAATACTATTCCCGCTGTCACTTGTCAAATAACAAATGTCACCTTTAAAACCAAGAGTCAGGTAAATAGCAGCATAATGTGGTACACACTAAGAGGAGCGCAGCAAAGCCTACATGGGGAAGGTCGAATCCCCTCTCAATAAAAACATGGGTGAGTAAAGTATGTCCTACGACCTCCTCTCTTCTAAACTTGTGTAAAGAAGAGGGCCATCGTGACCTACTGTTCATAATGGACCACAGTTTGTTCTGAGCAGGGATCAAAGCCCCCTGCTCATGCCAGGGGTCAAAGCCCCCTGCTCATGCCAGGTGCGTAAGACCCCACTCCAAACATATCACTTTAGGTCTAAAATCATGAAACCCATACTCGCCTCCTTGGCTGCCTGGTTCGCCAGTTCCTTAGACCAGCATGACCAGTAATCCAGCAGAAGGTAAAGGAATATAAGGAATAATATGCTTCTCATGCACCTGACAGTGTTACTACACCAACAAATATAAAATTGGGGTACTTTATACTGCAGCGTGTCTGTTCGAGGGTCAAAATGTTTGTTTGCTAAACATATTAATTGACACAAGACATACATTGAAATTATCATTTGATAAAATAAATGCCACTCTAAATTTCAATTAAATATGTGTTGAAATAATTTCAACTTCCTTTTTTATAGTGCTGGCCAACAGTAAGACATAAAACAGGCCAGCACTGAAAAGTACACAAGTACCTTACAAATATATATATATTTACACGAGAAAATAAGATAAACATTAATAGCTAAATAATTTTATATACTATTGAATAGTTACTAAAAACACTAATAATTAATAATAAGAAAAAAATAATAGCAATAATAACAAATAAATAAAGAGTGGTTAAAAGCAGTAACAATATGCAAAAAATAAATCAGAATATTGTAAATTTAAATATTATAGACGGAACCTCTACATGATAAATTATTGATATAGGATTTCCTTAAATAACTCTTGAGTTTAGATTTCTTTTATGACTGAAGTCAAATTCGACAAATCTAGAATTGGCGCAATGGATACAACCTATAGGG
Source organism: Timema podura (assembly GCA_033556935.1). Taxonomy (NCBI): domain Eukaryota; kingdom Metazoa; phylum Arthropoda; class Insecta; order Phasmatodea; family Timematidae; genus Timema; species Timema podura. The sequence continues at coordinate 40,722,179 of JAVRXN010000001.1, forward strand.
CTCACCTCATAAGAGCTATTAAGAAGGAAAAAAAAAAAATTAATTACAAAAAGCACAAGATGGGATATGAACACCTACGCGATCAAGGGCAAATTTGCAAGAAATTTTGCTATTGAAAATATTAAAAACAAAAAGGGCATCACAATTAAGTCTACGCGAGAAGAGAGTTTGAAATTCTGTCATAATCATAATAAATCTGATTAGTAAAGAATTTATCATAATAAATCTGGTTAGTAAAGAATTTATCATAGCACGCAGCGACAAATTTTCTATGAACGTTTTCCAACCTAAGAGAATCAGTTAAGGTATAAAGAGTGCAAACTATGTTTTCATCGCCCAATTTATAAGTAAAAAAGAAAGAATTAGTTTTCCTAGTAAAATATAGATTTTGTCTTAGATTTATTAATAGATATTCCATTTTAAAAATACCATTATAGAATATCATTTACATCATCAGTAAAGAGTAAATAGCTTAGATGAGTTCAAATATTCACCAATGTCATCAATAAACACATTAAAGAGAAGAGGACCTAAATTAGAACCCGGTGGTATGCCACAGGGGGCTGAAAATGTATTTGAGGTGTGTGAATCAATTTTAATAGTGAATTATCTTTCATGCAAATAACTGCTTAACCAATTTACACAAATGAGTGAGAAAGGCCAAAATTACCAAGTTTATAGAAAATAATACTATGCTGACATAGGTCAAATGCCTTACTTTGGTCAAAATAAATAGCATCAACCTGACCTTGGGCAGAGACTTGAGGGGCAATATGCCCAGCAATTCTACTAAATTAGTGACAGATTTATTTTTATAAAGCCATGCTGATTATCTGAAAGTTTAGTTTTAAGGTGGTGGAAAGTGTACTCATGTATGATTTTCTCGAATACTTTGGAGAAGGTGTTTAAGAAAGAAATTGGTATGTAATTACAAGCATTTGTTTTTGCCCTTTTTTTACAAATAGGTATGAAAACAGATTGTTTCCATGTAAGAGGAAAAGTTTCATTTGACAAGCTAATGTTAAAAGATATAAGCTAACAAAGGGCTGAAAATGCTGGCACAGCCTCTTAACAATAAAACTTGGAATTTTATCTGTCCCGGCACATCTAGAAGAACCCAATTTTTTTACAGCATTAGCAACATCCATAGGTGTGATGTGGCATGGATACAAGGGCGCGCTAGTTTCAATAACGGGGCAGGGTAGAACAGGAAAAGCTGAGTTATAAACGGAATGAAAGTAGGTCCCAAACTTATTAGCAATTAATAAAGGATCTGCTATAATCTTGCCATTAGTTTCACCTTGAAGCCAGGTTTTCTTGGACATAGCATTATCTAACCTTGCAAAAAGAAAGATTTTAAAGGGCTCCGTTTCATCCTCACCGAGTTGCGTTTGTGTCACACTGCCATTTCCCAGCTAATTTACTTAGGAGTGCACTAACCGTGCATGTATCTTTTTTAGATTAAAGACTATCAAACTTTTTATTGCCAAACCCACCCCAATGCTATGAATATGCAAACAAAAGCCTAAGCTTACACCATCATTTGCCTAAACAAGTTCATAGTGAACACTAAAAACAGAGAAGTTATAGTATAGCCTACATAGTAGGTGTTAAACTACTATAATTTCTTTGTTAGATAATATTGAATGGATTTTATCAAACATCGCACACCAAGACTTTGGACACACAATTGTTAAGATTTAATTGTTCCTTTCTCTTTTTCAGTACTAATTGATTAAATATATTATGCAACTAGAATATAACATTTGCCTTCAAACTCTTATTTCTATTTCATTGCTACTCGTAAGAAGTATTCCCAAAAAACATTATATAGTTAAGGCCTATTTTAAGAATATTTCCCAACTCAAGTTGAAATTTTATTTTTTGAGTCTAGGCTAAGGTTTGTAAGGTTGCGACCTTTTTAATAATAGGCCCAAGCATATTAAATTGACTACTGTGTACTAAAATGCCTTCTTTACCTCAACGCCATCTTTACTCTTCTATTCCTTTCATTCTTAAAATGTATAAAGTTATGTAGTAGTAATGGATTGGGTAGAGAACATTTAGGACTCCTTTTGAAAAAATCTTTTTTTACAAAAAACAAACAAACCTGAAAGTATTATTTATTTCACAAGACACAAAAAAGTGTCACTCATTAAAATATTGTAAATGGTTTATTAAATAAATAATTAACTTAAATGTCCATGGGAATACACACATGATAGCTTCGCATGGAAATAACTAATCTCTAAATGTATTAATCCATCCAAAATTGCATTTTTATTGAATTTTAATAGACTTTGAAGGTTAGGTTAAGCTTGGTTTATTAGGCCCTAATTTTAAGGTTAATATAATTGATAAGCATATTTGATTTTTTTTATTATAAACACATGAAAGATTTTTTCTAACCTCTTTATTCCCCTTATCAAACATAGGCCTATATTAAAACCCATATATCTTTTAGTGAATTAACCCTCTTACAAACTTAGTAGGCTAACTACGCAAAAAAAAGGTAAAGATTGCTAGAGAATGGCCAACTTAAAAAACCCTAATGCACTAAAACACCTAATTATATTTAATCATAATAATTAGATAAAAATAATCTTTTAGGCGTTTATAATTTTTTTTAAATCAAACAACTTTAACCTAACCTTCCAAAAAAATTAATCAACCAAGCTTAACCTAACCTTCTAAGTCTATTAAAATACCATTTTGGGTGGATTAATAGATTTAGAAAATAGTTCCATGCAAAGTTGTCATATGTAGAACCATATTCAGAAAGACATTTTAATTAATTATCTAATCAATCAAAGTATTTTAACGTGTGACAATTTTTTGGGTCTTGTGGACTATATAGTGCTGAAAGATTTTTTTTAGCAAAAAATTATTTTTGTCAAAAGGAACCATAAAAGTTCTCTACACCATAGAATATTACAGGATTATCAGTGTCAAGAGTTTCTTTCGTGTGTGTGTTTTTTGCGCCGAGTTGGATTTGATATGGTAAAAAACTAAAATTTAATAATTTATTTACAAAACATAATGTTTATGTGAATGAACATTGTGAGTTATCCTGTGACATATAGAACAGTACAATTCTACTAGTTAATTATACTATAAAACATAAAATTCAATTAATATTAATATCAGTTTGTCCCAATACTTGGTATGATAGTAAATAATAATGCATTTTATTGTGTTACCAGTACTGTAGATTGCAAATAAAACATGTTACATTCAGTGTACTTTCCACAAAAGTTGTATAAAATTGAAGCAACTTATATGACATGCACCAAAGTGGTTTAAAGTAGACATTTATTATACCAAATTAGATGACATTAGAGAAAAGGTGTGGCAACAATGCAAATTGTTAATGACACTCGTGGACCTTATTGTAATTTATTATAATACGTTAAATCAATATTTTAATGTTAAAACACTAAAATAATATAAAAATTGTGGAATATATGATAGTCTAAAATAAAGACTTTAAGACTAAACATCGGTTTTCCCTTAGTGCTATACTTACGTCTCGAAACTGTGCTAAACCCAGTTCACCTAGTTCTGATACGCAAGCGTAAGCTGCTTCACTTTGTAGAAATAACTGACATAATGTCATTTCTTCACTCCGAAATAAGGAACCCATTTCCTTGGCCTTTTTTCTTCAAAGTCCACCAGATTTGAAGGAAAAGCTTATGCGTTCATTCAAAGCTCGAGATTTCCAATGGCGGAATCAGGTGACTGTGACGTCACTCTTTTCTATTGATCGACCTTATTAAAAATATGTGTTCAGAAACTAAGAAATTACTGACTACTCCTTGGACGAGATGCCAAGTTTTATCACAATGATATACTTACCTTTATTATGTTTAATTTTGAACTATATAATCTAAAACTACAAATAATAAAGACCGCATGATAAATCATTTTTAATAATAATCTTATCTTTCTAGTCTTTCAAGATATAATACAAATGACGTCACAACAATACCAAGCTGGTAAAGTTCAATTTGCCTAGGAAGGGCCTTTTAGAAAAGAAATATGCGGTCAAAATTATTGATAGCATTTTACTTACTATTCTATCGTAATTTCATGAATGTTATCTATATATTCCTTAGACAATTGGGCTGTACTTTTATTGGTTCCATATCTTAGACTCTGGTTACATAAACGTAAACTTAATGCACTACTGCGAAACTAGTGAGAGAGGCCACACTTGCCTAACCCCAATGAAATTATTTTGCTTTCATATAGGTTTTTCACTCTCCTCTGATCTTTTTGAATATGACGCTGAAAGATGGCCTGACATAAAACTCCAAATAGCTTCCATATGTAGGCCTAGTGGCGCAGGAACTAGATGGTACGGGAGTAAATTTTACCCTCCCACCCCCAAATTGAGAGGGGTAAAAAGTACCATTTTTACCCCCCCTCCCCCAAATAATATAGTAAAACTTTTAGATAATATAAACATCTTATTGAGGCAAGATACATTGTTCACACTATGTTAACATAATAAAAATAAAATGTGCTTGGAGCAAACTGAAGAGATTTTGAAAACTCTGATAGTGATACCAGCTACATCAGCTACTGCAGAAAGAAGTTTTTCAATGCTTTGATGCGTTAAAAACTATATTCGCTCCACGATGAGGCAATGTAGACTAAATCACCTGAGGGGCTAAACAAAATTGAAATTGCAAAAGTGGTTAGTGGTTTATAGCTAGTAACAAATATAGGGCAAAAGTGTATGGAAATATACTTTAATTTTCAGTGTTTCATAATTTTTAGTTGAGCTGCATCAGATAACATTTTTCTTAATATGTTTTGTGTGTATTAATTCTAATGTTTGGAATGACTAAAATAAATGAGAAAAATGCACAGTGGGACCATTAAATGTAGGTATCCTTCGTTATACGTGATATCACTTTCCGCGTTTTCGCTATAACACGATTGAAAGAAATACAAAATAGTGCATGGTCAGCTGGAATGTCGCAGTCATCCTGTGCGGTGGTGGTGTTACCTTATGTACACACATTCCAGTGAAACTATTGATCTTTACTGTACAGTTTAGTGTTAAGGGGTGGTATTGACAACATTGGATATGCATGGGCAGAAGTTAAACAGTCCTGTATGAAGGGAGTTTCGAAAAATGCTTGGCCTGAAATTTCTGATTCTCATGATTTTGATCCTGACCACGAACTTTCCAATTCAAGACATGACATCGTTGACATAGCAAGATCTGTTGGATTTTAGAACATAGACCAGGCAAATGTGGATGAATTGTTCCAAGCCCATTTAACAGAACTCACCAATAAAGATCTCCTAGAAATGTAGAATGGCATAAAGAATGAAGAGGTAGAGCCTTATGTTGTTTAGCCTATCAAACAACTTTCAACAAAACAATTTGCTGATTTATTTAAGCACATTGACAGTGCAATTAAAATCATTGAAGAGAACGACCCTAACATGGATAGAAGCATCAAAGTTGCCAGAGAGATCCAGAGTTCTTTGGCTTACCACAAATAACTCTATAGAGAGAGGGGAAATGTTGCCCGTCAGTTGAGTCTTACCATTTCATCAAAGAAATTGAAAATCGTTAGTCTAAAGACCCGGGGCCTTCACAACAGCAAAAGCTTACCATCCCAGGGCCTTCAAGAAAGCAAGAGCCTACCATCCCAGGGCTTTCAAGAAAACAAGAGCTTACCGTCCCAGGACCTTCAAGAAAGCAGGAGCGTATCATCCAAGGGTCTTTCGAAGAACTAAAGCCTACCACCCAAGGGCCTTCAAGAGAGCAAGAGCCTACCATTCAAGGGCCTTCAAGAGAGCAAGAGCCTACCATCCCAGGGCCTTCATGTCAGCAAGAGCTTACCGTCCTAGGGCCTTCAAGAGAGCAAGAGCTTACCGTCCAAGGGCCTTCAAGAGAGCAAGAGCTTACCGTCCAAGGGCCTTCAAGAGAGCAAGAGTCTACCGTCCCAGGGCCTTCAAGAAATCAAGAGTCTACCGTCCCAGGACCTTCTAGAGAGCAAGAGCTTACTGTCCTAGGGCCTTCATGCCAGCAAGAGCTTACCGTCCCAGGGCCTTCAAGAGAGCAAGAGCTTACCGTCCCAGGGCCTTCATGCCAGCAAGAGCTTACCGTCCCAGGGCCTTCAAGAGAGCAAGAGCTTACCGTCCAAGGGCCTTCAAAAGGGCAAGAGTCCACCATCCAAGGGTCTTCAAGAGATCAAGAGTCTACCATCCCATGACCTTCAAGAGAGCAATAGATTACCGTCCAAGGGTCTTCCGAAGAGATAAAAGCCTACCATCCAAGGGCCTTCAAGAAAGCAAGAGCCTACCATCGTAGGGCCTTCATGCCAGCAAGAGCTTACCATCCCAGGGCCTTCAAAAATGCAAGAACATACCATCCCAGGGCCTTCAAGAGAGCAAGGACTTACCGTCCCAGGACCTTCAAGAGATCAAGAGCTTACCGTCCAAGGGCCGTCAAGAGGGCAAGAGCTTACCATCTCAGGACCTTCAAGAGATCAAGAGCTTCCTGTCCAAAGGCCGTCAAGAGAGAAAGAGCCTACCATCAAGAGCAAGATAGTGATAATCCAGATTTGCCAAATCCAGTTATTTTATCATGCGATTGAATATTAACAGTAAGTGTAAATTGTAGCATTGAATTAATTAGATACATTGATTAAAAATTGTATTTGTTTACAAATTTCAGGGGATTGAAGATTGACAATAGGTGTAGGCTACCTAATGCATTGTGCTAGTTATATAAATTAAAAAAATGGCATTCATTTACAAGTCTTAGGTTTTTATTTCCTTTGGAGTAATCCCTATAACACTCATGTTAAAATCATTTCACTTGCGTTTTCGTGTTACGCTATTATTTATCAGAACCAATCACTCGCGTAGTGTGAGGGACAGCTGTATTACATTTTCCTGTTATTTTTTTAATCTAAAAAATGTTATCCCCTATAAGAACACAGGGTTATTTTTACCCCCAAATAAAAACGTTCCTGCACCACTGTGTAGGCCTATCCAATTTCAACAAAAATCTCTAAATATTTAAGAAGCATCATCATCATAATCATGAAGAGCTTCCAGCTACTGGCTGTCGGCTGGGTCTGTTTGGAACATAAGTTGCCTCACCGCCTCCTCTCCTCCCACCACCTTTCTCCCTATAACCGGTCCTCTCCTCCACACTTCTCCTTACTCCCTTCAGTCATCTGTCACCTGGTCTTCCTCTCAGCCTCCTACTTCCCACCTCAATATACAACATCCTACTAAGCATTCTTTCCCTCCCCATTCTTCTCATATAGCCATACCACCTTAGCCGTGCCTTATCGATCCTGTTCTGGACCAGCTCTTCTTTTACTCTTCCTTTTACTCTCTCATTTTGCATCATGTCAAATTTTGTCACACCGATCCTGCTTCTCAGAAATATCATTTCACTCGCTTACATTCTGATTTCATTCTGTTCCTTCATTACCCACGTTTCTGCAGCGTATGTCAATATTGATAGGTAATAGGCATTGTAGAACACTTCCCTGCACTTGTCTGGCATATCCATGCTCCAAATTAGGCTTCTCACACTTCTGAAAAATGCCCCTGCTTGCCTTTCTTTCTCACTTATTTATCTCCTGTTCCTTCCTTACTCCTTTACAATACTCCTCAGATATTTGAAACTTTTTACTATCTACATTTGCTTCCCTCTCATTGTCATTCCAGTTGTATACCTTTCCTTCTTTATTGTACTCACCATCTCACTCTTCCTTGAATTAAACCTCATTCCATACCACTCCACCACTTCTTCCCAAACTTCAAGCTGCTCCTGTACTTCTTTCTCCCCACTATCCTAAATCATCAGCTCATCACCATTGCTTTAATTTTTACCTCCTCTATGTTTTCTACCACTTCCTTCATTATTTCGTCCTTCAATACAATGAACAGTAGTGGTGAGAGGTCACTACCTTGTTTCAGACCAATTTTTAACGCAAACCAATCTGCTTTATCCTCTCCCACGTTCGCACAACTCATACTACCCTTGTACATACTCCTCACTCTGTTTACTGTCTCATGCCGCACTTTTTTCTTCTTCAGCGTTTTCCACACTCTTCTTATGTACACACTGACATACACTTTTTCAACAACCACAAAGACCATAAGAAGTATCCCATTTTCAAAATTTTACCGGGAGTTGACCCCTCCAAATAACTTTTAGAGGCATCTAATTTAAAAATAATATATAAACGAGGACCACTTCAAGTAGCTTTGAGACATCAAAATTTCTATAATTTACTGGGGAAGACCATTTCGAATAGCTTCCAAAAAAGTTTCATTTTTTAACAAAAATTTGGGTGAGGACTACTCAAAATAGATTGTATATAAGAATAAATTTCAAACCAATTCCAGACGATGTTATATTATTTAATCATAGGTTCTTGATTTCTTATAGGCTTTACTAATAATTGTAGTACTTATAAGCCACTTGAGGTAGCTCAGAAAAAAAACCCACAGTAAAGTTAGTCACAAATTATTTATTAAGAGTAGATTATTTGATTTTTGTACCCAGGACCTCTGAGTTGGTTACTTTCGCTGGCTGGTTTATGTGTGTTTTTATACGATGAATTATTTTATACAGATTTAATATTGATGTACTACTAAATACATTTTATTTCTCCATCACAATACATAACTTAAATAATAGTTTTCTTTTTCAATCATTCTTCTTTTAGCAAAAATCAACATTTTCAACTTATTTCTCTTTGAACTCCACACTCGCTACATTTTAAAACTAAAATGTCCCAACATATAATAAACAATACATTACTAAAACACACAAAAACCTTTCTAATGATGCAGAAAGGCGCATATGGACAGAAGCAAAATAAAGTGTCAAAACGTAGCCTTACAATGAGTATCACACCAAATAGCTTCTAGAGGTATCCAATTATTAAAATTTCCAAGAGAAACCCATTCCAGATTGCTTCTAAAATGCATCTAATTTATACAAATATTAAAAGCAAAGACCACTTCAATAATCTAATAGAAACATATAGTTTTCAAAAATCTCCTGGGAGAAGACCACTTAGAATAGCTTTTAGACTCTAGAGGTATATAATTTTTAGAAAATGTCCAGGCGAGGACCACTTCAAATAGCTTCTGGAATATAAAGGTTTTTGATATTTAAAAAAATCTAAGGGAAGACAACTTCAAATAGCTTCTAGAGGATCTAGCTTTTTAAATACATTTAAAAATATAGTTTTTGAAGGAATCCTATTTTTAAATTTTGTAAAATCAGGTTCACTCCAAGTTGCTTTTAAGAGCATCCAAATTTTTAAAAATAATTCGAGGGAAGAGCCAACCCAAAAATTTCTAAAGGAGTCTAAGTTTTTAATAATAATTTTAATAGCTACAAATATTTCACTGAATTAAAAGTTAGCTTACAGTTTTAATAGCAGAAAAGTCGTGTATTGAGTTATTTATCCTTGTTTTGTACCGTATTCTCTTTGGACTGGTCCACCAGGTCCACCAGGTCCACCTAACATATTAATACCAACGTTATTAATTATTTAAATGTCTTATGTTCAACTTAAAAATAAAAGGTCCAAAATATTAATTATGTTTTCAAATAGTAAATTTCTTTGCGTTGAGAGAAGACAAGAAAAATTTAACCTACTGTAGTCGTTTCCATGAAAACAAAATAACACCAGAACACAGCAAAACTTCACAAAATTCACAAGTAAAACAGTAAAATGACACTAAAACTATGAAAAAATTTCCCGTAAGTAAAATAAACATTATACATATGTAACGAGATGATCATAAGATATATACCCCTATATGGATAGGTTCGGCACCAGTTTATAGTGTAAGCCCAAGTAACATGACAGCTATAACCTTAAATTTGACTCAACATTAAAATTAGTCAATGTCAATTGTAAACAAATTATACCATAGCTGAAAACTAGGCCCAAGTATTATTGCAATTGTTTTATAATACGGTCAGAGTTTCAACATATTTTTCTTTCCTTTTCAGCATTTTTTAAAACTTATTGAAGAACTGTTGTCAAATGGAAATTAATATGAATCATATGTCGAGAATAGCAGTCGATGTGATGACCCTTACCACATCTTCGAATGGCTAAAACGCCCTCTTTGAAAAATATGATGCGAAGAGTAATTAATAATCAACCATCACAACACGAAACAAATGAATGTATATTGGAAGAAAATATTCACATAGCTTCTAAGGACGTAGTTTTTGATTGGGGAGGCTTAGACTCACAGATAGCCCATAGTATATCATTGACTTTTACCTTGGAAGAAGGAGATGATGGTTCTAGAATTCTTGAAAATATCCCGTGTCCAGGGATTAATAAGCCACATCGAAATGCAGAAGATTACAAGTGGCCCAAAACTCAACCCGAGAGAGTAATGACCGTGTTAAATAAAAATGTTTCGGTATATTACAATGAAAGTGGCAGTTCTAGAACCAGTGGGTTCTCAGGGAGCCAGGAAAAAGAAAGATCTAAGCAATATTCTCGAACATCACGACACTCAATAAGCTCAGATAACACGAAGAATATACATCAAGAACCACGAGATCGGCCCCAGTCAAATTCGAACGCGTTAGTGGACTTGAAACCCAATGAAAGTCGAAGTATTTTAAAAAGGTTGGATCAAAGGCATTCACAAGATTATTTAGGGCGTACGGAAGAGAAAGATAGGCCATTGACTCCTCTTCTTCAAAAACTTTATTTGACTCGCCAAGGACTGAATCCAGTCATAGATAATATAATATCTGGAGCTGGGGCAGCTGAAGTCAAAGGGGTAAGAGAAGATGCTATAAAGTATTTGAACAAACTCCCCCATGCGTGTAGTATTTGTGTCATAACATCGAAACATTATGATATTGCCGTCAAAACATCTAGACTTTTGGAAAATATAGACAGTTATCAGATAGTTAATGATGAAGACATTAGAGAAGAGATAATGGAAAAGGCTTCTGTTGCTCAAGTTGAAAGAGGAAGAGAAGTAAGAACACCTATTTTCTACAAATCTAGAAGTGTAGAACATCGCAAATTTGAACGTGAAACATTTAACCCTCAAAGCGAAGAAGAAATTTCGAGTAGCTCCGAACAAAGAATTGCCGAATCAAAACCAATATCTTCAAATATAATCAAACCCATGCAATCGCTCCGAGAGGCACGGGGTGAATCGGGAACTTACGTATACAATTCAGTGACCACCGACCTTTTGAGGAAATTGATATCACTTAAAGACAAGCTAGGGGAAACGATAGAACAATTTTCCAACGAATGTGGTGGTACGTTAGATGAGGATACGCTCCGTCTAAAGTATAGAGGTAAACATCCAAATAGGAGATTTTCATCACACGAGCTAATTGAGAATGATGTTTATCGTGTGTCCACTAAGGAAGAGTTATTTCAACTCAGATCTGAGTACAGGACGTTGTGTGATAAAGTTCAGCTGCTAAGAGACTACGCAACGGATGCCGGTGTATCCATTGATAAGCTCAAGTGGGATCCGGAGAGAAAGATACATTTACGCCGAGTGTTGTCCGAGTGCGCAGACATGACGAAATTGTCTCGGACGGCCATGGATGCAAAGGGTGCTAAACAACGATTAAATGAGTGCCTTGCTGAGCTAATGTTTGTGAAGAGATTCTTAGATGGTTGTTCACCGTCCACGGAGGCAGTAATTGCTGAACAGCTATTGTTGTCTAAGGCGCAGAAGTCTGAGAGATGTTGCGATCGCCCTCCTGACGTGCTACACATGCATGGATTCCTTAACGGAATGCCTATTGTTCTCAAACTGGACATGGTAAGTTCATACGGAAATTTTTCAAATCAATTGACTTAGGTAATGATTACCCCCGACCCGCCTTCTCCACAGTTTAAGCTAATTGAATTTTCATGACCAGGGCCCGGATTTTGATGACCTAAACATGATAAAAAAAATAACCTATAAAAGGACGTAGACATTCTAAAAGATACCTCAATTTTTCAAAAAATAACCTAAAATACGAACAAAAAATCGTAACAAATGCACACGACTAAATTAAACACGGACTTTACATAGTCCTATGTAAAATGCAATTAAAACTCTTTAACAACTAAACTCTTGCATTCCGCTAAATTTAACATTGATTTACAAAATATCTGCTTCATAAGTAATAGCTACCCCCTTCCAACGCAACCCTGTACATCATAGTTGCAGTCGCAGTGTCTCACCAGGAATGTGTATTTTACTACCAGACAAAAGAGGATACAAAGTTAATTAATTACCTTCTCATTCAAACAACTGTGCATTGAAAAAAGTTATGTTTCAGTATTTATGCATTTATAAAATATCTATAGTATTTAAAAATTAGACTTATTCAACGCGAATGCCTTAAAATTATTCAAAAATGTTTTTAAAATACCACTCAAAAATGCCTGAGAATAAAAAAAAGACGCAAACCAAGAAAAAATTACAAAAAAGGACCTACAGTATAAAATATAAATGTCTACAACAAGGGGATCATGAACAGAGTTTATGTACTTATGAGCATTGTATGTGACAAAAAAAAAAGAGGAAAAAAGTGAAATGCCATTAAAATCCTGGCCCTGCTTTGACATAGTTTTATTTCAAATAAGCAAAATTTGTATTGGGTTTTCGTTAGATTAATTATTCTATTAGAGTAATGGGTTATTTATAACAGCAATATTTGAAACAAATATAGTGTATATGTTTAAATTTTCAATAGCTCCTTAACAAATACCCTTCAAGATAATGATTATTTTATGAGATTTCAACGGAATCCGGTGTACACGTTAGTGGCGTAACTTGGATTTTAAAGAAAGGGGGACTGTTATTTCTGATTAATCACGGATTTTTGTTTCCACGCCACGACGAAGTTTAAAATAGCACTAGTAACAATACTAGACTAATGAAAACTCGTCTCCTTCCATTTTAAAACTATATTGAAATTAAATAACTATATTAATTCAAACTCCACTAAACAATGACAAAGACCAAATAAACTAGCCATACTATTTATAAAGGCGACGCTAAAGAATTCAATTTGGGAAACCACTCAGGATTCCAGCTTTATTTTGTACATACTAGCATTTAAGAAAATATTAGCTGTACTATTTGGCTTATTTGTAATAAAGGTTTGTGTTCTTAAATAAAAATAATAGTTCTTGCAAGAGCCTTTTAAGTATAAAAGTATATTGTTATTTATATTTGGTTTAAATAAATTACTTTATTGAATATTTGAACTAGTTTTACGTATTTTCTTCCAAATTTGTAAATAAAGAACAACCCCCTCCGCTCCTACCTTATGCTCAACCATTTTTTTTCCACCCTGTCACAACTTGATGACAGTAAGCAGTTTAAATCGCAGCGTTTCCAAACTTATAAATAAATTAAACTTCACAAAATACTATATAAATTTGATAGATTAATATTTATAGCTTGAAAGTAATTTTTATTTAATTGTTATAAATTTAACTGTTTGCTTCAATTCATAATGAAATGTTAACCTCATAACACCAATTCAATTTGACAACTCAGTGAGACTAGCTTCTTCTCGAAGTTAATAGTGGTATCACTGGAATAGGGGCAAGGGGCAAGGAATCTTAAAGGAACGATGAAAATTAGAAGAAAAAAAAACCTTCAATGGTGACTCTCATAAGGTACGGTAGAAGAAAGAGAAAAATTATATTTTCTTTGTGCAAAAAGCATTTATGTCAATTTTATTACTTTGGGGGTGGTTTTTAAAATTAGAATCACATGAGCCTTTGTTATTTTTTTATTTTTTTAGCTGTCCAGTAGAAAGTCTGGGGGAACGTCACCTCATAGTCACCCTGACACTTCGCCCCTAATACATATTATACTACTCAGTTATCATTTTATTAAGACTTAAATACTTTGTTCTTAAGATTGAGATTCATCTTAACCCGCCCAATTCTATGAGATTTTTTTAAAATTCTCAGCCAAATTTGGTATGCAAATATCATTATAAAAACACATTATTGTTTTCTAATGAGCCATATAAACCGTGGTAAGCCTTTTCACAATTTTGACTTTCAATAGATAAAACAAAGTATAAAGCTGCAATGGTAAAAGTTGTAAAACCTAATTAAAAAGGTGAGAAATTAAAACAACATTTTTAAATTAAGTATTTGAATGTAATGAGTAATGAGTTTCATTTATCAAAATGGATGAATTTTTAATAGACGTATCGCATTGCAAAAATGAAGTATTAGATTCAAAGTTCTTGTTTAGCTTTTTTATTAGAGTTACATTTATTTATTTAAATCCAGATATTTAAATACATTTGACTGTTACAGCCTATTGCAAATATCATCAACGACGGTGAACAGGTTGAAGAAGTAATGAAGGTGCACAGAGAAAAATTCGTAGAGAGTAGTCCCCCACCTCCTCGAACATCTTTCCGAGAACTTTACAGAGAACCTCCGAGAGAAATTTCCAGGGAGCCTTCCAGAGAACCTTCAATAGAAATGTCCGGGGAATCTTTAAGGGAACCTTCTAGGGAACCTTCCTGGGAACCTTACAGGGAATCTATAAGGGAAATTTCCAGGGAACCTTCTAGAGAATCTTCAATAGAAATTTCCAGAGAACCTTCTAGAGAACCTAACATAGAATTTTCCAGGGAACCTTCTAGAGAATCTTCAATAGAAATTTCCAGAGAACCTTCTAGAGAACCTAACATAGAATTTTCCAGGGAACCTTCCAGAGATATTTACGGAAAGCCTTCTAGAGAAATGTCTAGAGAACATTCCAGAGACTTTGATAGAAAACCTTCCAGAGAGTTGTCTAGGGAACCGTCTAAAGATATTTATAGAAAGCCTTCCAGAGAGATGTCTAGGGAACCTTCCAGAAACATTTACAGAAAGCCTTCCAGAGCTATGCCTAGGGAACCTTCCAGAGATATTTACAGAAAGCCTTCCAGAGAGATGTCTAGGAAACCTTCCGGGGACATGTATAGAAAGCCTTCAAGAGAGATGTCTATGGAACCTTCAAGAGAGATGTCTGTGGAACCTTCCAGAGACATTTACAGAAAGCCTTCCAGAGAGATGACTAAGGAACCTCCAAGAGACATTTATAGAAAGCCTTCCAGAGAGATGTCTAGGGAAACTTCCAGAGATATTTACAGAAAGCCTTCCAGAGAAATGTCTAGGGAACCTTCCAGAGACATTTATAGAAAGCCTTCCAGAGAGATTTCTAGGGAACATTCCAGAGACATTTACAGAAAGCCTTCCAGAGAGATGTCTAGGGAATCTTCTAGAGAAGAACCAGTGGAAGAAATAATTTCTGATGATGAGTCCAGAGATTCTTTGACAAGAGGAACGAGATTATCGGTTGGAAGAGAAGACGAGGAAGAGGCTGATAGACAACCAGAAGAAGTTATTATATCAGAGAAACGTACTGTAGAGCAAACTCCAAGGATTCTTATAAGAGAAAATAGAAGTACGGCATCCTCTGTTTTAACAAGAGCAGATAGTATGCGCGCACCTGTTTCTGTTACTGGAATACCCAGCATTGGAATACCATACTACCCTAGTAAAAGATCACTACCAAGACGAAGTGCTGCTATAGATACTACGCTCAAGGTGGTTGACGTACAGTCAAAGCTATCAGAATTAGGAATGGACACGCTTGTTGTATCTTCTATGCCTGCACCGTGCTGCAGGCCATCGAAAATAAATGAGCAACAAGATCCGATACTACCCTACAGTCCTAGTTTACATTCCCTTCCGTTAAACATGGAGGATATTAAAGAGATAGAGCAACGAGCGAAGAAACATAAATATTTACAGAACATGTTACAAGAAGAAATTCATCGTGATCAAATTGAACATGATTTTACTGGAAATAAAACTGTAGCTCAAATCGAGCAAGTATTAATACCACAAACTGGTGTATTCAAGAACAGAAATTCAACAAAGCCAAGAGCCCCTCTAGAAAGTGAGTCTCAGATCATAAAAGAAGAGCCATGCCCATCTTCTAGTAAGGAGGATTGGGTGGTGAAAAGGGTAAGTAAAATTGGATCTATAGTGCTAGAAGAAGACCAGATATATCAAACTAATAGAAATTCACCACCCATAGATAAATTAAGTCGAACTTCAGCTCTCAGAGATGAAATAAGTAGAAACTCATTACCCAAAGACGAAACTAGTAGGACGTCAGCACATCGAGATAAAACTATGAGGACGTCCTCAGCCAGAGATGAATCTAGTGGAGTGTCCGACGAAGGAAATTTAGCTAGCATAGCTTCAGTTCCTAGAAGTGGATCAGGTATTACGTCACCTTCAGGTAAAAATGAAGGACATGAAGGCCGAGGCATCAGAGAACCTATTTCTGAATCAGGGGTTTCGTGGCAACCACCAGAATACGAAACGCAGAGGTTGGAATTAACTTCACCAAACAATTACTCAACACGCAGGAGAAAAAGCAGACAAAATATAAATGATACAGATATTATCCAGAAAAACCACATAAAAAAAAGAATTAAATCTTATGATAACCATGAAGTGGAAGAAGCTCACACTCAATGCACTGATGACGTCATGAATGGGCATAACCTACGTCACGCAAAGGTTAAAAAGAACAACTTGAAACATGAACACAAATCTAAAAATACACATCGCAGTTCAGACAAGGATGTAAAGGAAAGTAAGATAAGTGAGATCAATGAACACGTGATGTCTCAAACACGTTCGAAAAGCTTTTCCGAGTCAAAAGAACTCAATAGTATATCATCGAAACTACCATTGCGGGGTTTCATAACTATAAGACCTAAACTCCAGTCAAAGGAGCTAGGAGGCAAATCAAATCTCGAAGTTGAAATTCCTTACGAAGGAAAGATTTCTTCTCTTCAACTAGAAGAGACATCAGTACGTAACCTTTTGTCATATCTTTCTAAAGTAATTAAAACGGAAAAAATTAAAATAAATACACCAAAATCAAAAATATCAATGACAGAAGAAATCACTCTAGAGAGTTCTGTGTTAATCCCAGATGGTAAACATAGCAACCTCGTCGAATGCAAAAATAAAATTTCTTATGATGCAGTTACCCAAGAAAAAATTCAAGAGCGTTATTTTGAACAGCCTGGACGATCTAATAGTCAGTATTGTGATGCAAATGAAGTAAACGTAGAAAACACGGAGAAGAATCCGATGAGTATCATTGAAGGTTGTACCCACAATTATTCTTCAATATCACGAGATGGTAGCACGTTTCCTGATGCAAAAAACACAATTTTTCAGGTGACACAAAAGCCTCCTGCTTTCGCAAGCACAGCCGATCCATCAACAGCCAACAAACAAAAAACACGAAAATATAAACAACAACGTTCAAGCCCTACAGAACAAAATATAAAATCGACTGTCAACACTAAGATTGGACATTCAAGAAAACGTACGAAATCTACCATTCTTAAGAACCCCAACCATACGAAAAGTAGTTTGGAAAAACATTCGCAATTACCACGTACTGATGATCGCTGTGATGACAACAAATATAGGAGAACGCCTAGACCACTAACTTCACCAGAAGTTCCTAGTGCTGAACGTAAACAGAATAAAACCAGAGGAGATGATATCTATAATCAGGTCGCTCCGAACGTAGAGAAGAGCTCAAGGAATGTAGCACCTACAGCTCCTATTACTTCAAGTAGTTCATCTGGCACTATGGCACTAGGAAACAAAAATAATAAACCCAGTGATTCCACTTTTCCTGACACTCTTTGGGCGCTTGCTAGAGTTAGTGTGTTTGAAGATGGTACCAGAACATTTGAAATTCTAGAGACGACGCCAATTCCTCCCGGACACTACATATTGCCTGAATCGGAAGATGTTGTTCTTATTGATTCGGAAAATTTTAAAGATAGGTAACATCAAAGTAATATTTTATATATCTATTTGCATTTAAAGCTATATATTTTTGAAATGAGTACATCATTAAATTTTTGTTTTCTACTGTAGAGAAGCGATTATTTTAACTAGCCCCCTCTTTTTTTTCACTATTTGGCTTATTTTAAATTACTTTTTAAAAGTTCTGAACATCATAATATTTTATTTGTGACTTTTAATTTTACCAAAGAAAAAAAATTCTTATAACGTTTTATGCAAATGTAATAGCACATATTATTCATAACTAAAAGACGTAATATTTAATTTAAAAGTGTAATTTGGCCAGTCAAACTTCTGTCCAGTGTTTGTCTATGTCTGATATAGATTGTAAATTTCCTTCTCTATATTGGGAACGATAAAATGGTGGGGGTAAATTAATACCAGTCTGCATTATGTAAATTAACACAGTAAATTAATTTGGTACGATACACAAGGTAGAACTAAAATGGGGAACAGGTCAAACTGACCCGGTTTTTATTCAATAAAATTTAATTTCAACAATATTGAGCAATATGTAAAATGTCTTATATTTCTATGAAAAGAAGCTGATTTTGACATTTCTACAGAAACTTTTTATTCACGTACTATTTATTTCTTACACACAGAACAAACCATCACTACTTTGTTGCCTTATCGCACATCCATTTAACATTTAATATAAAATTGTAAACTTTATATATGCTGATGAATTTTAAGATGAGCGGATAGCCCGAATGAGTATTAAGACGCGGTGCTAAAAAATACAAACTAGAATGTGCTAGGACAGGGAATCAATTTGAGGATAATTTACTTAATGTGCCACTGCTCAGAATTATCCAAGGACGTATTCAAGTTTGAGACAAATTCCTTCCTATCAACCTCCTCCCAAGATCCCAGAGCAATGGGTATTGTAGAATTTTGGTAGAAAAAAGATCTTATAAAAACACAAGCTTTTTTGGGTCAAGAATGAAAACATTCCCAAAAATAATTTCTGATCTCGTTTAATAGGTATTGACACTTAACTGTCAAAAGTCACATGACGACGTATACACACTTAAAATTAGAACTAGTAACTAGTTTAGCTATCAGATAAGGTACTGCGAGAGTATCGCGTTAGACCACACGGCCACCGAAGTTGGTCTATGAGTTGTTGGCAGAACCAAATGTCACTGATGATTTCATCAATGTACTCTATTAATCATGGTTTGTATGTTCCAATTTTTCATGAAATTACTCTATCAAATCTTGGACTATCATTGGTCTTCTTTCACAAAAAATCTTCTTGGCTACTCATGGAGGCACGTGTTTAATTTGTGGAGTTGAATCAAGGGAGTAGAAAGGTGGGGGTCCGGGAGGCCCGGACCCCCCTTGGGATTAACTCGACCCTTTCTGGAATTTGTTGGTCACACCCGTAAAGGGGAGGCGGTCCACTAATACATATAAAAACCTAACGCTTAAGTTTTTTACTCTTACTACAGTTTTAATTGTATATGCCACCAATCAAATATTGGTTGATGAATATTTTAATATTCTCTTTGATACATCTTGTGGAACTTCAGATTGTAAAATTAGCTCTGTCAACATTTCAAATACTATGCTTCTTTTCTAATACATTAATTTGGTATTGAAAAACTAAGGACGTTTCTTGGGATGAACCTAGGGGAATGGGTTTCGAAAAATGAGGCAAATATTTTTGCTATTGCCTTTAAGAAGACCCTACTTGAGGAATCACCTTTAGAAAAGAACAGTTAAATAACAGAATTGACAGAAGTGGAGTTTGTAGCTTATGTAGGTAGGTTCTACTACCTTTCCCTCACCCATTATCTTAACATACCTACCTACAAGGCCGTATTCAGGGGGGGATAGGAGTTTGGGGGTTCAACCCCCCTGAAATTTTATCAACAAAATATATATGGCTTGATTCAAACAATATCAAAATTAAGTTACAATTACAAATTAGGGGGTTGTGTTACCATAAAAAGCACTTCAGAGAGCTTCCAGAATGTTGCCAAAAATACTTCATATAACTTTTAGAGGTGTTTAATATTTAGAATTTCTCCTAGCCTCCAGCAATTAGGGGGTTATGTTGTCATAAAAAAACACACTTCAAATAGTTTCTAAAGGTGTTTAATATTTAGAATATGTCCTAGCCTCCGGCAACTAGGGGCTTATATTGCCATAAAAACACTTCAGATAGCTTCTAGAGGTGTTTAATATTTAGAATTTTTCCTAGCCTCCGGCAGTTTGGGGGCTATATTAGCATAAAAAACAATCCAGATAGCTTATAGAACTGTTTATCATTTAGATTTTTTTTCTAGCCTTCCGCAATTGGGGGAAGTGCTCACCAACCCCCCCCCCCTAAATTATTGGCTGGCTAAGGCCTTGCTTACTTACTTAAAACATAATTTACTAGCTATGAAAAGTTTGAAAGAAAGGGCAGTGTCGGGGAACCCGGGCCCCCCTAGAATTTGTTAGTGGACCCCCACCCCTAGAAAAATGAGATTTCTACGCCCTTGGGTTGAGTGATAAGTATAACACTCTTCAATACTCCATGTACCCTTTATGTATCTGTTTCAGTGGCCGAATGGTCTCATGTTGGACTGACCTGCTGATGACACGGAGATAAGGATTCGAATTCCTGTCGGGTCTACTGAGGGTGGTTTTCCCTAAATGGCTTTTCACTCGTCTTTAAACGCAAGTGCGGGTGGATTATCTCTGGTGCGGCTGAAGGGAGCGCAAGGGTTTTTACAGTTTTTATAGCATTACATTTTGTTGGTCAAAATATTTCTCCAGTAGCAACATAGAGTCTAGTTTTCTGCACATGCTAATATCAACAGATCTTGAATATCTTTTAAGGATGTCTTGGAATTTTGTCAAAACTTTTTCTCTTTATGTAAAAAGTTTTGACAAAATTCCAGGACATCCTTAACAGTTATTCAAGATCTGTTTATATTAGCATGTGCAGAAAACTAAACTCTATGTTGCTACTGGAGAAATATTTTATTTATTTTGGACAAAAAAATGTAATGCTATAAAAACTGTAAAATTACTGGCGCTCCCTTCTGCCGCACCTTAAATACGTCCTTCCCTATCCTCCGAACAGCCTGAACATGTAATATGACGCAATGATAAATAAAAAGCTTCATGTATCACCCAAATAATAGAACCTCGATATGAAGGTCCTCATAAAACAATAATACAATTTGTATCTACCGTTTATGAACGTCTTAGTCAACAATCACTAGGACATAATAGGTCGTAAAGGCTAAGAAAAAAACCCTCCAGAAGACATTTAAATATAACTTCTCTTCGATCCTCTGCCATTGACAAGAGGATGATCATCCTCAACGTAATCAAACGAGAAAATACTACGTAAGGATCATCGTTCGAATTTAGAGACTAGAGATACATTTACAATTATCCCTGCAAGTGAATGGTTATCCATTCTCGAGATAAAACGTGCAACTAATTGATCCCAGCCGGTGAAGACTAAATAAGACACTTGCAATAATATACTAACTAAGCTTTATCGTTTCTGGATCACTTTACTTCCCCACACATTTATTTTATTACATTAAATAATTAAAGTTTACTCGTATCTGTGGGTACATAGACTAAACATCAAGCTCGTCTAGTCTGATTCTTCAATGATGGGGAGGTTGGGGCTCGAATCCCGTCTGGGAGTGGTGGGGTGTTTTTTTTATTAAATGGTTTCCCACTTCCCTCCATAAAAATGTGGGTACATACCCTCCACAGCTCTATTCCATTAGTGTAATTGAATGAGAATAGCCCTGAGGTGGTGGAAGCAGATAATTAAATTATCGAATTAGTGGTATGTTAATTTTCACGCTCTCCCAGTCAATTAATGCCGAAGCTATAAGGGCGTAGAAGGGGGGTCTTGACCCCCTCCTGGAATTAGATGGACCCCCTTACGCTTATGTACTAGTTACGCTAATAGTTTTAGCGACTAGGAAAGTTATATTTAGACGAAATGTATCCGCATCTGCGTGGAAGGAGAGTGAAAAACCATTTAGGAAAAACCCACCTCAGTACACCCGATCGAGATTCTAACCTCGATCTCCCCGTCATCGGCCAGTCTAGTCTACTGCAAGAGTAGCGCCTCAGACCATGCGGCCACTGAAGTTGGCTAGAGACCAAACTGACGCTTTTGTCCGCGTACCTTCAGATACGGGTAGGTAGTTCAGATTAAGGTGAGGTGGAAAGGAGAGAGAGTTAAATGTTCGGAATTTCACAGTTTGTATGACAAAAAACTTTTTGGTCAAAAGAAAAAAATGGCTTCAGTAGATATAATTAGTTTAAATTAAATCCCTTGATGAGCAATATTCAATAACTGTTGAGATTACTATACGCCTATGAAGCGAATTAAAATAAATAAATCTACTTAATAATTTTTTTTTAATTTTTAACAAATAATGTTGTTTTGTTTCATCAAATTTGTAAAAATACGAACGTTAGTTCGCGGTTCCTTCCTTCCCACCTTAAACGTCTACCTTATTTTGTCGTCGTCACCCTTTCCTCGTTCTAAAGTAGATCTTCCACCGATCCTGCCTGCTTGATATATTCTCTAGTTTGTATATTAGTATTCTGACAAGGTTACCAATCACTGCAAGATTTGTAAGGACAACATAAACAAGGGGTGTCCATTGTCCAGTAGAGCTGGTTTTAAAATACAAAGTCCGGCCCCTTAGCTCGGTCCCTGGCCTATTGAGCTACAAGCAGGGCTGGATTAAGGCATGGGCTTTAGGGGCTACATACAGTCTTGGGGTCTCCGCCAGCTGGAGGGCCTCCAGAAAAGGTCGTCCAAACTTTCAGAGAAGGTTTGAGGGCCGTAGCCCCCCCAAGAAAAGAAAAATACGAATATTTAATGCCTCTAGAAGCTTGTTTGATGATAATTAGGTGCAGAGATTAAAAAATTAAATGCTATTAATATATTTTAGCACCACGTCCTACTAACTGTTCGGATTATAGTCTATTTACTAATTACAGTAATGTGTTAGGAATTAAGGAGGTTTAATTTTAGAGGAAGTGTGTCCAAATTTGCGTGTAGAGAGATTGAAAAATAATTTAGGGAAAATCACCCTCAATACACCCAACTGGGATCAAACCCCTATCTAACCGTCTTCGGATATCTAGTCTCTTGCGAGATGCTATAAATATGCTTAACATTTAGAAACTTACATAAAACTTGCTTCCCTCCAAGTGTGAAAATTTTCATTAAGAACTTTTTAAATAACTGTATAAGTGTTTGGCATAACCGAGGGAGGTTGATTTCAGGGACAGGGACATTGTCCCTTAAAAATAATTTTCCCCCCTGGATTCAATTGCTCCCCTTACCCTGTCTTGGTTTATTTGACTCCCCTTTTTATTTTCTCGATTATGATACGATTAAAAACAAACTCAAAAAATAGATTCTTAAGGCATAAAATTAAAATTTAAAAAATATGTTGAAGTGTTATAATTAGTTTTAAGAGCATCAACCATTGATTTGTGCTCAGTTATTCCGTTTGTCTAAACTACTTATATTTATATTGAATTAGTATTATTATATTTGACAAAGCCCAAAGGAATTATTCCTAAAAATCCACCATCTGGATGAGAGAGAGTCGACAACGCCGAGGATTTTGATGTTACATAATTTCCTCCTTTCTTTACCTTCTATGACCACAGCAGGTCACGGATAGGCAGATTTAAGGTGAATTAATACTTACAGGATTGTGCACCGGCCGTGTCGTGTCGTTAGCATTCAGAGCATGGTAGCAGCACGGTCGGCGCACAGTCCTGTGATTGTAAATCAAACAACGGCTTTACAAGGTAATCCATATGTTTTTAACGGGGAAATCTCTCCTACCTTAATTCAGGAAATCTTTTTAACGAATGAGGAGAATAAGACCAGATTGATATACTTGCTGTAGCAGTAATTATCAAAAAACCCAATCAGCGTCCTTCAAGCTGCAGATGATGCCGACACCCTCATTGTCAACACAGCAATAACATCAGCCAATTCACAGCAGATATCATTCGTTGGTGAAGATGTAGATTTGTTAGTCTCATTAGCTCCTGAGGATCGGGATTTATTGTTTTCAAAGTCGGGCAAAGGAAAAACCGGTAGACTGATATATTCTTCAAATAAACTGCAGGAAAGACATCAGGATGTAACATATAATTTACTGTTGGCACACGTGGTCAGTGTTTGCGACACGTCAGCTTTCAGTCATAAAGGAAAAAACCACTTTGATGACATTAAAAAAAAAGAGAGAGACGACATTCGTACCATGGTAAATGTATTTAATGTTGAAGATGCCAGTCAAGAGAAAATGTGTTGTATGGGAGAGATTTTCGTTCACGGTTTCTAATTTGACACTCCACCCCTACGGCAGAGCGGCTCACATTCATTTCTTTAGGGTCTACTATCAAGTGTAGTTGTGGAAAGGGAGGAAGTTGTCACCGGACATTTGGGTATAAAAAAGAAAAAACATATTCCTGCCCACACACACGCTACTGCCTCCGGCTCCTGACAAACTATGGGGCATGTGTTTAAAGGGTTGCGGGAGTCGCTATTCATGCAAAAAGGCTGGATTGACATGCACCGATCTTTGCACCCATAACAGTGAAATGGGATGCAGTAATTATTCCGGACCAATCGCAGACAAAGTTGATCTTGAGAAAATCGAAGAAAAAGGCGATTGTGATTAGACAATAAAAACGTATTTGGCTTTTTAAATGTAAAAATGTACACAGTACATACTGTTAAGTGTATTATTATTATCATCATCATCATCAGTGAAAATGTAAATACAAATGTTTGATGTGCGTTATTTGTAGTGACCTCAGTCCTAATTCGTAGAAGAGGCCTATTAAGGGATCACGTTTAAAAAAAACGCCCCATTGACCTTAGCTTCCCGAACATAAGTTAATTATTCCTTTAACATTGATTGGGTAAAAGATGGTGGGGAAATGTGATTATCTATGGGTGTAGTCAGAAGATTTTCTCTGAAGGATTGAACACACATCAGTGATTTAAGTGTATGATGTATGACACAACGCAGGAGATCGCTATGTTCACTTTGGATCGAGCTCGTCCATTTCGGTGGAGGTGGTGGTTGGGGTGGGGCGGGCTCATTTATGCCCATGAGCTTACATAATTATATCCCTTAAAATAATATAAACATGAATAATAATGTGATGATTAACTAATCATAATATAAATCCCAATAACCCAGGCAAAAATAATTTGATCTTGGGTATGATTTTTTTAGGCGCCATTTTTCATTCTTTGACAAGGAAAAGACACTATGACCATGAAAAATCAAACTATCTAACTTGTAGAAAATTTTTATTTTCTTTCTATTGGTTTCTTTCCATATTTTACCTAAGATAAAACCATTTCCGAGACTGGGAAAAACCGAAGATAGGTATGGCTTGATCTACCATTTTCCAAGATGGTGGACTTAGCACATTTCGGATTGGTCAGGGATTTTAATATGTTGTTTGGGAAGGCAATTACAACAATCCTATGGAAAAAATGGAGTAAGAATTATGCCGCCGATGGATACTAATTTTCCTGGACATGCTGAATGAATGGGAGAATCTAGAACTGTGTTCAAGGTATTGACTGGCAAACCCATTGGGAAGATCTAGACGGAGATGAAAGAATAACATTATAACAGACCTGAAAGAGATAGGGTGTACTGAAGTGGACTTTATAGAGCCAGCTCAAGATAGGTAGCCTACTTTCGTAAGTGCGGCAATGGACTTCCGGGTTCCTAATACCTTAATAAAGTAAGTAAGTAGGTTCTTCCTATCAGAATCCTACTATACTAAATTATCCCCTGAGAATTCTGTCTCGGTCGAACGGTGGAGACTACCAATATCTTGGTCACCCCAGGTTTAAGCAGACAAGTGACCTAGTTTTGGTACAGTAGAAGCCAGGTGTGACACCACAACTTTCATTGAAAAATACATGCAAAAAATATATAATATAGTTGTATTAATATTCGTACAAACCAATTTCAGTAAGTGGTTATCGCTTCAATAATATAACAGGACGAGGATGGGGAATCACAAAATATTGTACCAATAACCTAAGTTCTGCGGTCACCCATCGTTTCTTCAATCTACTTTTGCTTTTTTTTCCTGTCTATAGGCTACATCTTATATTTTCCCTTTAGATTCAAACTCCTTCGAATACTTCCCAACATTCTAGAAAATAATATATAATAGTTAAAGTGTACATTTTCATATTAGATATTTAATTTTCAAATAAGATTACCGATTATGACCGATTAAGGTTACTTATGTCACACTCAAATATTATTTAAAGTACTTTATATATTTGCGAGTTTAAAAGACTAACAAATATCGACATTTAATGTCTACGTAGTTTTCTTGAGCAATCGATTCAAAACTGCCACGAGAACGACCAGTTGCCGACCCCTGGCCCAGAGCAGTGTTTCTCAAGCTTTTCCCAAAAACCGACCACTTGATAATCATTCGATGTATAATATGCGGACAACATGATAATCATTCTATATATAATATGCGGACAACATGATAATCATTCTATATATAATATGCTGACAACTTGATAATCATTCTATATATAATATGAGGGCCACTTGATAAGCAATCGATATATTATATGCGGACGACTTGATCAGCGTTCGATGTATGTGCAAACCACCCACCTACCTGTCCCCTTTCCAACCCGGAAAATATATTCATGTACTGCAGTGAAAGAGAGCATGTTTATTAGTAGACTATGTTTCCTATACACATTTCACACTACTATTACTAATAAAGCAAATGGTGGTACAAAGTATTGTTGACTTAGTGGTTTAAATCTGTAAATCCTGTACTTTTTAGGTTTTTCACATAATATTCTTATTTTTTTCTGTGGTCCCGTCTGACAACAACCTGGCACTCCACCGCTGAAAAAAACAAAAAAACACGCTGCACATAAAAAGAAATTATTTGTGCAGTCAACTAAGAACGTTGTCCTTCGTATAAAAGTGAGCCGTGTTAATTGCTTGTCTAACACAGCAGTGTGCTAAATTATTACGTTGTGTTGTTTATTTCTTCTATGTCTTTTAAAAATTCATTAATGGCGCATCGAGGGAGGCACGGAGAAGGAGGAGGGGAAAAAACCAAGAAAACGTGAGGCTTTCAAGATATCAAACAAAATAATCTTAATAAAAGCTAAAAACAAGAGTAATAGGCTAAATTTTAAAACAAGACTTGAAAATTGATATTCTAAAAAGTATTCCGCTAGAAAAATTAAAATCACCTCTAAATACCCAACATGAAAAAATACAGCAATAATAACTTTGGCACACAATATTTGTCAACCCCCTTCAAAGTAAATTTTTGGGGTTGCCACTAACTAGCACACTCAAAACAACAATATATTTCCTACCCGTTTCAGTAGCCAAATGGTCATACGTCATTCTCGTTTTAGACTAGCCTGCTGATGACAGGGAATTTGGGGTTAAAATCCCGGTCGGGTCTACTGAGGGTGGTTTTTCCTACATAGTCTCCCACGCTCCTTGCACACACATGCAGGTAGAGTATCGCTAAAAGGTTTCCTTACTCATCCCTACCCCAGTATAGTAATTATCATATATGCATATAACCTGAACAGATAGTAAGACGTCGTGATAAAATAAAAATAACTTCCTACAGTCTTTTCTTGTTTATTTGATCGTACCAGCCTCGGTGACGTAATTAGCTAACGCGCAAGTTTCGTGTTGAGCTGGACTGCCGAGGACAGGGAGATCGAGGTTCGAATCTCGATCGGGTGAACTGGGTTTTTTCCTAAATGGTTTTCCACTCTCCCTCCACGCAAATGCGGGTTCACTCCCTCTAAATTCAACCTTCCCAATTCCTAGCCCATTAGAGTAATTAGTACTTTAGCGTATAAGCTGAACGGGTAGCAAGACGCAGTGCTAAGTATTATTATTATTATTATTATTATTATTATTATAGTATTCTTTTATCGTTGACGGGGAAGTGGGAGTATGAATCTCGGGTGGTGTAGTGAAGTAGCTTTTCCTATGTGATTTCCCACTCTCCCTCCATGTCAATGCGAGTGCATTCCCTTCATCTACACTCCTTGCCCTCCCCCTTTTTCCTCCTTTAATTAGTTTGCTTATAACAATTTGCGTTTATGAGCACAGAGTATTACTACCCGTCCGAGCTATATGCGTATTTACAATAATGAAACGGAAAGGAAAGATATAGTTTGGAGTAAGTGTACCCACATTTGCATGAAGAAAGAGTTAGAAGTCGTTTAGGAAACATTATCTTATTTGAATAATAAAATTACGACGCAGCGCTGAGCGTATAAACTGAAAGTTGCTCATGAAACAAGGTAAGGATAAAAAAACAATACGCGCCCCTCGTTGAGGAGAGGTCGAAATAAAGATAATAAAGTGACTTAAGGACAAAAGAATTTATCCATGCCTAGTCCTGCAAAACTTAAACAACAAATATCTTAAATATTAGATAGAAGTTAATGTTAACAACCAGGACCTCAACAGACGAGTTTTTATTACCTTAGTACACCCGGCTGGTATTCGAACCCCAACCTACCCGTCATCAACAAACCAGAACAGACGAGATGAAACCTTTGTATGGGTGCCCATCGATGCGGTTAACCTCGATATTAAAGGTTTATTAGTCCTTTTGTTATACAGATAATAATTAATTAAAGCTGTATAGGTGGCTACGTTGTTCAAGACATCAGTATTGCAACAATACTGTAGTTGGTGGTGACGGTGATCTTAAGGTTCAAGTCTCGGTCTACTGCACTAAATCGGTCCCGGCACAGATTTATCTGATTGCCAAACCCTTCCTTCACCTCTGACAAGATGTGTATTAATCACAACTTGTGAATGTGAGGAATGCCAGGCCTCTACCGTGGTTCGGATTCCACGTTAAACTGTAGGTCCTCCATTTCATCTCACAATCACCCTACCATTGCACATTAGCGTAAGTGCGTATAACCCGAACGGGTAGTAAGACGCGGTGCTAATAATAATAATAATAATAATAATAATAATAATAATAATAATAATAATAATAATAATAATAATAATAATAATAATAATAATAATAATAATAATAATACTGCACTAAATGTGATTTTACGTATGAAATGTATAACTGTTGGTTTTGTACCCTCTCCCCCTGCGGGTCTACTTCTTCTAAACACCCTTCCTCATCCTTAGTCTTTCAATTAATTTGTTAATAGACCTTGGGTTAAATGCAATAATAGTATTCTTTTTTAGCGCCACTAAAATAGTTTGGACTATATGCTTCTGTTCTAATCACGCTAATGTGTTGGGGATGAAGGAGATTGAATTTTGAGGAAATTTACCCGAATTTGCGAAGAGTGTTCGTGTGTGTATGTTTAAACCCTTTATGAGAAACCATCCTCAGTACACCCAACCGGGATTTGAACCCCAATCTCCTTGTTACCGGCAGCCCAGTCAATTGCGAGAGTGACGCCTTAGACCATTCGGCCACTGAAGCTAATAATAATAGTAATAATAATACTTTTATCAATACGTCTTACTACCCGTTCAGGTTAAACACAAACATGATAATTACTCTAACGGGGTAGGGACGAGGAAGGAAGCGTTTCAGAGGCTATCTACCCGGATCTGCGTGGAATAAGGGTGGGAAACTATTTTAGGAAAA
The DNA here is from genome assembly GCA_033556935.1 of Timema podura. Classification (NCBI taxonomy): domain Eukaryota; kingdom Metazoa; phylum Arthropoda; class Insecta; order Phasmatodea; family Timematidae; genus Timema; species Timema podura. The sequence goes on from JAVRXN010000001.1 coordinate 40,751,809, forward strand.
ATAATACCCTCAGTAGACCCAACCAGGATTTGAATCTCGATTTCCCCGTCATCATCAAGCCAGTAAATAACACGAGAGAGGGTACTTTTGAACCTTTCGACCACTGAAGCGGGTAATACTAATAATAATCATAATAATACATCCTAATGTCTTTATCCACGTGCTTGCCGGTGCAGGTATTTGTTCTTTGAAATACAGAACATTGGTGGTATTCGTGTTTAAATTAGAACGTTTAGTTTGAAATAGTAGTGACTTGTGAGTTACAGTCACGCAATCTAAAAGAATAACTCCCATTGTACCACAAACAAACTGGTGCATCTTATCGATCAAAAAAAACAGCGATCCTCGTCCCTGGTTAGCAGAACATTTCCGAATCTCAAAAGCAGGGTCAGTGAAGTAAACTATCACCCAGAGGGTATAAGGCGTCACCCTCGTAATAGACTTTCCTATGACGGGGATATCGGGGTTTGAATCTCGGCAGTCTGTATCGAGTATGGTTTTCCACTCTCCTTATACGAAAATGCTGGTACGCTTTCTCTAAAATGCGTTCTTCCTCATCCTTAGCACGTTAGCACGTTACTAATTAGTATATTTGCATATGAACTGAACGGGTAGTAAGATTCGGTGCTAAAAAAAAGGTAAATTGTTTGTGGTTGTACTCTAGGAAAACACGAAAAGTTCGACTTAAATAATCTTGACCCCGGCCAGGATAGCGTGGTGTTTTCATCTCCTAACTCTTGTTTTGACTCAGGAGGACGGAGATTCAATTCCTGTCCGGTTGGCTAGGACTAACCATCTTTATCGGAAAGGGTTGAGAAAGGGGGTGAGTTGGGCCAACGCAAGGGTTTCATGCTTTATAGGCGAGACTTATGCCTTGGTCACCCACAAACAGACCAATACGGATGCTGCGGACATTACGCCCGTCACGAGTCAAAACGATTACAGCTATATTACATTGGTGGCGGCCACACCGTAATCTAATCCACGCCAGCGATACAAGTACACGGATTTTCGCGGAACGTAGCTGATGACAAGCCGCATGCGCAAAACAGATCTTCCCTCAGTCACAACACACGTGTATGTAATGAATTTTTTTAAATAAATTATTTTCCGAACCCATACAGCTTATTTAAAATCGTTAATCTTTATAAAGATAACATAATAATGTAAGAACACTTTTAGGTCTACTGTATATTTTTAATGTAACCTACATGCTTTAAATATTACAGTGTGTTAATAAATATTAATAAAACTTGTAAATTAAGATAATATATTTAGCATCGTGTCCTACTGCCCGTTCAGGTTATATGCTTATGAATTAATTACACTTATGGTTTTAGAGATTAAGGTCATATTTAGAGGAATTGTACCTGAATTTGCGTGAAAGCAGAGTGGAAAGCTATTTTGAAAAAACACCTTCAATAAACTTGACCAGGATTCAAACCTCGATCTCACCATCATAGGTAGTCAAGTCTAGTGCAAGAGTGGTGCCTTGAACCTTGCGGCCACCGAAGCGGGTAAATTAAGATTACTATTCTTTGTGAATAAGACCCCTAAATTCTCTTAGTTGTCATGCAGTTGATTCGAACATCACAGCTGATGTGATTTCCCACGTTGCGATTTTCCCACAGGTTTTGATGTGACATGGGACTTTATGATTTTGAAACAGAAACACAGCACGATGCCTTTTTTAATGCAGACATATCACACCCGACCGCAACCCGGACATCGGGAACAACCCATCCAGTTACCCCGAGGATGGTTTTTCTTCACAAAAATGTTTTCCGTTCTCCCTCCGGAAAAATGTCAACGTTTTATTTCTCTTACTCATCTTCCTACCATCCTTACCGATCAACCTCTTGAACTATTACGTAAACAACCTTGGGTTAAAAGAAACCCAAAATACCCGCATCGGTGAGCACAATGGTCTAATAATGGTCATGCTCATTTAGTGTGGGCGTGGAGCTCGGTGTTTGAAACTCACCCAGATGTAACCCCAGATACTCAGCCTTACGAGAGTTTCGCTGAATTCCTTGAGCCAGTTTGAGTATTTGGGCACTGGAGAGTGCTAGTTGCATTAATCAGTGATAACTGATAACAGCGCTTCCAAATGAAACAACTCACTTTAAAATCTTCGTTGTAAAGGTTACAAGCTGGAGAGCAAGTTTTAAAGGGTGATGGTCTGAACACAATAGTTCAAGAAACCAGCAATCCCCCAAACCCCACCTCATATCCTTACCCTCTTTCATCGAATACACTTTTTCAGACAAGTAACTATAGTATTACAGTTGAAGGTATTTGAAGATTGTTTACAATTTTACAATTTGCAAACATTTGCTTGAACAAAAAAAGGATCATTGTAATCTAAGTTTTCTTTGTAGTGTGCAGTCTGAGTAAGCTCATTTAAGGAGTTGGCTTATGGGAAGGGGATGGGGGCGGCTACCTGAGCCTAGCATTGTGAAAATTTGGAGAAAACTTACCCGCATTTGCATGATTTAAGCCAAAACCCTCTTTTATTTTAATAGTAAAATAGTAAAGTTTGTTGACACTAGAAGGAAGTTTTTGTCTTATATCTAGTAAAATCACCCAAAGCTAGGCCGCTCCACCCCCCTTTCCATAACAAGCCTCCTCAATCGAGCTAACTCAGACTGCAAATTACAAAGATAACGTAGAATACAATGGTCCTTTTTCTGTTCAAGCAAATGTTTGCAAATTGTCAAGTTGTAAACAAACTTCAAATACCTTCAACCATACTATAGCTACTTGTCTGAAACGGTTTATTCATTGAAAGAAGGTAAGGGTATGAGGTAGGGGTTGGGGGATTGCTGGTACTTGAACTGTTGTGTTCGCATCGTCACCCTCGAGAACTTGATCTCCAACTTGTAACCTTTACAACTAACAATTTGGTAGTGAGTTGTTTCACTTGGAAGTGCTGTTATCACTGAGGAATGCAACTAGCCACCCAAGAACTCATCTTGGTTAAAGGAGCGTAGCGAAACTCTAGCAAGGCTAAGTATCTGGTGTATACCTTGTCTGTGACCCAGGTTGAATTTTCCTATATGGTTTACCATTCTATCCCCACGCAAATGCGGCACATCTCACCTTAAATTCTACCTTTTACCCTATACCCTATAAGCGTAAAATAATATATGGGTATAGCTCTAACCGTCTAACGGATGCATACCAAGGCGCGATGAATTAAAACAGCATCTAAGAGTAACTATCTCACAATTAAAATATATATATAATACATATAATATGTATGTATATATGTGTTCCTTTGTCATTTTAATCTGCATAGTGTATTTATAAAAATATTAAGTAAAAGTGCTCTGACACCCACTTCAGTGGCCGCATGGTCAAAGGCGTCACTCTCGCAATAGACTGGCTGCCAATGACGGGGAGATAAGGGGTTCAATCCCTGTAGGGTGTACTGAAGGTAGTTTTCCACTCTTCCTCCACACAATTGCGGATACACTTCCTCTAAATTCAACCTTCCTAATCCATAAAACATTAGGTTAATTAATAAATAGGCGTACAACCAGAACGGGTAGTAAGACGTGATGCTTAAAAACACAGTGAAATGTATTTAATCCTTTCTTAAGCTCTTAAAATCTTTAAATCCGCACAGGAGCGAAATTTACTACACAGTAACGTGATGTAAACATAATCCGTCAAGATAAACAAATTAGATCACTCCGAAGGCTCACAAATATTTACAGGATTATAACATTATCTGTACACTCACTTTTTACAGATGTATTCTATCCGCATCAATGGGCACGAGGTCTAATCGTCTGGCCCATTTAATCTGGCTTGCCTGTGACGTGAAGATCGGGACCCAAAATCAATCTGGGTGTATTGATTGTGGGTACATTTTCTCTGAGATACTAGCCTACTAATCCTTATCCCTTTGCTGTAATTAAACGCGTATTTTCCATAAGGGTATCAAAACACGGTAGCAAAATAAAAATATAGGCCTATATTTTAACGCAAATTTGCGTGGATGTATAACAAATGTAATTGAGGCATTCACAGCCCTTTTCATTCCTCAAGGTCAGGCAAAAACTTATTTCAAAATAATTATTTGTTCTTCATTCTCTGGAAATCGAATGTAAACTCCGTTTGCCATAAAAGGTAGCAGTCCTGCTTTGATTACACTATGGGCCTATCTTATAAGCTGAACCATAATTGAATCAAACAAGTCAAGCCTTCCGGGGAGTATCTAGAATCGGAAGGCCAATGGAAGAATCTGAACTGACAGAAGGATAAATTAGTGAAATTTTCTTAAATTATACATACACAAGCTATTTGTTGTCACATTTAACAAATAGGGCCAATTTAGACAACTATAGGATATATACTCCTATAATGCCCTTTTTTCAACATTGGCTATTCGACATGATAAAGAGCTAGAGAAAAGTGTTTTCACATATTTTGTTTTCCACCGCCAATCTTAACCTTTTTTTAAAAAAAAAACTTGATAGAAAAAGCGTAAGCATGTTATACACTATCGAAAACTTGCCGCATAAATTCAAGCTAAGTCATCTCACTAAGTTATTGGTATACTAATAATACATTTTTACATCCATTACTATTTCCAACCTGTGGCCTAGGTCATTTTTTATTCAAGCCCCATATTTTCCACTACCAGCTTGTTAGACCTGTCATAGCTTCACATGCCTTATAATCTAACTTAAGACTGGGACAGACACAACTTCCATTCCCCGACCATTAATTCATCACTGTGAAAGGGTAAACCCACATATTTTCACGAATGATAAATTTTTCAAGCAATGCCAAGACTCGAACCCGGGACCCTTATCTTAGTAGATAGATACGATACCAACTTAACTAAGGTGTTGAATTGTATACTAATATTCTAATAATACTATGGGTTAAAACTCTTTAGTCCGGCATCTCCTGTGGTCTGGCATGTTTTGAATCTACCGCCATTAGTTTGAGGGACGGCCACCAGGACGGTGGTATTAATATTACAAAAGCGCCAAAGTTGTCTTCCTCTATAGGCGAGTGTTATGGTTATATCTTCCTGTTTTGGCTTGTATTCTGGCTGTATTTTAGCACTTTTATACCTTCCAAGAGACCAAATTTTGTGAAAGGTGGTGCATTATTTCATGTTTGAAGCTTTATTTTACCTTGTACGCTATAGCAATAAGTATGTAGAGTGATATATGGCACCCTAGTGGACAGGCATAATAAAAAGTAGAGGGATCTTAGGAGTAGAATTCAGTGGTCCGGTACTTGTTAGGACCTACACAATATTGTACACTCTGTCGACTCTGAAAGGTAACAAGAGTACCTTAATGTGCTACACTATGGTGCAACTAATGAGATAGGGTCACACTGTAATTGGTCAATCTAAGGCTGCTACCTTTCAGGGTAAACGGAGTGTACTTGGATGTTGGTTCAAAGATTTTTTTTTAAGTGTACTTGTTTATTAACATTATAATGAGGTACTTTTTATTTTGCTTGTGACCCGTTATGTTTGTTGCAATATGCTGACTTTTCTGATTCCACTGACAAGGCCGTAGCCAGCCAATAATTTCGGGGGGTGGGTGGGGGGGTTGGTGGGCACATCCCTCAATTGCCGGAAGCTAGAAAAAAATTTAGATGATAAACAGTTCTAGAAGCTATCTGAAGTGTTTTTTATGGCAACAAAGCCCCCTAAATTGTACTTGTATCTTAATTTTGATATTGTTTGAACCATAAATAAAGCCATATATATTTTGTTCATAAAATTTCAGGGGGGTTTGAACCCCCAAAACCTCCCCCTGGCTACGGCCTTGTCCACTAACATGGGGGGGGGGGGGGTTAATCTGCACTAACTTGGGAAGCTTAAGAAAACCTTAATAAAAAACCACAGGCTACGCATCTCAAGTTGCTAATTTAACTTGGAACAGAGGGGCACTTAACTGGTATCAATCATCTTCTACTCTTCAATCAAGATCTTTGGCTTTTTAATAGACGACCCTTGTCTCCCGTTATCGCGCGCACGTTGTCACTTGTAATCTCGTGAGATGAGATCAGTGAACATTTCAAGAAACAAGCAAGTACTAAGTAGGAATAATCTCTTACCGAGCAAGGAATTGAAGATAAAGCTTGTTACACAATTAAAAAAAAACTTTAACTTACTTACATAATCCTTTTGCTTTATACCACCCATTTCAGTGGCCGCATGGTCTTACGCGTCACTCTCGCAGTAGACTAGACTGCCGATGAGGCGATTATCAAAGTTTGAATCTCGGTTGGATGTATATGACTTCCAAAAAATGTAAACGTTATACGCACTTACGCTGATGTGTAATGGTAGGGTGATTGTGAGATGAAATGGAGGACCTACAGTTTAACGTGGGATCCGAACCACGGTGGAGGCCTGACATTCCTCACATTCACAAGTTGTTATTAATACACGTCTTGTCAGAGGTGAAGTAAGGGTTTGGCAATCAGATAATTATTTGCCGGGACCGAGGATTGAACCCCGGACCCCCAGCACAGTAGTCTTGACACCTTACCCCTAGACCACCATGTTACCCTTCATCCACTAGAAAAAGGATGAAGGAAATATAGATCACTGCTATAGTCTCTATAATATATAAAACCCATATACTGTCTGTATGTTTTTCCAAGGCTCTTACGCCCACTTCCCTATACCTTAGAGCAGGGATTTAAAATTGGTGGTCCGTGGACCCCAGGGGGTCCGTGGCACCATTCATCTGACTAGAGAGAGGAAAAAAGAAGCATTTTATTCCACAGCTTTGAAAAATCTGGGTCCTTTTTTGTTCCACATATCTTAATGAAAAAACATTTTAGAAATTTGGTTACATGAAGAACAGGCATAGATATCGGCTTGATGTTGATCCAGATTTGAGACTAAAATTAGAAAATATTGAACAGGATGTGAAAGGGAGGCATGATTTCTCCCATCACATATAGATTTAGTAGCTGCAAGACATATCAAATTATGTTCACTTATGACAGACCTTATTAAAATTGTCGCCCCCCCTAACTAAATCATTGTCATTTTCACATGGTAATATCACAAAATGTATTATCTATTTTATGGTATACCTAAAATCATTTGCTTATTAGGGGCTACTTTCACAATTTCTCCAAAAAATTGTCTCGCACAGGTAGCTACCATAGAGATACCGGTATTAACATTTTCAAAAGTAAGGGGTCCATGACGGAATTGTAATTCTAAATTTGTGATGCAGGATTTTATTAAAGTCATTTTCAAAAACTTCCCTTCAGATACATTACGATATTGCATAGTTTAGTTTACCATATTTTAGTACAGAGTATTGTGATGACAACCTCCTTATCTTCAACAATACATTCTTACTGGCGTGTGTTTCCTTAGCAATTATTCAAAGAGTCGATTATTTTTATAAATTTATGTGTGTAGAAACATTCTTAGACTAACTTTCTAATCGTGGCATGATGGCGTTTAAATCTAATAATTTTTGTGTAAACCATACAAAAAATTTACCCTCTAAATTAACGAGGCCTCTTCGTCTGGATAAAAATGCAGAGAGCTTTCGTCATCTCATCATGGCACCTTATTACGTATACGACCCCCCAATAGTCTATGTGGTATAGTTTATGGTAACTCTTATTATTACGGATTAAGATATTGACAGTCAATTACTTAAACTATATCCTTTTATCCTTGATTAACAGGAGAAGGAGTTTTTAAAACAACTACACTAGAATGTGCCTAAAGAGTTAAAGTAAAAAATTTGCTGAAATTTTTTTTATTTTTTTTCCAAACCATAACTTCCCAGATAAGGGTTAAGTGTTCGTATAGTTCTTTTATTTTAAAAAAATCAGCACACGGCACACAACTAACTTAACCTATAGGCTAGCAGTTTACCTAATAATGCACAACCAGATACAATAGTGCATACATATTAATTATTGGATCTTAGAATGAGCCCATATGCAATAAGTAAGCATCTTAGTCAACACCATCTGAAATAGAACTATGACGTTCTTGATTTGTAGTCAGTAACTATATACCCTTAGCGATGTTTACTAATATGTAATTAGTTCTAAAGTCATTAAACTCCTTCAAATCAAAGTTAAAATGAGCAGATTTAAATATAGAAATATAGTTTTGTTCTGATGGTATTAAAATCATACGCCATCGATATTCCGAATAAATGATGTCCAAAAAATAGCAAAATTGTAAACAGAGTTTAAACACAATGGCATCCACTATACCTTTAAAGGAATTCCATATTAATCATTGAATAGTAAAATTAATATTTGCGCTATATAATATTTAATAAATATTTCAATTTTTAAAACAAGTATACCTAAAACACTAACTAAAATATAGGCCTATTTTTATTTAGTTCCAAAAGGATGGACTGTGACCAGTAAGCCAGGCAAGTATAGTGAGATCGTAATAATAAGGCAGGTTTTTTACATATACAAATTGGAAGTTTTAAAATTATGTTTTTTTCCTCGACAATTTCACATAAATGGTACTCTCTCAGTCCCGCACAATGAGATGCTAGGCGTTAGTAATGTAGTTTTATTAAGTTCCTGTAAAAAATCATTAGAAAACAAGCACGATCAACCAAAATCTCAAATATATTTTACTGTATTTTTAAGGGAGAACCAAAACTATTCGAAGCTCTCGACGAAACAACCAGTTCAGAAGAGAACATACGTTACACGCAGTCAACTATCGACTACCTAAACATTCAACCGCTCCTTCGTGAACCAAGTACAACATACTCAAAGATGACAATTAAAGACAAACCAACGTCTGGCGTCTGTATACAAGTTGCCAATTGCTCTTCCTGCGATGTCAAAAGAAAAAATGGATACAATACTAAACAAAACGGTGATATATCTGCTACTAAGGTCACAATGTATCCTAGTAGTACGGTGACACGGGATATTGGGATAAACTGTGATATCATGTGTTATCCTCCTAAACCAAGTGATATGGTGACCTTGGATGGCGTGGAAGTGTCACTTTCTCAGTGCCTGAGGGAAGAATATAACGATCTACGGGAAATCCTTGGCAAAATCCATGTATGCACTAAGGAGGTCGTTAAATCAGTCAGCAACATAACTCCAAGAAAGAAAAATGATGAAAAGACATGCAAAAATGAAGATGAAAATAATATGTCCTCAGAAAACAATCAAAGTTTGAGAAAATCGTTTGGAGGTTTTCGTGATTCCGATGAAACTGCATCTTCTATCGAGGGGGGTGACTATGGTTTTTCAAAGAAGAAAAATTCATTGCCTTCTCCATTACTTGAGGACACTAAAGAAATAGTTCAAGAACAAAAGTCTTCAGGGAAACCAATAATCAGATCACGAAAATCAAAAAGTAAACGTGTCCCTGTAAACGATAAAAAATCGAAAGCAAATTGCAGTTGCAAGATGAAAACTGAAAGCAGAACTAATAACCCAAGAAGAGACAGTTTCCAGCCAATAAACTTAACTACTTTATATAAACCTGTATATAGTTCCATGAACTTTGCTGACAAAAACATTCATGTGGCACAAATCAACGAATATCAGCAATTCATTTTCAGAAACGTTCCTCCCAAACTTAAAAAGCCAATAAGTACAACCACTGGTGTGTTCAAGTGTGTTGCTTTGAACACAGCGGATTCCATCCTAGCAACGAGTGGAAGGGGATATTTTTCGTCCAGCCCCATGATTGACGCTTTTCCTTTGGCATCTTCATCAGCATTACCAGATGGGAAGGACGGCAACCACGTGACAACAGGATTTTTCTTTCCAATAAGTTCCGTTGGGGAAAACCAACAACAAATTTGTAGCAAGTGCGGGGCAGTGAAAAAGGTTACAAAATCAAGATATAAATTAGCGTGACTTTTTAAAGTTATGTTATGTCAAGACATGTTGAATATATTGTGTTTGTAGATAAAGTTTGAAGTACACTGTGCATTTAGAAAAACAAATTTTTGCTTTGTTTTCTTGAAAGATGACTTTTTAAAATATACTCGTTGAATATGTCCTGCCTATCCTATTATTTTATGCATCACAATGAGGAACGTTTATATTGTAACTCATTTCTAAGATATAGCCAGCGTCAACATTCAACAAATTTGAGAAATAAGTTCAATTATAATTTTATTTCGCATAAATTCACACCTACTTGGCGACGAAACTAGAAAAATATATGTATTAAAATTGCCCAATTTTATTATGCTATATAAGCTACTTACGCTGTAAAAGTAAAAGCAAGCATTATCAACATATTTCCCCAAAAAGGTTTGGATTCTCAATAGTTCCGTTTCCATACAATAGAAATATTATTTTCAATGTCGTCGGAAACTTTAATTAAAAGTAGGGTTCTAGGGGGTAGGTTAGTGGTATCCTCTTTCCTAAGACTTGTGGGTATGTTGTGTATCTAAAAATCACTTTTAAGAATATTTTGATTTTGATTACAAGTTTTTTAGAAAAATAAGAATTAATTATCATAAAATAAAAATTCAACAGTTTTTTTATAAATTTCATTTAGAATTTTAATAAAATTATACATTTTTCATAAATAAAGCGTATTTCTTTCTTGTTTTGTTTGTTTTCTGTGATATTGTAGAGAGTTTCATTAGTTATCTTATAAAAAACAACTATACTAATAATTATAAGTTAATATAGAGAAGTTTGTTATAATTTTGTCGAAATATGAATTTAATTGCACATAACGCTTTATAGTGAGGGAACAACACTGATTTAACTAATTTAACTCAAAATTTGTCTCAAACAATCCTCGTAGCTTGTTTCATGACTTTCCAGACTCCACTACTCACTTTTCTTTTTAGAGTACCATCTAACCACATGGATAGTGCGTAACTTAGATATAGGGTATCCACTGTAGGAAAGGTGGTGCCATCTAGGAAAAGTTACCATGCATCCATTCGCCAAACCATATGATCTGCAAGACCATCTGTTGAGTTGTTAATACAAAACTTTTGGCAGTCAAAATTTTCACAGCAAACAATTTTTTTTAATTATTATTTTTCTTTTAACAGTTTTTACATTAAAAAAAACCGAACTTGTGAAAATTACTGTTTGGTTGTTTCATTTTTGTGGAAACGGCGTAGTTCACTAAATGTTTTTCAAACGAAAGATTTTAAAATGAGGCGTGCGTTGCTGAAAATTGAAATCAAGATTACCAACCAGCCGAAACAAGTTCGGTTTGTGACGTCTTATAAACCTTTTTCGGTTGTGTTCATGCGCTGTTTACAAAATAAAAACATTTTATTTTGAACTATTATTTTGAATGGCTATTTTGCTTTGTTGTATAAAAAAATATTCAATTTAGTGGCCAGTTATAAGAAGCTACAAGTATGAATACAATTCTTTTAAATTTATTATTTCATGTACCATAATAATCTTACTGTCACAACTGCGAGATAAAAACCATGATAGTTTGTTCTCTCGATATGCTACGAAAACGCCAATTATACGGTAATCATTAGGGAAGTACAATTAGAAGGGTTTGACAACACTTTTTTTTATTGATAATATAGTATAACTAGTCTTCATTATAAAAATGTGAAATTGAGATAATCATAACAATTCGACCATACTTAAAGACATAAAATAAAAATTGGGATTTTCTTAAAACTAAACAAAAACGATGCTTTGATCCTATCTTTATTTGTGATCAAATGCATAATACATAAACCCGTACTTTGGTGCGATTTCTGGTTCAAGCGTAATCTTGTAACTAATATTCCGGTTAATCGACCGTTAGATGGACAGCTAAGCTGTCTTTTTTGATAACTGTTACGTAATACTACGTGTATAACAGTGGCGTGATTATAGGATGGCGTAGGTGGCAAATGCCACAGGCCCACGCCCAAAATAAGTCCCACAACGCAGGCCCGCACGCCCAAAATTAATTTGGTAAAATATTAAAGGGTTATTTTTAAGCATGTTTTTGTTTCGTAAAGATCTCATTATTCAATCAAAAATTACTCAATAGTCACTTTATTGTAAATAATTTCATGCTCTGGGAAAAAGCTCAGAACATATTTTTCTGTAAAATTAATATTTACAAGATATAAGCAAATAACAAAAAAAGTTTGTTTTTTTGCCAATTAATAATTTAGCCTACTTAACATATTTACACGAAGAATTTTTTTCAAATCAATTTTTATCATTACTTCAAAGCTAATTGCAAAAGCTCAAACCGTTACTAAACACTGCATGATTTTGACTAATTTGTGTGTAGAATCAATACGTTTGTAAAAACAAGACAAAAAAAACTTAATATGTGGCGCATTGTCCTTATCTATTAACGCATTCGCAGAGAAGTTTCTTCTTTTTCTCCAACTATCATACTCGCTAAGCACCAGTATGTTTATTATCGGGGTATGTTGTTGACGTAACGTTTTTTCTTTTCTTGGGGGTGCTCGCCATGAAAGTTTGGCCACGGGCCCATTACTGCCTAGTTACACGTCTGGTTTATAGGCATCCCTGATTGGTACTACCAGTCTTACTGTCCTTACGGGTTATTAGCTTGCAGTATATTAATTTTCTATATTTGTTTATGTACACAGGAGGATATGCAATATCCCTCCAACTTCCTTCTGACCGAAATAAGGGTTACATTGTCCCCTTGTACTCTAATTCCAACGCCAATGAATATTTTGACAAGACTGCGCAGTAAATAATTAATTACTAATTCACTGGTTGAGACTTCCCTAGAAACAGCTTGTTTTGGCCAAATACTTGTTGCTAAGGAATAGCTTAGTGGAATGGGGTAGAGAGAAAATAAAACTTTGGTAAAATCATTTTCTCTTTTCATAGTAAAAAAAGAACACGAAATTGGCAACAACGTAGTAAAGAAACAATCATTTCGCCAGTTGATTACAAATATGGCTTGAAACGTAGGCCTATTAATAATAGTGATAACGTAGAAAGCGAAATATTGTCTGCTCCAGCCATTGAGATTGAAGGAAGCACACACACAAAATTAAGGCTATTTGCGAAACGATGCTGGGGAAACTGAATAGGCAAGTCATTCATTGTTCAGATGAAAGAGGTTTTCTTCTTTATCTCTTGTGTGAAATGACATTTTCAAAATATCAAACTCAACACGTTATTAGAACTGATGTTTTTGAGTGGCATGTGAATAAAATTATTATCAAGGCCTACTTGAAATAGTACAATGTCTAAGACATTCAACTATTAACATAACAATAAGGATTAAATAGGCTCTTTTTCTTAGATTTGATTTTTATCTAGCTTTTAAGAAGCTCTTGAGTAAGATAAACATTTTATTTATGTTTAAATACTCTATCATTTCATATATAACATTTATTAAGAGTAACAATTCTTGATAAAGACTGATTGCCAAATACAAAGTAAAAAATTGTAAGCAAATATGGGCTTTATTAATAATTATACATGTTTTATTGCTGGGTTAGTCGTTAAATAGCATTTCACAACGTATCCTTGACATTATTTCCTTTGTTTAAAGCACATACGAGGAATGGGGCTTTACAACTTGATAGTTTCACTTTTAAACCTCTTTAAACTTGCACAAAATGAGTTAATTCTATTTAAGTCACTTAAGGACGTTCAATAAAGCTTTGAATTATTTTTACATCTGATCTTTTTGCTGGAAAACCTACTGTACTCAATTGATTTACCAAATTTTTGTTATAAAATAGGCCTAAACATTATTGAGGAACTTCCTTAATATTTGCATTATTATGAAAACAATTTTAACTTGGATATTGAGGATTCTCGGGGAGTTATTAATAAATCATTAAAACAACAATATATAAATTCTAAAGAATTTTTTGTTGCAATGAAAATATTAGAAATCTTCAACAATACATTTATTTCCAAACAAAGGTTTGTTAATCGATTACAAAAAATTTCCCGACAAAAGTATAAAGAGCTACGTAGTTTTCAGACTAAAACCTGTATTTATAAATAGAGTTTTGATGGTGCAATCTTTGATCCCTATAATAAACTTAAAATAAAATTAGTTGCATAAAGTTTTTATATCTTTTAATTAAAACATGCACTACACATCATGAAGTCCCTTTATACCAAGGTGATTAAGAATAAGAGGAGAGACTCGTGCCTCATACTGAACAATCACAGACATGAATATCTCCAGTTTTAACCTTAAGATTGAGCAAACCAATTGTCTATTTTTAAAATGTGTAATCAATAAATATTATTGTGTAGGTTCCACCGACACTATTTGAAGTAAATGATGTTTCTGTGCAATGCAAGTGAATACTTTTTAAAACCAAATTCGAACGTATGGAATAAGTTAGTAATATTTGTCACCTTCAAGCCGCGTCCAATATAGAACAGAACAACGAACGGAACAGCGAACACGAACATATTCGCGACAAGTATAGATGATTTTCTGAACTGAATATTGTAACAAAATCCGTTCGTTGTTCTGTTCGGTCCTGTTCTAATCTGGTCGCCTCCACAAACGTTTCCCCCCAAAATTTCCCTGAACGTACGGTCATTGGCAGGACAGCAGCGGAGTCGTGCGCGTGTTTAGATTTTTGTAAGTAGCCAAAGTAGGCCTATATTTCTTTCGGCGAGTGTATTTCATTGTGTGTATGTGTACTGAGTTAATAATAATAATAATAATAATAATAATAATAATAATAATAATAATAATAATAATAATAATAATCTCCTTTATTTTTTCAGATTGTAGAATAATGGAGATGTCGAAAGAAGACCTAATGAAGCTCATAAACGTCTATAAACCACACTAGGTAATCTGAAATCCTAAGGATCCAGATAACTACAGTAAGATAGCATTCGTGGGAGGAGATTGTGGCCGTGATGGAAAAAGGATGCACCAATAATCTCGATCCACTGTATACAGTTATACTTTAATATGATCTTGTCAACCTCCATCGGCGTGATTTTGGTCTTTTTTTTTTGTTGCTTTGGTAGTAATGAATAAATATATATTGTGCTGCCGCTGCTAGCTGATACTTGCACACGCGTATTCATCGCACCGGCGATATCGCAGCAGTAAGCACTACTGAGCTAGATGGAAACTATGGGAACACTGTCAAGTCTGGACACTCCAACTACGGCGAACAGAACAACGAACATGTTTGCGAACACAAGAAAGCATCACTAGCGGTCTACCAACTAATACAGATTATGAGGAACATAGACGTTTCGAAAGATTTAGTGAGTTAGAATCCCAACTAAATTATGTCTATATTAATAAAACAAAAAATTTGTTTATCCGTCTGTCATGAGCATTGCGCGATATCTACAGCATGCAGAGGGCTAATATTTTAAAATCAGTAGCTTCTGTGCATCTCGAATTTTAATTTTTTAATTTTTTTTTAATTTATGTAAAATTGAGTAAGAAGAAATAAAATTAAGATTTTTTTTCTGACTGTTTGAAGCCAAGAAAAGTGTTTCCCAGCTAACCACGCAATGCGGTAAAAACTTGCAGTCAACACTTTATAGGCCTTGTACGTGATAATCACATCCATTTCTCATGCACTATAATCTTCAACAAGCTTCCCGTAGTAATAAAACATACTCGCTTATCTAAAGAGATTAAAAAAACTTTGTGTGGGCTCTAAATAGCCTAATTATTTCTCATATATTCTATAATTTTATAAATGATGTTGTGTATGGATATATTTGTATATATTTGTATAAATAAAATTTCATATTGTTATGTATCTCATACTTAATTAATTTGATCAAGTCTAATCACAATATCTATGTGTAATATTATAATCATATATTTACTAATGTATTCAAATAGCGCCTGTGTGGTCTAGTGGTCAGAATTCTTGGCTACAGTTATAGAGGTCCCTGGTTCAATCCCCGGCGTTTCTAGAAACTTTTATGTGAAGCAGTGAGTCAGAATGGGATCAAACTCACCCACGTGAGGATCAATGAGCCACTTGTATATAAAGGTAACGTCTTCGCTCTAGAAAACTGAGATTAATAACTGGAGGGTTCGTTGTACTGACTACATGATACCCTTTACCCGCAAATGTTAGCGCTATCATCTCTAACAGCGGCGGCCGCTCTGTCGGTATGTTTCGATCTCGGTCTCACGCCATAGAGTTTATTTGTAACTATCTATTAAAATATATTAGACATTATATATTGTGTATCTAATAGTAACCAGTAACCACACAAACGAATATCCTTTTTTCACTTTGCCACTTTATAAATGTATGAGTTGGCGCCTGTTGATTATGCAACTTAAGTTCCTTGCGTGCTTTATTTAGGATGTGTGGGCACCGTTTTTTCCGCCCTCTTTGTGTATGTACGGTACACTAACAGTGTGGGAATAATTATTTAGGTTTAATGTGAGATTAAATGTACCAACAATTGCGTGGAGAAAGAGTGGAAAATCATTCAAGGAAAAAAACACACCTCATTACATTTGACCGGAATTCGAGCCTTTATTTCCCGACACAGGCAAACCAGAGAATATGAAGCTAACGCCTTTGTCTGCATGCCCACCGATAAATATTAATCATTCTCTGTTCTTTTTTTGCTCCATCGAGATCGTAAGATAGTGAATCGCTATCGGTGAGAGATCTTAGGTACCGTAACAGGATTGAGAAGGTAGTCGGGTTGGGGTTGTTGGTTCAAAGGTGACTTGCACATTATATTTCAACATTTTGACCTGTTGTTCTATTTTTTATCTTTAAAGAGTTAGTATTTATAGGATTGATTGTCTTTAATAAGTATGGCAAATTTTACAAATTAATCTTGATACTTGTGCTTGGTTAATTTTTCAAAATGTTGGGAGACCTTTGGACTCACTTTTAAAATTTGTATTACAATAATTTTAATGTTTTATTTTCAAAGTGTCGAGCCTATTTTATAAATTTTGTAATTGGCATTAGTGATTTAGAGTAGCTTGATACGTTTTTGCTACCTTTTTATTGCTAAACATTATTAATAAACCTTAGGATTTTGACCAAGGCCGAAGCCGGTAGGTGGGAGGTGGGGTTCAAACCCCCCAACGAAATTTGAACAAAAATTTAATATTGCCTTATTATGGTTTAAGCAAAACAAGATAATACGAGTTTTCGCTTGTCGCCATCATAGCAATGTTAAAGTAATTTAAAAAAATAGTTTTTGAATGTGTTTAATAATTCCGCAACAACGTTGTATAGCATTAAAAAAAAGTCCTTGAGATTAGGAAACAACAAAACCTTTCAACTGGAAACTATTCGAAAAGTAGTTCCAAGAACACTTTGTAAATTATTCAGGAAAGAAAGAAGAATGAGAGAGAGAGAGCGTGATAGTTTACGGAGTGGGGGGCGGGGGCTGAGAGGGTTAGCTAACAGCTCCCCAACTGCTTTTAGTTTGCGAAATTATAAACAGCGGCACTTTGAGAACAGCCTGCCTGAATATAAATGCATGTTATAAATAATGTGTTGTATGAATGCTTTTAGTTTTGCTAATTTAGTGTGTTTGTGTAATGTAGACTAGTGTGTTAAAATCAATCTGGCCTGCTTCCATTTTAGTAGGAAGAGCCTTTTGGAAAAAAATAAAGTATAGGTATTAATAATATAAATTATTTAAAAAGTTACTGCTATAGATCCCATAACTTGACGTGTGAAAAATGTAAATAGCTTTAAGTAACTTTTTTAATCGTCAAAAATATTTCTAACAACTGACACAAACAAATTTTGGGGTTCTTGAGCCCCTTACCTTCAATCCTAAGAAGTTCTGGGGGACCTCCCATGGCAAACGTTTGACAATAGGATACCTTTAAGCTATTGGAATGATCTTAACCTGTAATCTTTTTGAAAATTATTCTTTTCTAGAATCTATCATAAGCGATATTAAGTCAGATAGTTTTGGAAAGTTTGATGCCTCTAAAATATATTTATAATGGTCCTTGTCTTTTTTTAAAATTTAATTTCTTGAGAAGCTATAATTTTGTAATTTGTTTTTAATCGTATCATATTCAAAAACAAAAAGCGGAAGAAAATAATCCAAGATGGGGGAAAATTTATTAGAGAGGTGAACATTCTTTCCAAGGGGTAGTTCCTAATGTCTGAAATTACCTTTCCCCGATTTTGCCACCTTTATGCATAATGTAAAATTTCGCACTTGGGGAAGCAGGTGCTAAATAAATTTATAAATACCAAACAAATGTATAGTACTTTTAAGTATTTAATATCTGCCCATAATTATCATCAAATAAAAACCACAACACTTCTAAAACTATTACTAGATTTTTTTCTTGCGGTATTTAGAAGGTAGTTCTCAAATAACAACATTGAAGGGCATATGCAATAAATTGCATTTTGTTCTTGCAGCTTATACTAGGCCAAGGGTTTTCACATTTTCAAAACAAAAGTTCAATAGTAATATTTGGCGCTCAATTTTGCTTTTAACGAAGCTACACGGAATGGTACGGCTGTGTGTTTGTATACTTTTTTTTCTCAGAGAGATGTATAATATGCGCATGCTCAGTTTCTTATTTATTCACACACATGAGATTATTGAAAAAGAAATAGTGCTACAAACCCCTTTTCGTTTCAGACTTTCAGTGGACGAGCCAGGATCCAATCTCGAAGCTAGAATTTTTTTCGGGCGCGACACACCCTAACCTTACAGACGGTGGAATATTAATGTCTAGAAATAATATGACCCACGTATTCGGCCAAACCTTGTACTGTATTTGAAAATACACAAATTTCGTCTCACAATAATTATTATCTTGTTAAATCTTATGCGTGCGCAAGAGATTTATTGTTTCGAAACTTGACCTATAGTCGATCCTACTATTATATTTCGACATTTTTCGATCTATGTATCGACTATTTCGTTTCTTATCATATTATCGATATAAGATTATCGATATAAGATAAACAGTTTGGGGTGTAACGTCAGGTCATGTAACTATGGACGCCAACATAAATTATTTTATTTTATTATGTATGTTTATGTCCGTACCTATCCAAGGAGGTGAGTATTACAGAGATTTTCTACTTTATTTAGTGAACATCGCATTTTTCACTAGTTGCTCATTATAATTTATAATCAAAAGATGAATCATAACGGCCAAGCCCAGCTTCAACATGGCGTTTAGCTAGGCTAGAAAATTAGATTACAAGCAAGCCTATTATGAAGGTTAGGGTAGCATATCTTCCAACTTTCCTTCTTTACATACAGATTCCAAGAAAACTTTAAATGTAATATTTATTGGTGACATTAATTTATAATATTGTCAAAACAATACAAAACCTATATTTCAACTCTGCAAAGATTATATTCACATGTAATAATTTTAACTTAATGTTTTGAGAATAATCTACTTAATTTGGGATATCAACACAAAGAGATTTTGTGTCTGGAAAGATACAAGTTCCTTATTTACAGGATGAATTAAAAAATGCTTGATTTAGGACCGGGAATACCATGAAAACTTCATCAAGCCAAACACAATTTTTCTTTGTCATATTAAAATAAATGTGTTTTTATTATTAAATATAATTATGGTTTTATTGGAGTCACCATTTCCTTGTAAGTAGCATATCATAATTTGTAGGGCTAGAGTAGAACTTTTTAAATTAAAGTCCAAGGGATAACTTATCTAAAAAAATTCAAAACATCCGAAATTCAAACTAACCATTTTATGAGTAGGTATCTAGGCAGCTGGTACACAATAAATCGGTAACCTAAAAATATACTAGGCCTATATAAAATGCACATTTTACATACGCCTATTTTATATAAAACACACAGGTTACACAATACTGTTCTAACTTACATGTATGAAAACAACAGGAAAAATGTAGACAAATATAAAAACTTTCAAAAATTAACATATGAAAATAGCAAACTTAAATAATTTTTTTGAACTTAAATGATACAAGTTAACATTGGAAAAAAAATTAATGATCTTGGTTTGTTGTAGTTTGCATGCATTTTCAGTTTTCACAAGAAGTGATTAAAGTTTAGTCAATACATTCCTTATTCTAGGAAACCCACTCACCGCCAGTTCAGAATTCCCCATTTTTTCTTTTACCATGTGTCAATAACTCTTAACTATAATTGGCATTCTTGGTGTTTGAGGTGATTTAAAAAAGATCGTTAAATTAGGTTTGAAATGAGTACAAATTTGAATAAATTAACAATGTATAAGCTTCGAATTATCTAAATATTTCCTTCTAAAATTCAAATTAAATGTCATTTTTTTTATCATTTATTTAAATAAGAATTTTATGGGGATTCATGGTGGATTCGAACCATCGAATGTTTAATTTGCAAGGTATTGCATTTTTAATGATTTGGTATTTTAAATGAAATACATCGTAGACCTATTATAAGATGCTTATATGCATCATTCCTACAAAAATGGTACGAAAGATTCAAATAGTACCAGTGGATAGCATTTGGCTGTATTGCCACTCTCTTTTGTATTCATAAAGACATAAAAACCATCAACTACGTACCACATTTTGCTTTTTTTTTGTAACAAACTTAACTCTTTAAAAGAGCATGCATGACTCTCTGTGGGGCTGCTCTTGAAGCAATGGAAGTATACAAGGATAGGAAAGTGTGGAGAAAGTTAGTGAGGATATATTAAGTACAGAGTTGTTGTTTTTAAAGATATTTGCACAGTTTCTTGCCAACACCGTAAGCGTGGTTAAGTGTATATATATGTAACATAAAAGAAATTATAAATGAATAATTACCAGGCTATCATTATCTTGTTCAAAACCATTTTGAACTTCATAATATGATGAAATTACTCAAAAGTAATCACACATATCAATCACAACTAGGAATATCACAAATCACTATATTTCACTGGTCTTATGGCTATTTTATCTTGCAATAACTCATATGTTTTCATGCAAACTATCCCAACCTAACCACACATGCATCAATAAATAAACATTTAAAACTTATTTGAATGGGTAAAAAAATATTTTTAGGCATAATTTTAATGAGAAGGAATGAAATATGATAGTGGGTTTGTAGAAACTATATTTTAGCTCAAAATATTATAGAAAAACATTTTGTTGCTGCATAAAAGGTTAGGTTAAATTGTAATTTTGGGATTTCTATACAGGGTGGGGCAGAAAGTGTTGACATATTTAATAACATTGTAGCTTTACTATTTCAACTACTAAATGCTTCAAATTCAGCTTAAAATAACAATAAAAGATTTACACTTTTCTACATAGCTTTTAACTAATATTAAAAAAAAATAAGGTCCTTAAGATGGCCATTATCATATGCATTACATTGTTGTATCATGTATTGTTTCTCATATCTTGACATAACTTTGCGCAATGTTTCTTTTTGAATTCCTTAACTTCCACCACAATTC
The DNA here is from genome assembly GCA_033556935.1 of Timema podura. NCBI lineage: Eukaryota > Metazoa > Arthropoda > Insecta > Phasmatodea > Timematidae > Timema > Timema podura. The sequence continues at coordinate 40,773,167 of JAVRXN010000001.1, forward strand.
TTTCTTTAAGTTCCTGAATTGTTCTTGAGCAAATCATGTAAACATGACTATTTAACATGCCCAAAAGATAAAGTACGAAGCTATTAAGTCTGGTGAACATGGTGGCCAGGCGATGTCCCCAAATCATGAAACAAGGTGCCCAGGAAACATTTTGCAAACCACCTCCATTGATGTTGGCATCCAAGCCCTTACATTGCATTTCAGGGCTCAGAAAGGTTGAACATCAATGTAGGTGCTTCATAAAATGTTTACTTGGCACCTTGTTTCAAAAAAATGGACAATCTTTTGTTGATAATTTAAGTTTAATTTGAAGACTTGAATGGTTAAAATAATAAAGATGTATCTCTTTATAGTGTTATTAAATGTGTCAACGCATTCTGCCCCACCCTGTTTAATGGTAGGTACTAAAAATATCTGTATGCTTTTTGTTGGTATATTAGTAATACAAATGTCTAAGCATAAATTTAATTTAATATAGCATAAAAAGTGTTTCTAACTTTATGAAGTTCCCTTAAACCCATTGGGAAGACACAGATGGAAGGATAACACTAGAATGGACCTGAAAAAGATAGGTTGTAATGAGGGGGACCGGATAGAACTCTACTGTAGCTCAAAATAGGAATGGGTGGCATACTTTTGTAAGTGCAGCAATGAACTTTTGAGTTCCTAATGCCATGAAGTAAGTAAGTAAATCAACCAATTCTTGGTGCATTTTTTTTGCTAAAAATAACATTATACTCGGCCAATACAACTATGGTTCTTAAGACGACACAAATTTTTAGGACTATACTATGTAACATGATTTGAGTGAAATTTAAATCACTAGGTTTTTATGCCAATACGCTTGACTCAAATATTTTTATGCGTTAATGTTTAAAAGTACCTAACCTATAGTTCTATGTTCAAACATAAATCTTAAAGAAAAGCATTGCATCATTTTAATGATTTAATTTATAAAAATAGCTTAGATTTTTTAACTTCTGGATTTGTGAGCTGACCCAAACTTATATTGAAACAATATTAAAATGAGCCTCCAAATAAACTAGATTTTTTAAACTCATTCTTCATAGCAAATAGGTAAATTAATTGATGTCTTAGGGCCTACAATGCATAAGGCCAATTTAAATCAATTAAGTGTGCGTTAAAATAAAGTAAAAAATAAACCGCTCTATATTTCAGTGCTCTCTCCAGAAATTTTTTCCAGCTTGGTGGCACTATAAAGTAACCGAAGGGGGACAGTAAACATTTGATGATTTAGGCAACAAACATGGGTTTTAGCCTGGTGGTCAGTAAAAAATCAGCCAGACTGGTCAAAATATCTTGGAGAGAACACTTTATTTAAACTCTGTGTAGGCCTAACTTTATTAATTTTATGACTTGAGACTCCTTAAATTTTATTGTTCGTCTATTTTGTTGAAGCTTACTACTATGAATGCAATGAACCTTTGCTGAACAAGGCAGTCTTGACTTCAACATCATCATTAAGGGACCGAGGAGCTTCTAATGCTCGATTAAATGGTGAGTTTTTTATTTTTTCCTTCTTATTTTAAAATCAGTAACTATGTTATTAGCAGAAACAGTTTTTAAAAACTTATTTCACCTGTTAAAAATAAATGTATATTCAAATATTTAGGCTAGGCACTAAAAAATGAATTTTACTAGGTGACTAAAAGTGCAACTGCATGTTTTGTAATTGAAAAGAGAATGTTGATTTATTATTTTTAGGAAGTAACTTAAGCTACACTTTTTTCTGGATATTAAAACATATTTTCCCTCAGATTAGATATATTACTAATAAGAACAACCTGCTCCTTGTTGAAGGATGGAAATATAGTAGGCCTAGGGATTGCTGGAACAAAAATATACTCTATTACTTATAACATTTTTCTATTGAGAATTTTCTTGTCGCAGAAAATTTCTACTATAATATTTTTTTTAGGATTCTGAGTGATTTAGGAATTGAACCTTGAAATCTAAGAAGTAGCCCATGTATCAAGACTCTCTTCCTACACACATAAAAAGAAACATTTAGTGACTTTGGGCTCTCTTTGTTCTTCAGGTGCCGACAACTAAACCGGCTCTGTTTATACGAGTAGGCTACCTGTTCTAAAGACAAGTATTTACAAATTATTGTAATAGTATCGTTTTAAATCATTTACAAAACATGATTTTTATTGATTTTTCATTTGTAAATTTAAAAAAAATTCTAGACTCTTGACATTATTTTGTGATAAGTGAACATTGAACAGTAAAGTGTTTTAAACATCAAATTCTTTGCGATTATGTTATTATTTTTATGTTGTATCAACAAAATACTCACTGTATTTAATAGGTTTTAAATGAGAATGAGGATAAGTTTTATCATGCTGAATTTAAGTTTAAGTAATAGTGCACGTTGGGCTTTTAATGTGGCAGCTTGGCAACCCACTGAATCTCAATACTTGTTAGCGTCTTCTTGTATTCAAGAAGAGGAAAAGTCTCGAATTGGTCGATTTGTTTTTAAGAAAGATGCCAAGGCTTCACTTACTGGTAGACTGCTTTTACGTAAATACGTTTGTGACACATCAGGTCTTCCATATTCGGAAATAAATTTTGACAGAGATGTTAATGGAAGACCAAGGTTAGTTTGCGATGATTCTAAACGAGAGCTTGCAAGCTCTTTGCACTTTAATGTGTCCCATCATGGAGACTATGCTGTGCTTGCTGGGGAAGTCGGGAATGTTCAGTTAGGGATTGATGTTATGAAAATAGAGTATACTGGAGGTAAACCACTTTCTGAATTTTTTCGGCTGATGACGCGTCACTTCTCCATGCAAGAATGGAACACAATTAGGGGTGTGCATGGAACTTCAGAGAGCAAACAATTAGCTATGTTCATCAGACACTGGTGCTTGAAAGAAAGTTATGTTAAGGCTTTGGGTGTGGGCATTACAGTTGACTTGCGTAATATAAGCTTTAAGGTGAAGACACCCATGCTTACCTGTGGTGCTATGACTTGTGACACACAAATTTATGTCAACGGTAAGCGATCGGATGGATGGCTTTTTGAAGAGACTCTTTTGGATGAAGATCATTGTGTTACTGTGGCTTTAAAACAACATAATCCTTCATCTCAACAAATAAAATCACCTGTTCAATCTCAAATTTATCACTTTATACAGTTTGATGAACTTATGGCAGGATGTAAAACTTTATCAACACCAGATGAATTGTACTGCAAAAATTTCTTTTTAAAAGATGAAAAACATTTTTAGATTAAAATCTGTATTTTTACAAAATTCATGAAATTTGGGTTTAAGAAATTTAACTAACTTTTAAGTTACACATGTTTTTTAAATAATATTTTTTGATGTATGTGTAGCAGAAATAAATTATGTGACTTTGGTTAAGTATTTAAAATTCCATTAGACTTTATTGCTACAATTTTATAAAAAAAATTAATTGGCTAACTATCCTCAAAAACTTAAGAAAATACACTTTTTGAAAAGTTAAATTTTTCAAACTTTCAATTTGCTTATATTTGCTTGTGTATGTTGAAACAAATACAACCATTATTTCTATTTTTTGGATACTACTATAGGTAGACTTTGTTTTACTTTTATATTGTATCATTATCTTTTTAACATATTCACTGATACAAATGTTCAAGCAATACTTCAACTTCAACATGCACCGGATATTTATATAACCAAAATATAATAAATTTCCAACTGGAAAATTAACAATCATATCTTATATAATCAAAATTAAAGGGAGGGGAAGTCTAGTGCTGTGCTATGCAATCTTTCAACTTGTTAATGCTTTAATTCTATTATTAGTTATCCTTAGAACTCAGATAATATGGAATCACATACCACATATAGTAGTTTGCTTCTTTGTAAGCAGTATTTTATGTAATTTTATCTTGCGGTAACATCAAAAGTAAGTTGTTTTGTACCTTGGGGCCTGCTTATCTGTCTCTTAAAAAAACCTTTGCTATTGATGGAACTATATGAAGAATTGTAACGGTAATATCTAGAATGTGAAAGAATTACAACCAAAATGTACAAAATAACAAGATGTGATTGTGAACTACACATGTCTAATAAAGCATGCTAAAATATGAGGAGCCTTTTGGGATACTTAAAAAATAAAATATATTATGACAAGTAAGGTTTTGTTTATCATTAACAATTTTTTGACCTTATTTATTATAGCCAATAGCTGCAATTGCTGTTTGTATTTTTCCTAAAACATAATTTTTATTAATTCACTTAATATTAAATAAAAAAAATTATGTTGTCCTATTATACTGAGTTGAGTAAAATCTACGCCCAAGCAAGATCACAATACACTTTGTCAGCTGGGGATTTCAAACATTGTACACTAGATTAGAACATTCCAGCAAGTTTGTGGGTTCAAACTTAGCTGAGGTCAACAGATTTTTATTGAGTGATAAAAATCCATAGTACAACTTCCTTCAGAGGGGAAATAAGGCCTCGGTCCCGTGTAGATTGTGGCATGTAAAAGGACCCTGGAAGGTTTGTGAAATTACCTTTCCTCGCAATATTGGTATGCCCTTTTGCTCTTGCTCATAGTTATTCTTGTGAGCTGATTTAATTAGTTGGAAGTACATGTTAAATACCTTAAATAAATAAAAACACAATCTTCTTCATTTTAGCACTGGATTTTTATAGGCCTTACCTCTTTTTATATTTTTCAAACCATTTTTGATAAGTTTTTTCGATATCCATTCAATTAAACTTAGCCATTGAGTAATAATTATCATTTTAGAGTAAATTTTTTTAATAAAAATTATGATTTTTTTAAATGTCAGTGTATCTAATTCTTAGTCCTAACTCTCGGAACACTTGGCAGGGATAGATATTATTGCTTTGAGATAGGTAACCTTTTTAAGCAGGGCTGTGTAGTAAAGTCGGTACGCCAAGTCTTCGACTCCGACTGCTCTATTTTCCACTGTCCTACTCAGACTCTTGACTCCTTCAGAAATCCCTATTGTATATTAATTAAAAATAACAAAATTTACTCCTGTAAAATGCTCCATTACAAATGACTTCATGATAAGCTTCTTTGGCGTTGTGAACTTAACTTAATTTTGAATAAATTTGTCAATCATAACTACAAATATTGGTCCTAAGGAATAAAAAAATATAATATTAAAATTAATATTTACCATATATAGTTATAATAATATAAGTTTTTATTTTAAAGCCGGAGTCAGGAGTTGGTACATTTTTACTGACTCCGACTCCACCCAAAATTGCTCTTGACTACACGACTTAGACTCCACAGTCCTGCTTATAAGGAAATCTTAAACAACTTGTACTGGTTCTGCAATCAAACCAACATTAGTTGCATATAAATATGTAGTTACAAGTTATATAAACTAGATAGGCCTACTGTAGTCATATTGGCATTTTGTCTAGCATAAACTGTTGTGTATTGTAAAGATGACTATTTTTTTTAATGGTTATAATTTGAAGTTGTTTATATTACTAGCATGTTTTCTCATATTTTATTTTGTCATGCTTTTTGTGGTGGTTATTTTCTCTCTTCATTGAATTGTATTATGAATAAAAAAATACAACTATACAACATTTTTATTTTTTATGGTTTTGATTTTAAAAAACCATTCAGATCATCTCGCTTTATATTTCTATTGAGACATTCACTTTTATACTAAAAAATGTGACACCTTGGTTTTATTATAGATTAAAACAGATTTAAAAATCTCACTTCTATTCCCCCCATTTTATCTCCACCCTTTTATTGCTTTTTTTTTACTTGAATGAAGATTTTTAAATATCTTAATAATATAAAAATAGTTTTAACAAAACCTTTATTGCAGTGATTTTACTCTTTTTAGTTGGAATATGAAGTTCTTAAACAACAAACGCAAGGAAGAGATGAAACATTTAAAATCTAAAAACGCCTTATTGGAGATTATTATGAAGTTCTATATGCTAACCCAATCTTCTTTTGGTTTTCGCTCTTGTCTAATTACACTATGGGTATCCAAGGGGGAAGGAAATCTCTAGAGGTTCAATCTCCACTCAAAATGACAGATAAAACAATATATTATTATGATGATAGGCAGAGTTAAAACTAAATAACTATCCATTCATTAATGTCATAATGAGCATTGTTAGTAAAAGAAATATAACAATTATTTTCTATGAAGTGTTGCCGATTTGTTTTAAAAACAACTTTTTTTATTGTCTTTACTAAATACTATTGTTAAAATTTTTGGAAATTCTCTTATTATATTAATTTTGCTCCCATAAATTTCAAGAAGTAAAATAATTACACCTGGACACGGGAATCAAACTTGGGACTTTGGCTTAGTACGTCAATGTTCTAATCACTGAGCTATTCAGGTGTAATTTAATTTGAATACTGCCGAAGACTGGGAGATCAGGGTTCGATTCTGGTCAGGTGCACTGAGGGTGGTTTTTCCTAAATGGTTTTCCACTTTCTCTCTTTCCATGCATATGCGGGTGCGCTTCCTCTCAATTAAACCTTCCTAATCCCTAAACCTTTAGTGTAATTAGTACATAGGCGTATAACCCAAAACAGGTAGTAAGACGCGGTGCTAAAGAATAAATAATTAAAGAATATGATGTTTAGATGCGGCTATAATTTTAATTAACAAATATAATAGCTTGACTATTTAATCTATCATGATATGTGCATTCGTACGATTGTCATTGTACTATTGGCAGCATAAAGCCCTCCTGAGTCGAAGGTGGCATCATTATCTGATAGTGTGTGATTCTAATTGATCACTTATAAGTCAACACTTTGATTACATTCATTCCTGTGTCCAGGTGTCATTTTATATTTAAAGAATATTATAAGATAGGGTCATAGTGCAGGTCTATTGGCTGTTTTAGTTTTTAAAAAAGTCACTTATTCTCACAACCACCATCATTATTTTCTTAAACCTGTTACAGTGGTCACATGATGTAAGGCATTAATCTTGTAACAGATTGGACAGGGAAATCGGGATTTGAAAATCAATCGGATGTACTTAGGGTGATCTCACCTAAATGTTTTCCCACTCTTCCTACAAGCAATCATGTTTTTAAAATCTTTTTACATGTTTATTGTGAAAATGGCAAAAAATTTTTAGCACTAAGCATGGGTATCTCTCACAGCTAGAAAATGTTACTAGGTCTACTTTTATGTATTCATATGTCAAGTCATGTGATATGGTTTTTGATAAATATCACCAATACCTATAAAATAACACTAATAATAACATATCACTGTCGACTGCAAAAAATGTACTTGTATTTTCTTAAAGGTACTCCAAATATTCATTGATAAGAAATCAATGTATATGTCAAAACATCATTATATAATATTAATATAACTGCCAAAACTTAAAATTGCTGAGCTTATGAATAGATCCGGAAGTATGGTTTTGATAGAAAAACTACCACTGCTTTTATTAAAAGTGTGAAATAAAATCAATGTGAAATTGTTTCTTTTATTTTTTACTTGTTGGAATATTTACATTAATATCTTTATTATTCACAATTATATTACATTAATATTTTCCCAATCCACTGTGAGAGTTTAATACTGATAACTGCATTTCACTGTACAAAAATATGAGAAGATAATGGAAAAGAGAATAAGAAATAAAATTAAAGGAAGATGGAGAGAGGAAACATATTTAGGAAACAAGAGGTCTACAATAGACTTGATCTTCGTCAAACTACAACTGACAGAAAAAAGGTATGAATTTGGGAAAGACTTGGTGACGGTATTTATGGATGTGGAGAAGGCATATGATAGTGTGGATAAAAAAAAAGTTTAAAAAGTGATAGAGGAGGCCAAAGGGGAAAGAGGAGTTGCAATGAGGGTGAAAAGCATGTATGAGAATAAACAAGAATTGTGTTAAGACTGAGAGTAGGACAAAGCCTCCAAATAAAAAATGGGAGTAAAGCAGGGGATTGCCCTCTCACCACTACTATTTGTAATGGCAATGGAAATGGTCATGAATAAAATAGAAGGACAAAACTAGAGGAAAGAATGAAAGCCATGATGTTTGCATATGACTTGATGGTAGCGGGGAGACGGAAGAAATATAAGAACAGGAATGGAATGAGGAAGTAAAAGAGTGTGAAATGAAATTTAGCGCAGCGAAGTTTGAAGTGATGGTAATGATAAGGAAGAGGATAAAACCTAGTAATGCTATAAAGTTAAATGGAGTAGAGCTGAGAAAAGTACAGAATGGAAAATAACTTGGAAGTGTGATTGAGGCAAAAGTTGGAAGTAGAGAAGATCTATTGAGAAGAGGACAGCAGGGAAAATTCTAGAGGTGTGTAAGGGATCTGCTTTGTAGAAGAGAAATGCCCTTGAAGTGTAAGGAAGTGTTGTACAAGGTGTACTTTGTACCCATTGTCACCATTGATCTCTATAATATAACTGGATGGACATATACATGCACATTCCAAGGATAAAGGCGTGACGCTCAAGTGTATCGTCTGCTACACTGAGGGGGGGGGACAGATTTAACGGTTTCTTTAAATGTTCTTATGCGAAAACATGTCTCTGATGAATAAAAGTGTTATTATTTGAAATTAGTGAAGTATTATACCACATTTTCCTGAAGAAACATTTACATTAAAGGATATACAATCCAGTTTTACAGGTAATACTGTACAAATACGAATAAAACCTTAGATATTTCAGTTTTTATGTAGTTGTCATCAATGCTGCTTACAGTCTGTCACGACTACACTTATATTTAAAGTTGGTTATTAGCTTGTATATTGGTTTAAGAAACAATATTATATTGAAAGTTCGATAAATATAATGAACAAGGTATCTTAAAACTTGATTACATTTGTTTGAATGACAAACTTTGTATAGTTGCCATGTATTCAAACTATCACTTAGGTTATAGGCTTGTGGGAAGTATTATTATAATACCTGTTTTTTTTTAATTTGGCTCATATCTTTCAGAAACCATATTATGTTGAAATTTCGATAAGTATAATGAAACAAGTTAGCTAAAAATTGTATTACATTTGTTTGAATGACACACTTTGTGTTGAAGTCTTACGTTCAAAAGATAATTTAGGTTATTGGCTTGTAGGAAGTACAGTATCTACTAAACCCTGTTTTTATTAATAATCCCAATCCGTAAGGCCTTATTTCGTACCAGAATACTATCATATATATAATATTTTGGTAGGATAAACGGCAATTTAAAACGGAAGTATAAATTTCCTTCTGTAAGGTCTTTTATGCTTACCAAACACAACTATAGGGTAGTATTCTGGTACGAGATAAAGCCTTACAAGCGAGCTTCCTTCAAAAATCATCGTATATATTAGGCTACATTAACTTATTTAAAGAAAAAACTAACCTGTTTTGAACTTTTATATGCTCTTCAAAGCTTTAACTAACATATTTATTTAATTTAACCATTCACACATTGATGTATCTAATGTATTCAATCAAATTAATGAACGATGTCAAAATGCCACATTTCCGTGTATGGGTGTAAGAGAGAAAGAGATACCCGAAAGTTTCCTTCTCCCTTACAAAATGGTATGCAGACGACAGCTCGAAAATTTCAGCCACAGATGTCCATCCAGTTATATTATAGAGATCAATGATTGTCACACATGAAGCAGAAACATGGACAGTGAATGTAGAAGAGACTAGGAAAGTGGAGGCCATGGGAATGAAGTTTGTGAGAAGCATGTTAGGTGTCACAAGGAGAAACAAGATTAGGAATGAAGTTATCTGGGAAAGAGTTGGGGTACAGGGAGTACATGAGATATTAGAGGAAGCAAGACTGAGATAGTATGTAATGAGGATATAAAATGAGAGAACACCAAAGAAAATGATGGAAATGAAGTATGTAAGAAAAAGACCGCAAGGGAGACCAAGAAAGAGAGCGGGGAGTAGCAGATAACAGAAGGTGTTCGAGTGGGAAGAGAATAATGGAAGCGATAAATGGAGGAGGAGTGGTGAAAGGTGGGAGAAAGATGGAGGCAATTTACTAAACTGACCCAATCACAGCTGGAAACAAATGATGATGATGATGATCTGCTTGCTGTGCTTGCTTTATGAAATTTGCTAGCCTGTGGCTAAGTTTGGCAAATACGTGGACCTTTGCTTTTAATTATATTTATTTATAATAGATTATCATTGCATAGTGTTTTAGCTCAGTTTTTATTATTTACCTAAATGTTTTGGGTTTAATTCCGGCAAAGGGTGGATTATTCACAGTGGTAAATTGAGTCAAAGGAGTGGAGGGTGGGTTAAGTGTTGTGTTTTTCCTCAAATTAAGTTAAGGTTAGGGTTTTCCTCAACTTTAGTTGAGGTTAGGTAAGCTTATTTCACTGTTTTACCTGAATTTATGCATTTTTCTTTAAAGTCACATAAATAGTTATTTTATTGCAACATTTTCTGCAACCTAAAATTTTTCATTTAGAGGTAATTTTTGTCATAGAATGCTTGGTAGTTTTTAGTCATTTACTACAGTGTATAATTGGCTCACGGTTTTACATGCCCTTAACGGTCTAGTCTTGTGTGGTGTTAACACATTAACTGGTTAAATGACAGGAAGCAAATATAACCAAAATTTATATAAATACTAATCACTTGGAAACATACTTTAATTAGAATTTACTTAGGTTTGACTTAATATAATATACATATTTGAAATATTTTTTTTCCACTTGAGGAATAAGCTCACACTGTCAACTTAACTGCCATTCAAAGCTTCAAAAAGGGTTGCATAACTGGTGACTTTCATTACCCCATTTTTTTAGCGTGAGGTATTATTTGCATTTTGATGAGATTGAGGAGTAAACCATAACCTAGTAGTAAAAGACCAAATAACCACCTATAAAACATTTTAAGGTTTTTTGTTTTTGTTGTGTGACTGCATGGTTGTGCGTATTTCGCTATGGTACCTCTAGGTGGCAATGCATGGACTGCGCAGAGCTCGGACTTTGACCAGTATCTGGTGATCGACTTGGGACAGGTCAGGAACATTACGGAGATTGCGACTCAAGGGCGACCATTCTCTTCTGAGTATGTCATGGAATATGCCATCAGTTACGGTACCAATGGACTGGATTATGCTGATTACAAAGAACCAGGTGGCAACACAAAGGTAACATTATAGTTTTGTGTTTTTTATCTCCCGATTTGAACTGATAAATTGAAAGTTTTAAGTTCGAACCATTGCCAACGGACATCTTAAGTTAGAAGACTAGGGTTTTAAACCTTACCTTTATCCTTGACTTACTCAACATTTATAAAAACAATTAATTTATATGATATGAAGATGGAATAGTTGATGACGAGGATAGCTGTAATGGCTCAACCACCTCCATATTCCACCTTCAGCAGAACTGTTAACCCATATGCGGCAAATTTAGCTAGGTTTGTTAAATTAAAAGGACTAAAATACTAGAAACCAACAGATATCACCTGCTCATTTTATTACAAAATCATCTAATTTATAGAACAAGTCTGCTAAATGAACTTATGTAGCTAAAAGGTAAGTCCTTTGCAATATTTTATTCTAATTTCTGTAACTTTATTTTTTATTTTATTTCCACATTTATGTAGAACTTTATGGCTTTATTTAAGGTTTATGGTTGATGGCAGATTTGAAAATAGCATGCTTATAGTTAGCTTACTACATTAGTGTGTCAATAATTATTATAATAGGCTAAAGATTTGCTTCTCTTAAAAGTTGAGTATCTCTATATTCTACTTTCCATTTGTAGTGGCAATTATTTTAGAATTAGTTTGGATATAGGTATTTCTATGTTTTTGAGCAAGAACATGGACCTTTTGTACTTCCTTATGAATTGAAATAAATACCCTGATACTTAGACGATATTGTTGAAATATTCTCAGAACATTAACAAAACAACCATCAGAGACAAATATGCAAACTTTTTATTTTCTCAAATTGCATTGGAATTAAAGAAAAAAAAAACATATTAAAACTAAACATGAATTTGCTAGAAACTAAAATTTTGTCTAAAATTATAACTATAAATCACCCTTAAGGTCTCCACACACTGGCGCGGAAGCGACCAGTTCGCATCTTATAGCCTACAAAGATATCACATCTTCTATAGAACTGTATAAAAATTTAACCCAACCAGAAGAGGAAGCCTTACTTCTGGCAGCACTCATGGACAAAGAAGAACAGCAAGTCAGTTAATTTTGGGTTGTAAAAAAATTTAATAAAGCAAAAAAGAAATAATAAAAAATCCTTCATTTAAAAAAAAAAAGTGGACTCGCGCTATTAATATTCTTCTCCTAGGGATATGCTTGGGGATTTCATCTCAGATTTGATCTTTCCTTTGTATATATTTGTGTGAAAAATCATATGTAACACCATGTAGCTTCATTATTACAATAGCTTTGTTAGTTAAACTACTCATTGTGAATTTTAAAAACGGGAGACAAGTGACGTGGGCAGTGGTCAAACTCGACATACAGAAAATCGAACCGCTGCCGCGAGGTAGATCACTGCACTAGCCACGATGTTGCCCACCTGTCCGGTGCTAGTCTGAACACATCCATTAGATTACCTGTTTACAAATGACCGCCACTGCGTTTTAATGTGGAAACCTTTATTGTATATACTAGTAATCAAATTTGAAAATTATTTGATAATTTATAGTTATTTTTCTTGTTTAGAATTCTGAGTTTGTTTCTTGGTTCTGACTTGAAAAGGTTTTCAGGTATGGTTTCAGATAAATTCTCTCTTAAAATTTTTTTATGATTTAAGTTAATATGTTGACTAAACTTAATGGTGCTATTGGATACAATCTTATTAATTGTAACCACATTAAATAAGATTTTACGCAACATTGATGTAAAATAACTTAACTAAATGTGTTTTTATATTTATCAACTAGCATCTAATGTATATTTAACTAATATTTAATACATATTATTGGATATCTAGTAATTGAGAATTTATTTTTTAACACATCATCGTAGGAGTCACTGGTCCCCTCTCTACTCTGTGTGACTCATCACGTATAAGTTAAGTGGGGTTAATTAAATGTCTCACTTTGGAAAGTCATCTCTCATACATGGCGCATGTGTCTTTTATAACATAAATGCTCAGATGTTTACAGTAGGCCATTGTATCTGATTCATATAGTCATTCATTGATACATTAATACATTTCCTCTCTTGTTAAGTATGCCATGTTGTTTGACCGATCTTTATTTCTAAAAGGGGTTTAAGTGTAGACACTTTGGGTTAAAACTAATTCTTAATGTTAGAGCTTCACACTTTATTTAATGCTCTTATTTCAAATGAAAGATACACATTTTCAGGTGTATAATTTAAGCTTTACTATATTATCAAATACTCTTTGGGTAATATGAGGACTATTGTTACAATTTGTTGTGTTAGAAATAAATGTATATAATAAGGGGCCGTCCTTAAATTACCTAAGGATTTTTAGGCTAAAGAGGGGTTCAGTTTTTTATTTTTTTATTTCAATAGGGTTGGAGAAGGGAGTAAGAATACATCTTACACAAGGTTTTTAATCAATGTTTTTGATAAGAAATAGTTAAAAAAAGTTTTTTTTTAGAAAATAAATATTTATTATTATAAAATTTCACTTGCATTGTATTTATTTATGAGATGTCACAACTAATTTTATTGCAATTATAGTATTCTAACATTTCATGTAATTCACTTGATTACCAATCATTACCGGTATATCTAAAAAATAACTAAATTATTAAAATAACATAATTTACGGACTCTTAAAAAATAAGTAAAACAGAGAGAGAGGGAAGGAAGGAAAATCTTACGTTCTCTTATGTAGGGGGAAGGGTTGAAAATCATGAAAAAAAAAGCCTTGTGTAGTTTATTGAGTTAAACATGATAAGATATATATTTATACTTCTTTGTGCCGTGTTCATTTTTATTTACTTAACTTTGGTCTAAAAATATGTAAACAAAACTTAAAAACTGCTGTCACATCTGCACATGCTATTATCTATAAATACCTAATAATTGTGACTTAATTTTTCAAAGGGATCAGGGGAACAAAGCTCCAAAAATGGTCAAATATTTGCTATTTGAAGTTGAATTGGTATCAAAATAAAATATCTTCATGTTAAATTAAAAGTATAGGCCTATATTATTACAATTATGGCAATAAGGTTTTCACATGGTATTATATTGTGTTAATTCCAAAAACTTAGATCAAGCTAAATATGTTCTTAGTATGTCCACATGATACAACTTAGATTTTAAAAAGCTTGAGTTATTAAAACAAACTCTTATATTCAAGTGAATACAAAAACTACCATTTGTGTTTAAAAATCAGTGAACTATATCGCCAGGTAGAAATTTATAATTGTAATCAACCATATTTATGGAGTTCTAGCGGTAAATAATGTGGGTTTGGTTACGATTTGGTGTAGTGGGAAATATTTTAAACTTACTTTAGTACTTCTTTTTATCACCAAGCAAGGTTAACTCATCTAACAAGCTAACCTGTGTTTTTAAATATGAAGTTTATGATTGTGTGTTGAATGACTCGACTGATGTGTAAGCTACACATCTGGTGCTAATGTTTGATACTAAGGTTTGCACTAAAAGCTTTATGTCTGGCTCTTTGGTGACTACATATCTGTCTCACTCTGTCACTAACCACTTCTTCATGTTCTCTTCTTTTCTTAGTCTCTTCCATCTCTTTGGTTGCAGGGCAGTTAGCTTGGACACCAGAAGAAAGCACGTACTATCATTTTCTAACAATTAATCTGGATGGACCTAAACAAATCCATTCAATAGCGACACAGGGCCGTGAGGGTACGGCAGAGTATGTCACTGAGTACATAGTGCAATACTCGAATGATGGAGAGGGGTGGTTAAGTTACACAAGTGCCCTTGGCGAACCAGAGGTACATAGCCCCTTTGCTGGTGTCTCACTTAAAAAATACATGTTCAAATGGTTATGCCAACACTCTTAGTTTGAAAAATTTTTTAGAAGTTAGTTTTTCATGTATCATTTTGTTTGTATTAAAATATGAATACATTTAATACATTAAATTACTAGATTATTTTTCTTTTACTTTGTGGGGAGAGGTAATAAAAAAATGTTCGCACACTTGAAATATTAGCCCACAAACTTATGAGCTCCTATCTCTCACCTAGGAGGTCGGGACTTAAACCTGGCCAGCGAGCAGCTACATTAAGTTTAGCTAATACACATAGTGGATTTTCACCCTCTCTCCAGACAAATTCTGGCTTAATTACCATTACTACCTTCTTTGAAAGCCTTGTACAAATTATGGTAGCTCATATGTATGTTTAAATAGAAAAAAAAATTCCATTTCAAATTAATCCAACTCTATTTATGATCACTACTTGCACCCTTGGCTGTGCAGGCTAAGGCATTATACTTATGTTTTATGTGGAGGTTGGAGTTTGAATCCAGGCTGGTTTACCTCATGTGATTTATCCCACCAATTTTCTATGGAAATGCAAATGCCGAGGTCTCTGAGCTTCCTTTTTCAATTCTCTGCCTTAAATTAGACAGTTAATTATCTTTGTGTCTGATTTGACATTAATGACAGATAATTTGAATCAAATGCTAATTTTATTATATTACAAATAATAAAGATGAATGGTTATAATGTTTAACATTGATGGCCATTTAGTTGATGCATAATTATTGTACTTAATCTCATTGTATTATTAATTATGATAAATATTAATTGCA
Source organism: Timema podura (assembly GCA_033556935.1). NCBI lineage: Eukaryota > Metazoa > Arthropoda > Insecta > Phasmatodea > Timematidae > Timema > Timema podura. The sequence continues at coordinate 40,788,918 of JAVRXN010000001.1, forward strand.
AGGGTTGTCCAAGCTAGGTTTTTAAGGAAGCAGGAATCCAAGAAATTGTTTGTGCCATAACTAATCATTATAAAAGGGGAAATTTATTTTATTATTAATAGATACATTCAACATTAAGGTTATTATCAATTCATTCTAAGTTGGGAGGGTATTCTAGATGAAATACACCCATTTTATCATGAAAAGGAGATGGGGAAGCCACATTTTAGATCACATGTAGAATAATACTTAGGACCGCGTCTTACCACCCATTTGGGCTATACACTTAAGTACTAATTACGCTAATGAGCTTGGAATTGGGAAGGTTGAATATAGAGGAAGTGAACCCGCATTTGCATGGAGTTAGAGTGGAAAGCCATTAAGTAAAACCACCCCCAGTTCACCCAAACCAGATTCAAACCTCAATCTCCCTGTCCTCGGCAGTCTAGCTCAACACGAAACTAAAACTAGCGCTTTAACCAACTACGCCACCGAGGAAGGTCACATGTAGAAAACCAACCTCATTGCATCCAGGTGAGGTTCCTATTATCCACCTACGCATCACTAACAATCTAGTTCATTGTCAGCCTGGTGCTTTAAATTTTCTGACCACCATTGCTGGTAAGAAAGATGAAAAGAATAGTAACACACTAATGCATAATGTTTATAAAAAAAGTTCTCCTTTTATAATAGTATATTTTCTAAACTACACCATTACTAACATTATTTTAGCGCCAAAGAACTGGTGCTTAACCCTTGGATTTTTACTGTATACAATCATATTTTCAATAAATAACCTATCTGTTTTAAATACATTCTGTAGGTGCATTTAAAAATTTTGTGCATCTCTAGCTGATGAATGATGAGTTCATTATTTTGTGCAGTTTCTTCCTTCATACATTTCTTAAGAATAACTTCTGTTCACATTATCTTTGAGAAATCTCCACAAAAATAAACCACATTAAATAAGATTTAGGTTGCATGAGATTGTAGTATAAAGACATACATACTTAGCACTTATTTAAATACTGGTTGAAGTTATTCACTGGCAACACAATGTAGTGTGCTCATTAATAAAGTATAACTAACACTAGTCTTGTGGAACTTGAAAGGTTCATAGCCACCAAAACGTAGAATCACCATTCAACCCTGTACTGAAACAACTCCATTTAATCCTAAACCTGACCTCCCAAACTCCTTAAAATCTATTTTCTTTTTAACCTCCCATTGACATCTCGGCCTACCAAGTGGTCTTAATCTTCAGGTTTCCCTACTAAAATTTTGTGTACACGCCTGTCATCATTCATATGAGTCACATGATCTCCCCATCCTCAGCATGACTTCCTTGATTATCCTTAACTAACAGAAATATCCGACATTATCCTGGCAACACGCTTTTCTTTGCTTCATACATACAGAAAAAAAATCTTTATTTTATTTCTACTTACCCAGTTTTTAATTAATGTAAAAAATTCATATCTAAATTTTAAAATTCCGGTTTCAAGGTACACAGGGCTACTAATTTTTAAATTTCAAATCTCTGTGTGGTAGATATTGCACAAGTGCTCATGACAAACGCACAAACAAACTTTTTATTTTATTGATATGTTTGAGGATGCATATAAACCATGAAGGTCCCCATACTAATGGTATGGTTTACTGTAATATATACTGTACAGAGTTCTTTTTGGACAACTAATTTATGTTTTTCAAGCTTGTACAGTCTAAATTAAATATAGATAAAATAACAGTGCTTCATTAATAACGAAGTAAGGCATAGATAGCTTGATTGTCACAGTTAATTTTTTTTTTCTTGATGGTTTTAATCACCTTTTATATTCAGTTTTATCAAAACACAAAATGTGTTATAAAGTTCACAAACAGCCCTTACCTATACAATCAAATACATCACTTTTTGATAAGGAGAAGTTTGAGGCATACATGCACATTTTTTAATGTAATAATCTACTATTAAAATTTAGGAGCAGAGAGTCATCAAAATTGGTTTTATTAAGATGGAGTTATTGTTTAAACTAATAATGTAAACTGGCAAACAAGTATTAAATTATTCAAATACAATATTATATTTTGTACATAATAATAGCGGTGTGCAATGCTCACTTTTTAAATGTGCAGCGAAACTTGAACTACACAAAAAGTCGAAGTTGAAGATTTTTGTTGTTGTCAAATATCACTATTAATTTTTAAATTATCCACTAATGCATCTAGATACATATACAATTTAATGGGATGGGAGGATAGAGGGTGGGAGTGGGCGGGGGAATCTCACTATAGTCTTTTATTTAGACATTTCTGAATTTATTTCCGCTTATGTTATATATGTAATTTAATTTAATCAACAGTCTGTTTTAAAATACTGTTTAATAGTTCTAAAATTATTATGTGCTAAAATAACTCTTATTTATTGAGATATTTCAAATCTTTTTGTCATCTATATTAAAGTTTTATTCTTCTTTCAAAATATTTTGAAGACGTATAGGTTATTCTGGGTGTCAGAAGTAGAAATGGAGGAGACTTGGGCTTTGATTTTGACTTTGAAATTTCAAGCTTTGCACACCTGTACATAATAATATCTTCTTACATGAGTATGTGACTCGTCTGACTTATTAGGTAATTTGATACTAAGAGTAAACTGCTCAATTATTTGAACATAAAATTTGACTTTGGGATACCAGCATTTCACTGTTCATAACTATTTGTTTATTTACAAATTTTATTATGCTTGTTAAATAACTACTTTTTTTCTTTGTAATAAAAATAATAATGTTGAGCATAGTGAAAATAATGAACAGAATGCATGAATTATTTCAACTGTTAAAAAAGTAGATTTTTTTAGCAGTATTGCAATACCATTATTGAATGTTTTAGTGAAAGTTACTTCTATCCAAGACAATCTAATTATCTATTTATATGTCCATAACAATACATTATTTAACTATATGGTGTCATATAATGGCTCTCAATAGTGCATGCAGTTCTTGTGTGTAATATGCATGAATAAATAATAGTACAGGTTGAAACTCTCTAGTCTGGCAACTTCTGTGGCTCGGTACGTTTTGAATCTGCCATAATTAGTTTGAGAGACGACCATCAGGACTGTGTTATTAACATTGCAAAGGTGCCAAAGTTGTTTACTTCTACAGCCTAGTGTTTTGGTTATACCTTCTTGTTTTGACTTGTTTTCTGGCTGTACCTAATTATGTCTTGGGAGACCAAGAGTTGTGAAAGATGGTTTATTATTTCATGTTTTAAGCTGTGTTTCACCTTCTCTGGCATAGCATTAAGTACGCATAGTGATATGGCAAGCATAGGGTGTTCTTAAGAGGAACTATATGGTCCGGTACTTGTTAGGTCCCAAGGGTATCAGACTAAAGAGTTTCAACCTATAGTTACTAATTTACTAACTTTTTAATGGTTCACCTTTGTACTAACACGGAATTGATGTTTGGATGGGTACACCCAGTTTACCCTGAAAGGTAGCACACTTACCTTGGAAATACACTGTTGTGCAGCTTATAAGACCACACTAATCGGTCTAGGTAAGACTATCTGCCAGGCTAAATGAAGTGTAAAAAAATATTTTCTTTATTCTTATTATTGATGTTCTAAAGGAGAACTGAAGATTCTTGCATATGAACACACTGTATGTTTTTTAATTCACTTATTAGAATATATATAATAACTTTTTATCATGGTTGCATCCTGATGTGTGTTCTAGCATTTTTAGTTATCAATTAGTATTAATTACATTTTTATGGTTTAACCTGTAAGACTTAAGTTCTAATTATCTTCTGTCCTATTCCATAGGAGGCCATCATGCTAAAAGGATATTAACACATATAATATATATTTTCTTTATGTGGTTTGGAAATGCAGCAAACTGCTTTTATTTATTGCATTCATTGCTATATCTGAAAAAGTTATACTTTTGGCATTGTTTCATTTGATTGTATGCATAAGCCTTTTGATTTAATTAGGTATACTTATTCAAGTACTATGATAGCATCAATTTAATTCATATAAGCAACAATTGATTATATGCCAACTCTATCATTGTTAAATCACTTCATAAACATAGTTTCAAATATAAACGTCATGTATTTGTACTTATTAATATGATTTTGTTTCCTCTCTACAGATGTTCAAAGGAAATATTAATGGAGACTCGATAAGGAAAAATAGTTTTGAAGTACCTATTATAGCTCAGTGGCTCCGTATCAACCCAACAAGATGGAGGGATCGCATTTCCCTACGGGTGGAGCTTTATGGCTGTGATTATGGTAGGTTCGCACTAGCTCTAACACACTCTGATTGCACAAACTATATTTACTTCAGTCTTTATAAAAATCATGAATTCAAGGGTGTGTACACCCCCCCCCCCTACTCCCCCTCACAAACACACACTTGCATATTTAAAAAAAATAAACAATCTCTTTGTTTATAGAATCACTAAAGTTAAGCAACCCTTTAAAAGTAATGACATACTTCTTTGTGTTTGATAAAGGCAACAGTGCAGAAATATTACTCTATTTGTGTTAAAATGTGTGTGTGTGTGTGTGTGACTATACCTCAGTTTTAGCTTCTGTGGTGCTGACTGACAGCTCACAGCTGACTTCTGACGGCTTTGAAAAGCTACCAGACCAAATTATGTATCCCTACGCCGAACCATATGATCTGCAAAAACCATGTCTTTATCAGTTGTCACTTCTGACAGTCAAAATTTAGGTATATACCTAACTGTTGACTTTCAGAAGTCAGCTGTGAGCTGTCAGTCAGCACCACAGAAGATAAAACTGAGGTATACTTCTACTGTAGAAGACAGAAGAAAGGAAGAAGATGTCACCTTTGTGCATTGGATTCGTCCCACATTTTTCCTCTTTCCCTAGGTGGGCTTTCTTCATCAAATTTACTCTTAGTAGTTGATTTTTCTTTTTTCTTTAGTTCTATCAATTTCCTTTACTATAAAATTATTTAGCCATTGGGCCACCTCATTTTTATACATTTGTGTAGTAGAGGTAGAGTGGAAAAGCATCTTAGGAAAAACAACCTTCAGTAAACCCGACCAGTTTAAAACTATGACCTCTTAATCACCATCACTGGAAAACCAATCTATTGCAAGATTAATGCCTTAGACCATACAGCCACCAATGCTGGTACAAACATTTAGTAACTTTTATTCTAGCCATTTTCTTAAGGAATAAATCAAACCCATAATTTTTTTCACGCAAAAGTTATTTCTTTTTTTGTTTAAAGTAAGAGAAAGGCATAGAAATATAACTCTTATTGAGTTATTTTACTGCGTCTCAGGGCTATTTGAGTGATTATACTATGTTCCTTTTGTCAGACTTTTTTAATTGCTTTAAAATTTTCTTTTTGCTGTTGCAACTATCAAAGATTTATTGTTGCTACTTCAGTAAAATGTGTTGCTATGAGGTTAGGTTTTACTAGTAAGTGCTCATCCAAATCTTTTATAGTGTTACCCGTTTGAATTTATTATTTCTTGGTGCAAGCGAGCTTTAAAAAATATAATGGGGCAAAATAATAAATCATTTGTGACCACCATACTCTGTTTATAATTTATCAACACCTTTTTAGATGGTGGAGTTATTATATGATTAAGAATTAATAGCCAGAGCTATTATTTATGCTTATTAGTGGGGATCACTCCACCTAGATATCATATTCCAGGTGTCATTTTTCAATTTTCAGAATATATTATATGATTGATAAATACTTTTTTAGGTACTGATAAATCAATTTGTTCAAGATAGTCAGCTACCTAAACCATTAATATACGGGAATGGACAATTTGCACATTAGCTTACTGAGAATTGTTTTTCCAAAATGGTTTTCCACTTTCCCTTCATGCAAATGCAAGTACACTTTCAATAAATATAACCCCAACAGGGAGTAAAGGCCCTGACACAGACTCCATATCCGTAGTTTGTACTCTGTGATCCTGGTCCATAAGAAATTCTACTCGCGATTAGAGACTCAATATCAATAATCCCGTGATTGTTTCAACCATTAAGATAGTAAGAGACTTCGTCCAATCAAAAAAATTTAAAAGAAAATCGTCTACATCAAGGAGCGAGTGTCAAGCAGTCAGCTGATCATATAAGAATTAAAGAAACCAAAAACAACTTTGTTGAGAAAATTTCCAGTTTATACTAAAATGTAGGTTAAGTACACTCACAAGAAATATATTTATAACTCTATTTTAACTATCAAACTTAAAATAAATACGAGTTTGCAATAGCCTGAAAATGCAAAACAGATGTACTAGTATTTTGTATGAAAACAAAAAAAGCACTTTTAATATTTTTATTAATAGGGTTGTTGAACCTACAAAAGCAAAGCCAATATTTATGAGAACTTGGTATTTCAAGGTGTCTTCTGGGTCACAAAATTCACCAAAGTCACGAAAAGGTTACAAATTGCAAAAAAGTTTATGAAAGTCCCTGAAAAGTCACGAATTTTCAACATTTTAGTCATAAAGTCACAAAAGTATTGTTGTTTGAATTTCCCATGCATCATAACAACGTGAACACGTCGAATTTCAAGTCACCCGCTCATGATGTGATGCACTAGCCGCAAATTGCCTGATTGTTTGTACTGTAATACCAAGGATAAGGTTAACGTTATCTAGTTAAAGTTTAATGTTCTGTGTGATTGCATTATGCCTATATATGTATTATATAATGTTCCACCATTTACCGAAGGAATTTTGTGGTCAAAAAAAGGTCACCAAAAAGTCACCTATTTTTATGTTTACCAACTCAGTAGACATCCTGTATTCCTCAGAAAACATTTTCCTAAAAGCTGCTCTTCCCGGGGTATTTAGATTTTTAGAAATATGTTTCTGAAATTGCTCCATGTGTAGCCATATTTTCATTTTGTATATGTTTCCATAATGACGGATCTTCTCACTGCCATTCGGTTTTTATTTCAATGCGCATGCATGTATTTACTCGACTGTGATTGGTAGTCCGTATGAACTATTCTGTAGAAAGTAAAAGTTGAGCAATTTCTACGAAGTAAGGACTTACAGATAAGGACTCTGTGGCCAGAGCAATCTGATACTGTGGCATCGATTTCTTATGGAGAACGGACCTACGGATACGGAGTCTGTGTCGGGGCCTTAAGACGCTGAGCTAAAAAAACTAACACATTAGCACAATTATTACATATACGTATAACCCAAATGGGTAGTGAGACACGGTGACAAAATTTTTTTTAGATAATGTTCATATTTATTTGTTATTGCTTGCATGATGTTAAGAAAGTGCTCTAATAAGTAGTTATATGTCTTTGAAGACAAGCTTAAAATGACAATGAGATGCAAATTTGAACTTGACATATTCAGTTGCCGACAACCTTTACTTCAATGGCACGGCCCTGGTACGCTGGGACCTCATGAGGGATCCTATCTCGGCCACACGAGAATCGATCCGCTTCAGGCTCAAGACAACTGCTGCAAATGGTGTTCTCATCTACAGCCGTGGCACTCAGGGCGATTACGTCGCACTGCAACTACGTGACAACCGTTTGCTGCTCAATATTGATCTTGGTAAGCTGCATTACAAGCTGCGAATATATTTTCTTGTTTCAAATATACTGTGGTTTCTCTCAGACACTGTAAACCAATCAATTTTTATAATATGCATATGGAATTTATTTTGCAAAAATTGTGATGTGTACTTTTACAAACGACATTCTATCTGTATATCTTTGAATCTGATAGTATAAGATATGTTTTTGCCAATGTCAAAAAAGAGATTTTATAATCAAATTGTTTATCATATCTAGCTATGCTTTTTTTTAGTATATTAAGGGAATTAAAAGTGATAACCATTATTTTATTATAACATTATTAATTCATGTGGAGCAGTCATAAAAATATATTTTTTGGACACTAGAAAAAATGATAACCCGAGTGTCTCATTTGGTAAAGTATTGGCAGATTAAACGAAAATCTCAAGGATAGAGTTAATGTCAAGGACAAATTTTCAAAAAGCTGGTATAAATTAATTATTTTTCGTAGAATAGTTTTCTTAGCTTTTGCTAAGTGTGGATTGTCCATTATAGGTGCTGGTATCATGACAAGCTTGTCGGTGGGAAGCTTGCTGGATGACAACATTTGGCATGACGTGGTTATCTCTCGCAACAGGCGAGACATTGTGTTTTCTGTGGATAGAGTGGTGATCCGGGGCCGTGTTAAGGGCGAGTTTTACAGACTCAACCTTAACCGAGGGGTGAGTCTATAATTCATTCTTAACTACTTCACACATCTATATAAATTGTCCTTAGACATCAAAAAAGTTAACCAAGCATAGACTAGATGCTTAAGCATATTTAAATTTAATTATATTTAAAAACGATGGTAATCCATTAAAAAAAAGACGATTGTCTCTTAATATATTTTTTTTAAGTTGATTGTAATTACTTTATTTCATATTTAGTTCAGTGGGTAGCAAGCAATAAACTGACTGGGCTTTTGGTCTCGAGTTTATTCTTGGCACGAACAAAAGATTGATCTTTTTGAAATTAGGGCTTCCTCTTTCACAATTATGAATTGACAGTCAGGGGACTGGGTGTTGTGTTTGTTCTATAAAGTTAGTTTGTAAATTATGTACGCTCAGCTGATCTGGGGAATCAAGAGTTGAAAGCAATTTTGGGTGGAGTCGGGCAAATCTATTCAAATTTAAATTCACAATGTCAAAGAAGCTTCCCATGAACTAATCTGTATTGGATAATTTTACTGCAGTAAATTTTTTTATCACTAATTAATTTACTCTATCCATTTCTGATGGATTCAGAGTAAAAGTCAGACAGTAGAAAATAGAGGAGTTGTAGTCTGAATTGAAGGCTTGATGTATCGACTCCACAGTTCTGGCTGTCACTCATTTCAAAAGAATTATGTTAAATAAATAAAATAACATTAATTAAATTTAACACTAAACTATTTTATAACCAATGATCTATGACATGTTAAGTACAATTAAGTGACAGCTGCTTAATTTATAGATGTGAGTATTTAAATCATGATTTGGTGCTTACAGTTCTATATCGGTGGAGTTCCGAACAAACAAGATGGCTTGATTGTAACCCAAAACTTTACTGGGTGTATGGAGAATCTCTATCTCAACTCGACTAACATCATCAGAACAATTAAAGAAGCCAACTCTTATGAAAATTATTTTGTTTACGAGAAAGTTAACACTATTTACAGCTGTCCAGTAAGTATAGCTTTAAAAATTTTAGTTGAAAATGGTGGAAGGTGAAGCTTTATTTCAATTTCACTAGTTTGGCTAGGTTAATTTGTTTCATATTATAATATTCTTAAGATATAAAAAAAAATTAGGGCTGAGCTAATGCTGTTTGCCTATCTGATCATCTGCTGATAATGGCACAGTTGTTAAACTCTTGGGAGACCTTTGTCCTCTGTCCTATTGCTAGCAGAAGGGGGAGTGGGGCGTGGCTGCTAGTGACTAAGGGGCTGTCCTTAAATTACAAAGGGTTTGGGGAAGGAGCAGTTCAGCATTTTATTACTTTTTCTTATGAGGGGTTAAGGGGGTTGAGAATCCATCTTATCAAAGTTTTTTTAATCAATGGAAAAAAAATCCAACTCTTCAAATATCACTTAAGATAGGGGGTGGAGGGGGGAATAGAAAATTTTGCGATCCCTTACAATGAGGGAGGGAAGGAAGTTGTATTGCAGGAAGGATTATCTTTGCAAGGTCATCCAAAAGGTAAACTAGCCATCAAGCAGCTATCTGCACTAAGAAAGGAATATTCAAGGGAAGTTAGAAATAAAGAACCATCAGAGGTTTCAAAACTACATCATGGATTAAGGACTTATCTTTATTTCAATACTTTAATTAATTTAAGCCTGTGCAAATCCATAATTTTCATTTTCGAATTGAATCCGAATCTTGGCTAACTTAGTTGAATCGAATCCAAATCATGTATCATGCATAAACTAATTTTTTAGTAGAGTTTGAATTGAATCTCATGCCTAAAAAAATTTCTAGTTGGATCTGAATCAAATCTCATGCTAAGTTTATTTTATCGATTGAAGTCCTAGATTAATCACATTCTTTAAAAAATAGGATTGAATATTTTATTTTAAAAATAGGTTCAGATCGGAATCAAACCATTTATTTTGTGCTTATTATGATAATCTTTCAAATCAAATTGATGTTGACTATTTTACTATATTATGTTACCAATCCAATCCACCAATAAAATATTTCAAAAAATAATGCTAAACATTTTAGACAAAAAAAAATTAGACAAAAAAAACCCGTATTAAATAAATAAATAAATAAATCTCAAAATATAAACAAAACACATACTTCACACCCTTTTTAATCATAGTATAGAGGGTCTGTTAAAATCCAAATAAAATGTGGGCTTAGCTAATTTTTTAAAATATAAGATATTTAATGTCCCATGTGTGATTTCTTTATGATCCGCAATTAAAGTTAATGTCTCTAGTCGCTCTACCAAATAACAGGTTTCTGGTCTGATAATATTAATTTGTTAAGGATGAATTAATTAAACTCAAATTTTGAGCTAAACCCATCAAATTTGAATCTAAGATTTGTTTGGATTCTAAATTTTGAATCTAATTTGAATCATCCAATATTAGGATTCAAAACATCAAATTGAATTAGAATATTAGTAAGATTTGGATTCGGAACTTAGTACTATTTAGATTTGGGTTTGAAATTTTGAAGGTTCGCTCCGGCTTAGATTAATTCAACACTTGATACTTACCATAAATAATTTTAATATTAATAAAGCTTATTTAAATTTTGACAAATTTAAAGAACAGAGAATTAAAAAAAAAATCTAAAATTAATATATATATTTGTATTCTGTACAAAGTTTTTCAAAATAAAATTTCTAGACAAAATTACCAAAAACTTAACTCTGTTAAAATTGGAGTCAATTTGACCGAAACTATCTTTAAATCGATTGTGTTAGACTAGACTGCTAATGACCAGGAGATCGAGGTTTGAATCATGACCAGGTGTACTGAGGGTGCTTTTCCAAAATTGTTTTCCACTCTCCCTCTACACAAATGTGGGTACACTTCCTCTAAAATTCAACATTTCTCATTCCTAACTAATAACTTAATTAGTACATATGTGTGTAACCTGAACAGGTGTGCGGTGCTAAAAAAAACTATCTGTAAAATGTGTTAGGATCAATAACAATGTGAATTAACTATATTTGAATTAACTCAAAGCTTTCATTAAAACTTGCATAAGCAAACTTACTATACCAGTACTGAACAATATATAGATGACCAACACGAATAATTGTTTTTTAGTATCATTACTACATAATATTATCTATATGATATTAAACCTAAGGATTAGCATTAGTGATTGGCATGATTGGGACAGCCCTAATAAAATACTATAAAGGGATTATCATGGTTGGAAATATGTTCTATTTATCAAATTCAATGTTAATTTGTTACTCCTAAGATTACAAGCACCATAGTATTTTGAGATTTACTCTCCTTTCTAATAATATGAAACGTATATTATCTGAATTCTATATCTAACTTATTAACTAAGAGTAGTCATACTATTTTAGTTAAGCCAAAACATTTTAGATGTTTATTTTACAATTGTTTTATATGTAAAATAAAATAAGTTTTCCCCTGTGGATTTTATTGTATGTGTTTTTTGGGGGGGAGGTGGGGCTGTAAAGTGGTCTCGGTAAATTGTGTGTGTTTGTGTGTGTGTGTGTGTGTGCGTGCGTGCAAACTCAAATATTTTTGAGTATCAATTTTTGAATTATTCTTGCATTTTCAAAAACTTAACCAGTAAGCACAGATTGTTTCATCCAATTTCACAACACATTTCAATATACATAGCGATTATTAATAGAAGTGAAGAATATATTTTATTCAAGTTATTTTAAATATTCAAATTACTTCATTTATTTGTTCACTTAAACCAAACAAATGTATCCTTTGTCAAGAAATCATAACAATATTTCATTTAGGCTTATGCAGTCTAGTTTTTTGATGCTATTAGTGTTTTGTGTGTTCATAATAATATATAGAGTGATTTTTTTATTAATTATTTTGCTATATAATATGACTTTTTTTTTTGGCAATTAAAGTTTTGAATTACAGTTGGAATATATTTCACAAGACTTCAAGTCAACATTTTGCTGACTATATTTAAATTAATTACGCCAGTGGTTATACCAAGCTGTCGTGAGATTTTATTACCTATTAAAATTCAAAATTATTTGTTAGAGATGTCACGATACCTGTTTTTCTCGATTCTGAAACATTTTCTTTTTCATTATTTCTCCAAGCATTATTGCTTAGAAAATATGACATGCCTGATACCCTACTCCCTCCTGAATGTGAAACTTGGACTCGATCTTTACAACACATGTCGTTTGAAACTTTGATCTTAAAATCTTATAAATATTTATTAAACACACTAAAATTCTTCAAAACTGAAAATCAAAACCAAGAATTCCAATAAACTCAAAATTAATGCAATAAATTGTGGATTTTAAAAAGAAAAGAACACATTTTACACAAAGTTACAAAAATTTCAAGTTGTCTGGCATAACAGATCCAACGCACGTTAGTTCTTCAGAAATTAGTGATGAAGTTTTGGCAACGATATATCGATAATCTAGTGAATTAAAATAAATATAACGGTTTTTTGCTTCATTTTTATTAACTATGTTGATTTTTGTTCTATTTTTATTAAACTTATCTTATTCAAAGAGCTAAATAAAACATTCACAATAGAAAAGCTACAAAGAATATAAGTTAATTACAGGAGACCAGCCATTCTAATTTGATAGGAATATCGTAGCTTTCGTTATACACATTGTGATATATCAATTAATGATAGATATTACTGAAAATTGCCATCCCTAGTCTACCTATTATATTTTAATTGTTTGTTTAGAATCGATTCATATATTCTGCCGGTTTCCCTTGACTATTACTTTTAAATAAAAATGTTTCAAAGTAGTTAAGTTTTTACCTCTTGTTACTGTCATAATGTCAGGTCGTATTTATTATATTTGAGACCATTTATTTTTAATGTAAATCATCACAAAATGTTAGTGTTGTATTATATTTGGGCCATTACGTTATATTTACAATTTGCCGGCATTTAAGTGAAACTGCGATTAAACTAATATGAGAGATAATTGACTCTCACCTATTTTGAATGTTGCTCTTTTGCTTAGTTGCCAGTTTTATTGAGAGCTAAGAATCAAAGTAGCAAGAATCGTAATATTAAGATCGATTCTCTATTCTTTCGATACCAGTAAGAATCGAGGGTATCGAGGTATCGAGGAATCGAGTTTGACAGCCCTATTATTTGTATTTGATTTGAAAATATTTGTGACTAAAAAAAGTCACCATTCATACACTCCTGTATAATTGGAACAATATTTCTGTGGCATATATTTACTCCAAACTATTTCCATTGTTTATATGAATTTGGTTTATTTTTGTTTTTTGTGCTCTTAAAACCTACTTGTGATTTTTTTTTTCTCCAGGAACCACCAATTATTCCAGTAACGTTCTTAACTAAAAACTCTTTTGCAAGACTAAAGGGTTATGACGGTGCCCGTTCCCTAAATGTTTCATTTTCTTTTAGAACTTATGAGGAAGATGGTCTTTTACTTTTCCACAAATTCCTCTCTGATGGGCAAGTAAAGGTTTGTGTCATTCATTTTGATTTTATTTTAACTACACTCAATTATAATTAATTTACTTTTTAAAATAAGATTTGATTTTTATAAAAGGCAGAGTAATCTCTTGTCTCTCTTTTATCTGGATTTATGTACAAATATTCCCATTTATCATGTTATTGACCTAGCATAGTGGTTCCCAAGCTTTGGGGTTGTAAGGGCCAAAAAATGTATATAGTAAGACACTGGTTCTAGAACAATTGATTCAAAACAAATAAGGTTTTTTTTTTTCACTGAACTTGCTGTTTCTGAAAAATTTGTTTAACAATTGGCTAAATGATCTTTTAATCATGGAAATTGATACTAAAATAAAGATAAAAACAAACTAATAAATGCAAATTTAATGAAGAAAGCCACCTAAGGAAAGAGGAAAAATTAGGTAATAATCCAATGCACAAAAGATGACCTCTTTTCCTTTATTCTGTCTTCTATAGTAGAAATTGTCACACAAACATTTAAACACAACTTGAGTACTATTTTGCCATAGTTGCCTTTACTAAACAAAAGAAGAAAGGTAATACACTTTACATAAACACTAAACTACTCCATTTTGAATGTTTCCATCCACCTTTCTTGTTCCTTCTTCCAAATATAACATTGTGAAAAGGTTTGGGAACCTCTGGCTTATCATACATTATATCTCAGTGATCTGACACTTAATACTACTGGTTTTGTAATATGTACTCTCTAAAATAGCTTTGAGCAGCCTGTACTTACTACCCACTCGCTTTGGTGTTATCATGGTCTAAGGAGTCACTCTCGGGTACACTTCCTCTGAATTCAACCTTCCTAAGCCCTAACACATTATAATAATTAGTATATAGGCGTATAACATGAAAGGGTAGTAAGAAGCGGTGCTATTAAAAACACTTAATACATACAGATCAAACATACTTTATACTTACTTATCATGCATTGTTGCTTGCCGTTAACACAATACTGGTGGCTACCTTTACAGTAAACAAATATTTTATTGCACAATTGTTTATAATATTCCATTCTAATTTTACTAAATTCACTCAGCCATAGGCTGGAAATAGTTTATGATGATGATGAGGATGATGATATAATCTTATAAATCATGTTATTATCTATCATAACATGCATTTCAATTACCTTCGATTTTTTAATATGGATATTAATTTGTAATATACATAAAAGCTCAGAATGGCATTAATTGGACATAAATTAGAATTTAAGCTGTACATATTTTTATTGTTTAACTTGTTTTTTTTCTCTTAATCCAAATTGAAGTTAACACTTTTTTTTAAGTCAAGTCAAAGTTTTGAAACTTCACACACCCAAACAGTATAAACAGAAATATATTGTGGCTACTAATTGTTGGGAGGTATAAAGTAGATAAGTTTTGCAACCCTACCCCCCCCTTATTAAATAAAAAAACTCTGTGTGTTGAATTAATATATTTCTAACAGCCCTTTGATGACTATTAGTTTTGGGACACTTTAAATTTATTACTTCCATCCCTTTGTTGTGCACTAAGTGGTTGGTCTTGAAAACTACTCCTCCCCAATTAAAAATGTTGCTGGTTCTTTTACCATCACCCCTCTTTATCATAGCATATAGTAACTGCCCAAGGCACAGAGACTCACGGCCTGTTGTTTATTCCACTTTGTAATCTCTACACCATGAGTCCCATGATCATTCCACCTGTCTCCTAGCAAAAATATGAAGAACAAAACTATTTGTTGAGTTGTGGTCTGCAGTGTAACTGAGGACTATTATTTTTACACTAAATTGCACCCATATTCAGCTCCCCAATTTTTTGTGCCATAATCATTGATGGTCAAATCGGTGATTGGCATCAGCTCAAACGAAATTATGGTTTTATTTTATACAGTAGCTCAGCAGTTCAATTTACATTGTTTCTTAAGGGGGCTGCCTTGGTAAGCGAGAAATTGCCGCGCAGATGTTCACTTCTAACACAATATTTAATTCTACAATGCATTAGTTCAAAATAAGGTTTATGACAACATAAAGTCTAAAGATTCCAACAGGGTTATTTTTCCTTAACAACCCAGATTGAGTTTTATTAATAGAAAAATGTGTGAAAATGTGATGCTAGTTTCATAGTTTTCTTTCCTTTCTTTCTTATTGACACAACAAAGGTGGATGAAGGGTGAAAAGAAGCATAAGCTTAGGTAGAATAGAGAAGTAGTGCCAGAAAACTACACAGACCATTGTATTTTAAGCCTTGTGGTCTGTAATAAATACAATGATAGAATAGTAGGAAAACAATAGAGCATAAATAAAATTAAAATCTCAAACACATATTTACATACACTTAAATATTTCGATGCTATTCTAACATCTTCCTATTATGCTATAATAACATCAAAATATTGAAGTGTGTGTAAATATGTGTTAGTGTTTTTACTTTTATTTGTGCTATATTGTTGTTGGTTTTTTACTGATTGTTTTTACTCATTGCACTTTATTTCATACATATAAGCCTTGTGGTCTGACATTGGCGCACACAAGTTATGCTGTTTTTTTTTTTCTTTTCTTTTATAGCTATTTTTAGATGATGGTAAAATCAAGGTAGATATAGTGACCAGTGGTAATCCAAGAACAATATTGGATAACTATGATGAAACATTTAATGATGGAAGATGGCACACCGTTATCCTTAGTATAGAGACAAATAGCCTCATACTCACTGTTGACAATCGCCCAATGAAAACTGTGAGACTTCTATCCATGACCACTGGAACTGTTTATATGGTGGGAGGTATGTACCAAGCTATATTGTATTATTGAAATCTATGTAAAAATAACAATCCAACACCCTAGCTCAGTCGGTAGTGTGTGTGTCTACTGAGCTAAGTGTCCTGGGTTAAATTCTCGGCATGGCCAAAAAAATTATTATTGTTGAAATGTGGGCTTACCCTTCCACAGTGATGAATTAATGGCCGGGGACTGGATATTGTGTCTTTCCTTGTCTTAAGTTAGATTATAAGGCATAAGAAGCTATGACAGGCTTGAGAGCCGGTAGTGGAAAAATATATGGCTTGAGTAAAAAACTGGCTCATGTCATAGGCTGAAAACAGTAATGGATGTAAAAAATTAATCAAGTTAAAATGTGTTTAGTTTGGATATCACTAATTCTCATTAAAATTGACATAATTGACCATTAGTCACATTTAGAAGGCCACATAATCAATTTCGTGGACATATTAAATTTAGTTTCATTTTGCTTATGTATAGTGGATTAAAAAAAGTGACAATGAACTGTAACATTTTTTTGATAATAATTTTACTGTGCTAAGTAAAAGTTTGTAAAAACACCTCTCCTGATATTTTGGTGTCCCTAGCTATTGATGATCTAAATATGTAGGTATTTAATATATTTGAAATCTTATCAAAAGCTGAAAGTTAACAACATGAGCAAGGCAAACACAGAGAAACTTAATATTGATCACTTTGACATTGCTACAATTTTCATGGGATAATGCTAAAATAATGACATATTAGTAGTTAGTTGGTGTAGGCCTACCTATCTGCTCTTAGAAGAGTAAATTTGTTGGATGGCTGGTTGGATGGGTATTTATTTATTTAGCTTACTACCTGTTCGGATTATACGCCTAAGTACTAATTACGCTAATGGGTTAGGAATTGGGAAGGTTGAATATAGAGGAAGTGAACCCGCACTTGCGTGGAGGGAGAGTGTAAAACCATTTATGAAAAACCACCCCTAGTTGACCCGAGCGAGATTCGAACCTCGATTTCCCATCCTCAGCAGTCTAGCTCAACACAAAACTAGCGTGGTAGCTAACTATGCCACCGAGGTGGGTGGGAAGGGGTGTTGCTCGAATATATTTCTATAATGGTTAATTGGATATTGAAAATTATCACATGATGAGTAGACGATTAAAAATCATGTAAATAACAAATCTTTATGACATTTTAATTTTTCATTAAACACAAAAGACACATTTTCAAAGTTTCGCTTGATTTATATATTACTTAAAAAATTAACTTTTGAACAACTTTTGTCACTAAAGACCACTCATTGTTTGGCTCAAAAAATAAATCTACATAGAGTTTTAGAATGACATCAAAGTTCAAAATAATCAACCCATCCACTACCTATCATTGTTTAACTGTACAAAGAGACTCTTGTTTTTTAGGTGGATTATATGGCACTAAAGGTTTCGTCGGCTGCATGAGGATGATAAGTATTGATGGAAATTATAAGCTACCAACTGACTGGAAGGAAGAGGCAAGTTTATTTTATTTATTTTTATTTGGTGTAGCGTTTTAAAGTTAAGTCTGAATATTCTAATAGACGCAAATAAAGAAGAAAGACTTTTAATTTGTCTGATAAAAATTAATGATAAAACACTTTTATTGTTAATCTTTAAACTTTTTGACAGTATGAACAAACATATTTCTCTTAATTTTTATTTTTAATAGGGATTAGTTCTCGCAACCTTTGAATCGTTAAGGATATTTGAGATTCAACGATTTGAAAATATTTCAATCTTAGATTTAAAAATTTTTTTAACTGGTTTTAGAGCCATAATCTTAACTTGTGACTTAGCTCATCATAAGTATAGGACAAACCTAACAAGACCCTTAAACAATAATTTGCCACTTAACTGAATGTGAATTCATATTAGTACGGTGAAATATCCTTTAACGGACACCTCTGAATAGCGGATTCTTCTTAATAGCGGACAGTTAAATTTTCCCCAGCAAAATAGAATGGGCTCTTGCAGTGAAACAACTTACCAATAACAGACACGAGCACTGCTACAGATGCATATTTATGCATAGCACACTCTAACCAGTAGAAAAAAAAGTGAAAATACCATTCCATATACAGTATTTTTCTGTAAGCATGTCAGTTAAAGTCTGTTCATCAAAGGTTTTTACCTGGATGACAGTTCAAAAATCATATGTTTAGGTTTTGGGTTTCTTACACTTGTAAAAGATCACTGTTTTGTTATGAATGTTAAGTTTTTTAATCACATGTTATATTTTACATTTAAAATAATGTAAACTTAAGTTTTCTTACTCTGTTTCATAACTTTTAATAATTTCATTTTACCCAATCCGAAACTATATTTTAAACATAATTAAAAGTACTTATTCTCCGTTTTGGAATTTTATCTATGATGTGTAAAATAGTGCATACATTAATACCTTTAAATACAGGCATCATATTTACTTGGAAAAGAGAAAATACTTATAATTTTTTATATATATAATAATTTATTTTAGAATTAATTTTTGTATTTTGAAAATTTAACTGAATTAAATATTGTTATCCACTGCATGGGTGCATCATTGTAAATAACTTGTTTCTGTCACGTTCAATCACATGGTTTAAATTCATCGGTCACCATTTTGAAGCTATGTTAGTTAGACCGTTTGTGAAAGTGATGTTAATAATAATTATTTTAAGTGGAATAAAACGATAAATAAGTTTTGTGCCCGATCTCAAATAAATATATAAATAATATTGGCCTAAATTACTGTGGTTAACTATCAAATTCATACATTACCATATCTTTTTATTACAGTTATCCAACGTGACAGATGTCAGCTGTTGGCATAGGGATATATTAGGCATTATTTCTAGTAACTTTTTGAGCTGTTATCCAAGTAAACTAAGGTAGTGAATGTATTATATATCATTATCTCTCAGGAAATGTGAGCATTCCTGCCTTACCCCTCTAGGGAAAGCTTTTAAAACAACCTACATATTAATAATGACTACAGTAATTAAAGATAATACTTCCATATACAGTACAGAAGGTTTACTGTTCACATTTAATTTTATTTGCGTATTCTGTGGATATGCAATCTTTACTGTATGAATCTATCATAAAATGCTGCACAGTGCAGTAATTATATTGTTTTAGTTAATACAGCATTTAGATTTAATATCTAATAAATAATTTTTTCAAATGATGGACACTTCTTAATAACCAACATTATTTTGGTCTCGAAAGGTGTCTGCTATTAAGAGATTTCACTCAATAACAAAATAAGTTGTAATGGTTTAATTTTTTTTTTCTTTAACACAGTGGTTCCCAACCTTTTTCACCTTTAATAGATGATAAATTTACTCCCACTCCCATATTTTTTGTGATATTTATATAAAAAAAAGTTTCTAATTCTCTGTAGTCACTTCTTTATTCTGTACAAAAATTATTGTAAGATTGGCAGGATAGTGGTAGAAAAAAATGACTGAAGATTAATGTGATAGTTGGCACTGTTTTGTTTTAATCAGTTCTTGAATATTGGGTTTGATGTTTGACAAAGCACACCACAAATTGCTTTACCCTTCAAGTTGACAATTCTGTTTAGTTTTATTAGAGTCGGAGTTGAAGATTTGGTATTTTTGCATGTCCTCGCATTGGTAGTAAGTTTATAATATAAGTGTTAAAAAGGCTATGAGGGCTCTAGCATGTATTGTTTCTGGTGCAAGGGCTCCTTGGTCTAAAAATTTTAGGAACCTCTGGCTTAGAGAGAGGGTGGAGAAGAGAGTTGGGGAAAATCCGAGGCTTGCAAGCTTGAAAATAAACACATGCACGCACACTTTTGGCTCATCATTGAATTTATTACAACTGGTAGGCAGTGTTACCAATACCACAAGAAATAATTACTTTGAAAAAGTGATTTAAATTTTTAAAAAAATCTTTAATCACATATGATTTTTAACACTATTTCTGAATCGTTCCACCCCCCCCTTGATCCCCTCCACCACCCCGGAAGTGCTTCACGCCGCCGTCCAGCCTCCCAGGTTGGGAACCACTGCTATAACAACTAAAGAATTAATGTGAACAACCCATGATTTAAGGGTAAATAAATTACACACATGTGGGAACGATAACTCCTAACGCTGATCATATTTTCTAAGATTCAGATTTGAGATTCTTAGGTAAAAATTAAGATGTATATTCAAGAAAAAGTGTATTCGACCCATCTATAGTTTTTAACTATCACTTGAGCATACCGTAAGTTTAATAAATCAATTTTTTTCTGTTTCAGGAGTATTGCTGCAAGAATGAAGTTGTTTTTGACTCTTGTCAGATGATTGATCGTTGCAACCCAAACCCGTGCAAGCATTCGGGAATATGCAAACAAAACTCTTATGAGTTCTTATGTGATTGTAGTAACACTGGCTACACGGGTGATGTCTGCCATAGTTGTAAGTTTGTTTACATTTGGGTAAAGTGCTTTGATGAAAATTGTTGAGACAAATGATTAACACAAGTAAAAATAAATTTAAACATTAATTTTCATCTGCCACAGATGGCGTCAGTAGGAGCATTAATGTTACTAGATGGTAGCACTGATATGGTTCACAAGACTGTTGCTTGAGGGCATTAGTAAATCAAGAAGGATTGTATTAATGATAAATATATTATTGTATTATATTTTTACTATTAGGTGCTCTGTCCTATGACAGGTCCATTCCTTTTGTCATTGAACTTAGTCCGCCATTGCGTCCCGTCCTCTACCTCCTCCTTCTGCTTCCATAATTTTCTTCTTTCTTTCAAGTTATACAATATTTTAACTCTTCCTTCTTCCTAAAACTGTTCTTTTCCTCAACCTATCCTTATATAACATCATGCAGAAGACAGTCCCTCCTAAGGATGTGTTTGACCCAGTTTGCTTTGTACCTAAGAATGACATCCAAAATGGTCCTCTTCTCACC
Source organism: Timema podura (assembly GCA_033556935.1). Taxonomy (NCBI): domain Eukaryota; kingdom Metazoa; phylum Arthropoda; class Insecta; order Phasmatodea; family Timematidae; genus Timema; species Timema podura. The sequence goes on from JAVRXN010000001.1 coordinate 40,810,366, forward strand.
CACTATTCTTAGGACTTGTTCATTTTTCACTATTTTTGTCCACCTGATTTTCTCAAATCTTCTCCAGCACCACATTTCTAAGGACTCCCATTATTTCTTTTCCCTCTTCCTAAGAGTCTAAGCTGCTGCTCCATACAACACGTTGCTCCAATTGTAGCATTTCATCAGTTTCTTCCTCAGTTCTAAACTCAACTTGCTGTTCAGCATTGACTTCTTGTTGAAAGCTTCCTTGGCCATGGTGATCCTTGACCTAATTTCTTTAGTGCAATAGGCATCCTTTGTTAGTGGATTTCTCAGGTACTTGAACTGCTTTAGGTTTTCTAACTCCTGGTTTCCAATTTTGATGTTCAGCAACTTTTCATTTTTTGAAATAACCTCACTTAGTCACGAGAGGTAAAGTATCTGGTTTTTCAGGTTTGGGTGATTGGGGAGTTTCAGCTAGTCAAAGTAGGTTATTAATAAGAGGTTTAGGGTATCCTCTCTCTGTAAAGGCTTCTTGAAGGTTTTCAAGGTGGTTTTGAAGACTTTCTAGATCAGAGATGCGGTGAGCCCAAATGGCAAGACTATATAGGATAGATATTTTAGTTTTAAATGGGTGGCAGCTATCGAAATATATATATTTTTGCCTATTAGTGGGTTTAAGATGTACTGAAATTTTGATGTGGCCATCTGACAGCTCAATGTCCATCCACATCAAGAAATGTTGCCTAGTCGTGGGATTGATTTGAGATGAACTTCAGAGCCGAAAAGGAGTTTAGGCTGTTTAAAAATAGGGTTGGATTGTCTTGGCCAGCTGTCCATACCATGAACATGTCACTGATGAAGCGAAGCCAATAAAGTGGTTTGTTGATTTGGCGGTCAAGAAATGTTCCCAGTTTGCCCATGAACAGATTGGCATATGAAGGGGCCATTCTTGTACCCATCACTGTGCCTTTGGTTTGAATGAAGTTCTGATCCATGAATTGAACGTTGTTGTTTTCTAGTATAAATTTAGTGAGATCCAGAATAAATGATGATGTAGGTGTGGTATTGATTGGACGCTTGTTGAGAAAATGTTCCACAGCAGTCAGGCCATGAACATGAGGAATGTTGGTATACAATGACACAACGTCGATGGTGACAAGTATGGTATTTTGAGGTAAAGTTTGTGGAAGGCTATTGAGTTTTTGAAGGAAATGGTTGGTGTCTTTTAATGTGGGATGATAGTCTGGTAACATGGTCACATCTTTAGGTCGACATAAGCCAAAATTCCTTCTGGAAGTGATCTGCAGCTGGAGACAATAGGTCTTCCTGGTGGTGGTACGGAATCTTTGTAAGCATAAAGAATTTTGGCTTTATTGGGGTTCTTTGGTAGAAGAATCTAGACGATGGGTGGAGAAAGATTTTGGCTTTTGGTCTCTTTAGTGATGAGATCTTGAAGCTGGTTGGCAAATTGGATAGTGGGATCATACTCAATTTTTTGGTATGTGGATGAGTCTAAAAGCTGCTGTGCGCTTCTGCGATGTAATTATCTTCGTTAGTTACTACTGTAGTGGATTCTTTGTCAGCCGGTAGTATTAGGATGTTCAGACTTTGTTTTTACTTTTATTTGGGCTCTACTATTTTCCTACTATTCTATAATTTTATTTATTACAAATTATTTTTGCTCAATGCACATTATTTCATACATATTATTTTAAATATGATAAATGACATTTGATTAATATATTTTTTTCATCATATATATATATATATTATTTTATTTGTTATATGTGTTCATCACAGCTTTAAATTTTTCAAATGTATATTTTTTATCTAGATTAAAATTTGTAGATAATAAAACGGACCGGTTGTTAAATACATTTATTTAACTTTAGGAATGTATTTAACATTTATAGTCATGGTTGTAAAGATATTTCCTCATTTGCAATCTAGCAGTTAAATCAAGAAACTATTTTAAAAATTAGACAAGAGTCTTACTACAAAAGTAATTTATGTGTACTATTGCTTAATAAACACAAATTTTGTCTAAAAATATGAGAATATGTTTGAAAATGGAAAATTTTGCATATAGTTTTATTTTGGGAATTAAAAGATATACCGTATTGGTCCGAAAATAAGCCGCAATTTTTTCCAAGAAACAGCTCTCTTAAAACTCTAATGCGGCCTATAATTGCACCCTTAGATAATACACATTCAATTTTGTACCTATAGGATACGCATGTTGTTAATTCGATATGTATCAAAGTTAATAGCCACCGCTTTTAAAAATAGATTAACCTTGATAGTTGGCAAAATTATTTAAAATAGATGAACCATGACAGTTGGCAAAGTTATTTAAAAATATATGAAGAGTGACTATCTTATTTTTATGTACAATATTTGAGTCATAATGGCTGCCAAAATAAAATTAGTTTCTTCAGCGCATTTTATCGGCAATATATTATTTTGGTAAAGGGAGCTTAAATATTTTGAGTTAGATTTTTTTTCAGTATGTTGTTCGACATTTATTCTATTGTGAGAACAATAATTTAGTGTGTGTATTAAATTCGGAAGTGTAACATGGTGGATCATGTCGAGAAAAATGCGTGTTTTAGCCAGGGAATTAGACGAAGTTATGATGCTAATTTTAAATTAGCTGTGATAAACTACACAGAAACTACGAGTAATAGGTAAGTGGGAAGAAAATACGGAATTGATGAGAAGAACATACGTCGTTGGAGATTTTAGAAAAAAACAAACTTAAGAACGCCGTCTCAATGTGAAAAGCCCTTCGAGGACCCAAGCATGTCCGTAATCCTGAAATTGATGTGCGCATTCTTTCTTTTGTAAAGGAAAAGAGACGTGATGGATATTCAATAAGCCGTTACGTAATCAGATTAAATGCACAAGAAATTGCAATAGAGCTACAAGTACCACAAAGGGAATTCAAGACAAGCCTTGGGTGGTGCCGAAGATTCATGCGCAGAAGTGATCTGTCACTAAGTTGAAGAACTTCTTTAGCACAAAAGTTGCCCACTGACTACACAGAGGGAAGTTGGTGGAGTGTAATTGACCTCTGTAGACAGAATGACTATCTTCTTAGTCAGATTTGAAACGCCGATGAAACACCCGTGTATTTCGACATGCCAAGTAATACTTGCGTGGATGAAAAGGGATCCAAATCTATTGTTGTGAAGACCACTGTCAATTAAAAATTGCGCATTACAGCTATGCATATGGCCAGAAATAAAAAATAAATGATAAACAAGTACTGGTCAACTGACATACTTTTGCACATACCCATAATTTCTGAAACCATCATCATAAACAGATACCTTAATATTCTCAATATTCTTCATAACCTAGTCTGTTCATGAATTCTGGTTTTTAGAATGCTAATACCGAAAAGGTTAATAATAATAAATTATTACAATTTAATTAAAATTATTTTATTTCTAAATTTTAAATTTAATTATTTAATTTTTTCAAAACTAAGGCTAACATATGATAAAAATTATATTTACATTTCATTATTATTTTGTTGCGCATTTACAGGGTGTCCAGTGACCTGGAAAACCTGGAAAACAGGGAATTGTCAGGGAAAAGTCAGGAAATTTTATTAAATTTCTGGAATTTTTACATTTTATCTAAAAAAATCTCATATTTTGATTCACAATAGCCAAAATACCACTTTTCTTCCATTTAATACCCACCTGGACTCACTTTTACACCATTGTCCCTGTTGAGCAGACCAATATCACTTCTCAAGGTCAACAAGTGAGTTTTGTGTCTTTCCACCCTTCTGCCATGTGTCTTTAGCCAAAGTTGAGTCATGGTTATTCACATGCGCGAAATTTGACTAGACCTACACTTTAAGTAGAAGGAACTAAGAATGACTCTCACAACTATTTTAAATCATTCTTGCTTGAGGCAATCTTTTAATGGCTCAATATGATTTTACTTAAATTTATTTTTAACTCAAAATAGTCAATTTCCCCAGAGGCAGAAATTGTTGAATCCCATTATTAACACAATTTCAGAATGTGTATCTAGAAAAAAAACCCACTATATTATGATCTTAAAAATGATTTTCATAATATACTTAATATTGATTTTCTGGAAAAAATTAAATTGGATCTGGAAAACCTGAAAAAGTCAGGGAATTTAAAAATTTGGTTTGGCTAGACAGCGATTTAGTTTTAATACAAGAAAATAAAGTTTTGAATATATATGTTTATAAATAGGAATTAAAGGAATTTTTATTTGCTATCCAAAATTAGATATTTTTGGGTCGTTATTGCTTATCTTACAGCAAGATTTATTATAGTGCTTACCTCATGAATACATATTTAGGCCTACACATAATGAATGCATTTTTCAAAAACCCTTTTATAATGAATAATTTGATATTTCTTAAAAATATTATATTAATTTATAAAGTTATTATGCCTATATACTTACAATGGTAAAGAAATCTTTTCATTCACATGACATAACACGAAAATCTAAATAGTATATTTTTCTAAACTCAGAACAATTTAACCTGTACATTTGAAAACTGTTTACAAAACTGTGAATGTTAGCCATACTTAGGTTTTTCCATGCAGCTTGTATGTAAACCGACTTTGCACTTAGCACATTGAGAACGTGACCATCCACCATTGTAAATGTACTAAAACTCCCAGTTCCAATAACAACTATTTACGGTTGATTTTTGTTGCCAAACTTATATAAAATAATAGAGGGAATTGTTCTCTTTCCAGTGTTTATGACACTACTACACTATCTATCAGGTAAAGTAAGAACTAGCACAAATCTAAAGAGCCGACCTTATCGGCTCTGACACTTTTAACGGAAGTAGGCGGAGTCAATCAGATCGAATCATATCACTTTTAGCGATAGTAGGCGGAGCCAATCAGATCGAATCATAGCACTTTTAGCGATAGTAGGTGGAGCCGATTAGATCGAATCATAGCACTTTTAGCGATAGTAGGTGGAGCCGATCATATCGGCTCATGGCACTAAAAGGGTTATGCTACATCATAGTGGAAACATCCAAGGTAAGCTTACTATCTTTCAGCGTAAACTGAGTGTACCTCAAAAGGTTCCGAGGTTTTCCTTAGAGACTTAAATATACAATTGTGAAATATTAACCATGATCTAGTCTATTGTTCTTTTCCAGACAAATTTTTTACCTGAGAAAAATTGAATTTTATTTTTATTGTTTCTTGATTTTGTTGATTTAATAAAAGTTATAGTTTCATTTAATTTCTTTTGTTTCAGCTTTAAACCCATTGTCATGTACAGCTTACAAAAACACAAATGCTGTAAATCAAAGGGCCGACCTAAAAATAGATGTGGACGGGAGTGGTCCATTGCGACCCTTTCCTGTTACCTGCGAGTTTTATGGTAAAAATGCTAGCATTTTATTTGTTTTTTTAGGGGTCTTATCCATTTATAAAACAAAATATTTCTTCATTAAGTTGTTTGAAAAAATATTAGGATATACTTTTTGCTATTATTTGAATGCTGTGTTTTTTTTAGATTGAGTTTTTGCTATAAGGTAATGGTTTTGATGATATAAATGGGTCATTTGCTATCAGTATTTCATATTTTAGAAAGGAAAAAAAATCTATTATACATAATGCTCTTTTTTTTAAAAAAAAAAAGCTCTTCAGAAATAAACTTTGCTAAATTAACTTAAACCGACATAATTTTGTATTGTCTAACATTTATTAACTTACACTCAAAAGAGTATAGTAGACCCACATAATATCCAGAAAATTGTGGGACAAAAATTCTCAATCCAAGGACAACATAGCACAGTAATTTTTGAGGTTCTTCATAAAAATATAAAAGAACACACTTCCACTGAAGAAGCGGACTGATGTGCCCCAATAATTTCTCTGCTATGTTTTATTTTAAATGTGAACTCTTGGACCACACTTTTCAAGTATGTAAGTCTTATCCTTCTATCCTTTTTTTCATTATCTATTCACTGTCTGTTTGGTTCCACTTTTTCCTTGGTAAGTTGATTAATATTTGATAGCAAGCGTGAAAAAAAGTGGTCACCAAGCAATTAAAAAAAAGCTCATAATGTCTTTTTTAACTTTTAAAAAAAAACTCAAAATAAAAAAGTTAAAATGTAAACTTTCCCATTAATGTGTAACCAAATTTTCCACAATATCCAGGAATATTTTAGTAAATTTAAATTAATGTGTAACTGTGAAAGTGATCAGAATACAGACATGCGAAGAGCGGAGCGTATTAAAAAATTAAGAGAAAAATGTGTTTTTTTTTCTATCAAGTTCTAACCTAACTATTCTTTTAGGTTGATTTCCTTCCCTATCACTTATTACATTATTTTACAATGTTTCCAATAACTTATCATTCAATTAACAATTTTATTAAAAAATATATTTGATTACTAATGACAAAGCTTGGTAATCTAACTCATCCATAGTCTCTCTGCATACAGGCAGCAACTGCTAACATTGTAGGTGGCCTTTACAACATTCAAGTGGCCTGGAATAATGCACATTCTTTTGAGGTCTTCTTTCACCTGCTATCTCCTTATTCAAATTTAACCCCAAGGGCATGTAAAAAGTACAACAAAGTGATTTGAACTTTTTCTAAATACTAATACTTGAAATTTAACTGCTTTCAGATTTTTTCCCTCTGATAAAACACTCTAATCTTATTTCTCACATGCATACATATTTCACCTATTTTTTGGCTGTTTGTTTATTTGAAAGTTCATGTCACACTCCTGTTTGAAAAAAAAATAGGAGAAAAGTCAAAAAAACATTGTAAATGAGTAAATACAAGGGGTCTGTGAGCTCAAATTTTTTTATTCGAGTCAATAATAAGCGAATTTCTCATAAAGCTCCCGAGTATCGATCAGAGTTGAGCTTGGGTTGATTAAGTATATGATTTTAAAACTTAATTATGTATTTAAAAACAAAAAATACACTTTAAAAAATTTTTTTAGTGAAATAAGACATATATTAAAAACATAATTTGAAAATCTCAAATTACCTATTTTTAAATAATTTAAAAACATTATAGGATTGAATTCTAAATATACTGGGATACTAACCAAAAAATTAATTATGATTCAATTTAATGTTTCTAAGGAAAGAAAATTTAGTGTCTTCAAAAACATACATACCCTTTACTCATCACAAAACATTGTTAGAATAATCAAGTCTCGAAGGATACGATAGCCAGGACATGCAGCGCAAATGGGAAAATCTAGAACCGGGCTCAGGGTATTGACTGGCAAACTCAAAGGGAAGAGACCAATAGGAAGACCTAGATACAGATGGGAGGGTAGCAGAATGTGCCTGAAAGAGATATAACTCATTCATGACCTAAGTTTACTTGGATGACAGCTCAAAAAGTTACTAGAAATAGTCCCAAATATATCCCTATACCAACAGCTGACATTTATCACTTTGGATCACTGTAATGAAAACAGATGATAATATACGAATGTGATAGTTAACCACAGTAATTTTGGCCAATATTATTTATATATTTGAGGTCAAACACAAAGCTTATTTATAGTTTTATTCCACTTAAATAAATATTATTCACAGCACTTCCACAAAAGGTCTAACGAAAATAGCTTCAAAATGGCGACCGACAAATTTAAACCATGTGGTTGAACATGACGGAAACAAGTTATTTACAATGATACACCCAGGCAGTGGATAAAAATATTTTATTCAGTTAAATATTTTGAAATAATATAAAATAATCATAAAATAATTTATTATGTATATAAAAAAGACAAGAATTTTTTCTTTTCCGAGAAAATACAATTATATTGTTTCGAGTTGGATAAAAAGAAATTATTAAAAGTAATGAAATAGTATGAGAAAGCTTAAGCTTATGTTGGCTTAAATGTAAAATATAACAGGTAATTAAAAAACTTAATATTTATAACAAAACAGCGATCTTTTACAAGTGTTGGCAATCCAAAACCTAAACATATGATTTTTGAACTGTCATCCAAGTAAAAACCTATCATGAACAGACTCTAGGGTGTAATGAAGTGGACTGAATAAAACTAGCTAAAGATAGAGATAGGGGGCATACTTTTGTAAGTGCGGCAATTAACTTTAGAGTTTCAAATGCTAAAGAGTAAGTATGGGGAAAAAAAGCATTCATGAAAAATGAAAATGTGTTTGGATATAAAGATGAAGCAGAATATTTCAAAGCTGAAATCCAAGTATTTGCAAAGCCCTAATAAATATTCTACATTGGTATGTATGTATGTTCCAGCTGATGGACGTATTGTGACTGTGATCAGGCACAGCAACGAACAAACGACTCAGGTAGATGGTTTCCAAGAGCCTGGCAGCTTTGTGCAGAACATAATGTACGAGGCCGACATGGAACAGATGGAAGCTCTAGTCAACAGGTCTAATTCCTGTTGGCAAAGGCTGCAGTACGCCTGCAAGCACTCTCGGCTATTCAACTCACCATGTAAGATGTATTTACATTACTATAGATGTTAGAACAATGTCACTATTTTAGAGTAATTTAGGAAGATGCATTGCACATTTCACACTCCATTGAACCAAATTTGAATAAAAATATATGAAATATTCTTGAAGATAAATTGAAGTTTGGATACTTTTTGTTAGTTGTTTTATGCTCGAAAAGATTATATTTTGGTTATTTATGTCATATTATGCACTAAAATCACTTGGAAAATGTTTTATTGCAGAATTGTTTGTAGTATTTAGTTTTATTTATCATGGACCAGTAATTGACCACTAATGGGTGAAGATTGGTAATTGTCGAAGCCGAAATTTTTTCGAAGCGAAGTTGAAGCTGATTATTGTTTTGAAGCCTAGTCGTAGTTTCAAAGTTTCACACACCCTTATTTAAAAGACATAATCACTTGTATATTATGCAAAGTTTGTTTAAGATGGGATGCTAGTGAGCGTGAGTTTAGGGCAGTATTTTCAAAGTTTTTATAGCATAAACATTTATTTGGCATAAATAAATCAAATATTTCTTCTATAGAAACATAGAGTTTAGTTTTCCGCACATGCTAATCTCAACAGTTCTTTAATATCTGTCAAGGGTGTCCTGGAATTTAATGACAACTTTTTCTCTGCATTTAAAAAATTTATCACCAAATGCCACTATGCTCATGAGAGATATTCAAGAACTCTTGAGATAGCATGTGCATAAAGCTAAACTCTATGTTTCTATAGAAGAAATATTTGATCTATTTTTGCCAAAAAATGTTTATGATATAAAAACTGCAAAATGAATGCACTAAACTGGCGCTCACTAGCACCCCACCCTCAAGGGAGAAATATCAAAGTAGGTGATTAAACATAATTTTACATCTACTTTTGTTGTATGAGAATTTAGACCCAAGAGGATTTTTAAATAAATTAGGATTTATAAGGATGGGGCCTTTAACTCGGATATTCAAGATTTGATACTTCGAGAAAAATATCAAATTTGAGATCCAAAATTAGTTTGGCAAGGCAAATTTTAAGTTGTTTTTGAGCTCTTAGACTTAATGGCTTAGTCCAACAAAGGTATAGAAATAACTTAATCAAATTTAGTTACTATTTATATTTTCTATATCAGCTTAAATGTTAATGTTATAAAACAAACCTATTATATTTATATTGTTTTTTAAGATGCGGGCTTAAGATTCGTAGGTAAAACTAAGATTCAGATTCAAGTAAATGTTGATTCAACCTCTAGCTGATTTATGTAAATCAATAGTACTTGATTGTTAAAATAAATGATGGAATAATACATTCTATGATAATTATGTATATTAAAGTAAGCATTGACAAGTAAATGTATCAAAACTATACTCTTTAGTCTTTAATCTCATAAAACAGTTTATTAAAAAAAGGTTTACTTAATATTAGACATGGGACCCTCGGATCCTTAGGCATATTCGAGATTATGGATTAAAGAAAATATTGGATTCAAGACTTATTATTAAAAAAGATAATTCAATTTTTCAATTGAAGTTTGTTTTAGAGCTCTAATATTACATATTGCTTGTTCAGAACCAACATAGTTATAGAATTAACTAAACCAGTTCCCACACCAGTAATTTAACGCTTAACTCATTGTATGAATGTTATAGTGAACAAGTTATAAGAAAAAATGTTATCATATAGTTACTATTTTCTATTATTCCATTATAATTCTATTTATTCTTATGTTCATCATTTTTTTCCAAGATTGGGGTTCAAATTCGAAATTCTGGATTTAAAGTTAAAGTGGGGATTTGGATTTGTAAAAATATTGGATTCAACCCAACTCTGCTTGTGACATTTTCCTTTTATTGAAATAAACTTAAACAGAGAAAGCAGAGATAGAGGGGATCCGCTTGTCCCTCCTCTTTAATGCACTCATCACCTTTATCCTCCCCTCCCTCCTCCACACCTTTTACCTTGGCTCTCCTTTACCCTCTTCACTGAACTCCTTTTTCTTTTACCACTTCCTTATCAGCCTTACGATCCTCCACCTCCTATTTTCTTTAAAAGTTTGACCAGGCTCAGCTTGGAATGAAAATATTTTATCCATCCAGATTCAGGCCTATTCAAAAAACACCATTAACAATGTCTGTACCCACTTCAGCGGCCGCATAGTCTAACACGCTACTCTCGCAGTAGACTAGACTGTCGACGATGAAGAGATTGAGGCTCATATCTCGGTTGAGTGTACTGAGAGTGGTTTTTCCAAACTGGCTTTCCACTGCTCCTCCATGCAAATGCGGGTAGACTTCCTCTAAATATAACCTTTAACAAAGATGCAATGCTAAAAAAAATTGTGTGGTTATTTCCTTGAATTCACTATTTTAGAACACAAGTGTATCCACCCTTTTGAACTTAAATAATGTTGTATAGCGGACGAGCAAAACTTCCGGCCATTTTCTTGGTGGGTGTCTCGGTACAACCAGAAGATGGATTTCTGGAGTGGTTCTTTGCCTGGCTCAAGGAAGTGTGAGTGTGGGGTGATGGGTACGTGCTCCGATCCCACAAAGTGGTGCAACTGTGACTCGGGTAGGTGTTATCTGTCTTTGTCTAAACACAACCATGTATATAATAAATAAATAAATAATAAGTAAATAATAAATATATATATAATAAAATAATCAGGATGGGATCAATAAATTTCCTTAAAATTCACCTTTGTCTTGTTTTCCAAGGTTCAAATAATCCAAGTTGCTATTATATTTGCACTAACACTAAACTCTTATTATAGCATATTCATAATAAACCCATATATAAGTGTTTGAACCTTTGTAAATGTTGATACCCTTGCGGCTGCCCAATTTATATTATTGTACTGTGTGAATCATCAGAGCTGGAAGGTTGGCTGGAAGATGGTGGAGACATCACTCAGAAAGAGTTCCTGCCAGTTAAACAGCTGAGGTTTGGAGACACAGGAAGTGCCTTAGATGAAAAGGAAGGAAGGTACACCTTGGGGCCACTCATGTGTGAAGGAGATGGTGAGAATAGAACATTTAATTCTGTTTAAAATGCACTAATTATTTTTGTATTCAGAAAATATGCTATTCCAAAGTTTTTTAAATGATTTGCTATCTTAATATTTAGTGAAAAAATATTGTAATTTACAAAAGTTATAACTTTTATAACTACCATGTCACACTGTAGATTATTATATTGTAAATGTTCACTTAACAATAATGTACTAATAGTCTTTAAATTAAAAAATTTCGCCTGAACACGGGATTCAAACCCGGGACCTTTGGCTTAATACGCCAATGCTCTAACCACTAATCTATCCAGGCATTGTCCTGTGCCCAGGGTGATTCTTCACTCATATTTTAATCTTACATTTTATTTTATTCTGTCTGTGTGTTAAACTACACTAGGAGTTAGAAAATAATGATATGTATTGGTCTCTGGTATAGTAGGCTTAACTTTTAATAAGCTTAGACAACGTTTTAATAAAAATATGTGGAGGACTCAATTTTATCGTTGTTAACTAACATTGAGCCCTTTGTTCTATCAAGTGAGTCTCTCACTTTTAGTGACTTGATAAAAAATAATGGTAAATACAATAAAATATGTGACACTAATAACAAGAGATTTTGATATGTACTCTAATAGTCTTTAATATTTGTTTTAAAAATTGATAAATATAGTTTTAATCCCCTTACCAAGCATTATTTGCTATAAAAGCAGGCAAGAGATAAATGGCAAACTTTGCTACACAATCTATTATATTGTTAACACTGTTAAATGCATATAATCTGAACAGGTAGTAAAACGCAGTTCTAAAAAAAACCTTTTACAATATGTTTACTGTACATAAGCATTTATTGGTTTTTTTTATATATTGCAATTTCTGTTTTTTTCTTGATTCTGAGTCTCGCTTTCTCAATTTTCAAATTTAATTCATACCTATTTACAATTTCAATATTTTTTCATGCATTCAAATCAAATTTAAAATAATACCATAATGTAGTTGAAAAAACCCTAAAATGTGTATTTTATAAATCAATTAATACTTTTAACCAACACAGCTATTTTGAACATATTTACTATTTGCTGGTATTAAAGTGACACAATAAAAGGACTAATAATGGTCATAATGAAAAATAACCCAATTCTTAATTTTCTTGTTTTGCTTAAATGCGATCCAAAACTTTCCTTTGAGAGCTAGGAATCAAGGTATCTAAAATTATTATATTAAGATTAAGGAATCAAATTTGACATCTATAATGATTTTTGTGAGTTCAATTTTTTTTATGGATTTGATTTGATTTTTTTCAGACCTCTTCAACAATGTAGTCACATTCCGTGTGTCGGATGCAACCATCAACCTGCCGGCATTTGACATGGGCCACAGTGGAGACATATATTTTGAGTTTAGGACTACTTCAGAAAATGCTGTTATTATGCATAGCAAAGGTCCATCTGATTACATTAAAATTTCTCTCATCGGTAAGTAAAGTGTCACATTTTTACAGTTTATTTGGAAATGATTATTTTAAACTTAAATTTAACTTAAATTTTTATTTTATTGCCAATTGATGTATTTCGTTGTTATTGAGAACATTCTTTTTGATTGTCAAAACATTGGCTTACAGGAGGGTACCAGCTACAGTTCCAGTACCAAGCGGGGAGTGGGCCTCTTGGGGTCAGTGTCGACACAGCTTACAAGATGTCAGACAACAACTGGCACTCTGTATCTGTTGAGAGAAACAGGTATGTACTTTTAAGCTACAACTACAAATAAAATGCCTAGTGGCTAAAAAATATATTAGGGATGGGATTCTCGAACCCTTGAGGATATTTGAGATTATTTCGGATTTGAGACTCAAATTCTTTTTAAAAAAATATTCAAATTTTCAATTGATATTGGTTTTTGAGCTATGACACTACTTATTAGTTGTTCAGAACCAATTATAATGTATGTTATATTGAATAAATTATAAGAAAGAATTTTAACATTTGGTAACTATCTGTATTTTCTATTGTATTTATATTTCCTCTTATGTTTATAATTTTTTCCAAGATTCAGGTTCACATTCGAGATTCAAAATTCAAAGGTAAATTGGATATTCAGATTGGTAAAATAGTATATTCGACCCAACTCTAAAATATATGAAATTGAAAACTTATTTTTTTCTAAATTATAATTTTTTCACTTCAATTCTTAAGTTGCTATAGATTTTTCACATATAAGTTGATATATGAAAGGGCAATAAGTATAAAAGGTCAAGTTTTTTTTTTAGTTTTATTAGTCTTGCTAAAGAAGATGCCATATAACATTGAGATATATAATAGATAGATATAGTATAGGTTTTATTTTACTTGTATTTGTTTATTATTTTCTTTGGTTAAATTATATTTACTCAAGGATATTTTTCAAAAAAAGAAGAACCTCAACTAACCTGGATTTTTCTCGCCCTTCTGTGTTTAGTTTTTAGTAGTTTTAATTATGATAAGGAAATATTTCTAAATACTCAAACTTATATACTGTATTTTACTAGGTTATTTATAACAGTCATAAAGGAAGAGTTATTTCTATACCTTCTTTATCTATGTCTCCTACTTAATCCCTTTAACAACCAGTTTGATCAGTTGCCAACTTTGACATTCCAATAACCATAGAAATATAATTTAACAAAGAGATTTAAATTGTCAAGCCTTTGAATCTGTTAAGCATCTATATATTTAAAACTCTTCTTGAAGCTTAAAATTGAATTACTTGCAAAGCCTACATTTTTTATTAATTATACACTTTTTTCATATTTATAGAACAGTTGAAAACTTTAAGAGCCAGGGGGTAGAGACCATTAAAGAAAGTAGTACTAATCACAGTAAATAATTTGATTCCTTAATGAAATACAAGAGCTCAGTCACATTTTGAACTTAGTCAATATTCAAATTTGATTAGAAAATGCTATAATTCGATTTGTCTAACTATACATTTCCAAGCCATTGGGCACTAATTCATTTTACTATAATTCAATTTGAAAATATTCATTCACAATGTTGAAATCAATTCTGGCACAACTCTCCTACCATATATTTTATATGTTTGTATAATAGAAAAGGAGCTCGCATTGTTGTGGATGGAGCACAGAAATCTGAAATCAGAGAGCCACCGGGACCAGTGAGAGCCCTACACCTAACATCACAACTTGTTGTTGGTGAGTACTGAAAATAATATTACAGGTTTTAAAAAGAATCTATTTAAATGTATACAACACCTTAAATTCAACATTTTTAGGGAAAACAAAATTTAAATTAGCAATTGTAAAAGTCACCGTTGCCCTGATACATACTCTAACTGTGGACAAAAAAGGGTGTATGTCATTAATAGGGCCCAATGAAAAATTAAAATAGGCAAATAAAGGCACTAAAAAAATAACAAAAAATAGTAACATCCTTATAAATAAAAAATATACACAAATACTCAATAAAATCCTATTTTATTCATTCTTATATTCCAGCACGAGCAGAAGTACTTTGCAATGCATTGCATGGTTACTCCTGACAATGCGTTTATTTGTATCCCCCCCCCCCCAAAAAAAATTATCATCAACATTATCATTAGGTGTTCTATCTTATGACAGGTCCATCCATTTCTTTGTCATTTAACTTATACTGTCAATGCACCCTCCCTCTGCCTCCTCCTTCAGCTCCCAGTCCTAATTGATTACTTGATAAGCTAGTGCCTTCTTAAAAATTCACAAAACTCAAGTGTTGATCAGTAAATGATTGTTTACTTGTTAATTATTTGTTGTAAATCAGGTGCCACCATAGACTACCGTGATGGGTTTGTTGGATGCATCAGAGCTCTTCTTTTGAACGGCAGACTCATAGATTTGAGGCAGCATGCTGACCGAGGGCAGTATGGTAAGTTATTTAAATCAAATATCAAAGCCACATCTTTGTGGTAGAGGTATGTAAAACCAAATAAAATATATTAAATATTCCTGAACTCCTGAACCCATTTTTAAAGTTTTAATTGTTTTGTTATTTCTTTACCTTATAAATAAACTTTATAATATATTTATTCATTTAACCAGTTTTTTAAGCCTGTCTTTGACAGGCTGATTTAACATAAACTGAGTATGCAATGTTAGAAGTCAGTAAAAAATCCTATTCATTGATACCTTATTCATCACTGTAGGCTTTGTATTAGTTGAGAAAAAGGGAAGTTGACAACAGAAATATAAATTAAAATATCATAGATTTTTTCAACTTAAATTTTAAACTAACAATATGTTTTAACGTAAACTGAGTATGCTATGTCAGAAGTCGGTAAAAAATCCTATCCACTGATACCTTATTCATTGCTGTAGGCTTTGTGTTAGTTGAGAAAAAGGGATGTTGACAACAGAAATAATATATAAGCTTCTAGATACTGGGTATAGTTATTGTTTTAAATCTTTTAATGCAAAAGCGTTAAACATGTTTTGTATTTAGAAGAGATTGGTTTAACAAAACACTTTCTGAATAGTGTGTACTAATGTGTAGACCAGTGGTTTCCAAACTTCAACAGCTGTTGAAGTCGATTTTTGTCATTTAAACACTACATGTATTCAAATATTAGTATCTCAATTATAAATATTATATCATCATCAACTGTTCCCTACCCGCTTCTTTGGCCGCATAGTCTAAGGCATTACTCTCACAGTAGACTAGACTGCGAATGATTGGGAGATTGAGGTTCGAATCTCGGTCGGGTGTACTGAAGGTGGTGTTTCAAAATGGTTTTCCACTCTTCACTGGGTGACGTGAGTAATGACATAATCAATATGGGGTGTGACCTTTCTATTCTCTTTACATTGGTTCAGCCCAACATAAAATTAAGGATTCAGATTCAGGATTCATAGGTAAAATGAAGATATTGATATAGCAGATGTAATTATTCTTTGCCTTTATTTCCTCATATTATAAATAAAAAAAAATACCAAAGCCATAAACAATTTAAATTTTGAGTTAATTTGCTACCATTTTTGTCCAAAGATATTTTTATTTACCACAGATCTAGGTGTCTTAGATAATACCTTTTTTAGTTATTCCAAAACTGTTGTGTTAACCCTATTTTATTATGTTGGCTAGGTTTGAGCCCAGGCTGTGTTGGTAAATGTGAGAGTAATCCTTGTCTCAACAACGGGACTTGTCAAGAGCGCTATGACGGCTACCATTGCGACTGTCGGTGGACTGCATTTAAAGGACCTATCTGTGCTGATGGTATGGATTACAATAGAATTGTTGATAGGATGGATTACTACAGCAAAGCATGTGGAATCCTACTCATACTTTTCTTTTTGTAACACAATGTTCTTCATGGGATTTGCTCAGTGTTTTTACAACTTATTAAAATTATAAATACGACCATTGTGGATTTATCTACTCTTAATATTTCAGCTTGATGAAAGTATGGGTCTCTCTCTACTTGGTTTTTGTGCTTAAAAATGAGGTGGCCCAATGGCTAAAATAACACAAACACTGGATTACTCCATTTTGAATTCAAAATGGAGTAATCTAATGTTTGTGTTATTTGTACTCTCTTCTTTCTTCTTTGTGTTTGATAAAGACAACAATACCGAAATATTATATTTGTTTTAAAATATGTGTTTGACATTTCTTCTATGGAAGACAGAAGATAGGAAGAATATGTCACCTTTTTGTGCATTGGATTCTTCCCACATTTTTCCTTTTTCTTTAGTTTTATCAATTTACTTTATTATAAAATTATTTGGTATTTGTTTAATAGTACAAATTATTACAGGACTATTTTTAGCCCAAGCGGGATTAGCCTTTAATAGAATTGCCCACATGTGTCAATACATAAATTTTGGATGAATACTTAGAACCATACATGCTAATGGAGAATCATTATTCTTTATTGTAATTTGCCTTCATATCGGACAAGGGCTATATCATGAATCTTACGCCATTTTTAAATTGTTGTGCTTTGTCTATTGTAATTGTCACCATTCTACTCTCATCTGCACGGATTCCAGGAGTGCTTTGATGGCACTGTCCTCTTTGTACTCTCAGAATCCTCTCGTGCAAATAATCCACTGACAAATTTTTGACATTGGTTATATAAATACCTATCTTATGCTGGTCTCTCAGATAATGAACTGACAGACCAGGTAGCCAAGGAGGAAGTTCATCTTTCTCCTGAGTCAAGTTTGGGTCTCATGTTTTTAGAACAAACATAGAGCTCCACACTTTCCCAGGTTTGTGGATTTCTAAATGAGAAAAATGGTGGGAAAATTCTGTCATTTATTATTGCAAAAACTATATACTGTATCCGGATAATACATTTACTTTTTGTTTTCAGAGATCGGTGTTAATATGCGACCGAGCTCTATGATAAGATATGACTTCAGTGGAAGTTGGAGATCCACCATATCTGAGAATATAAGAGTGGGCTTCACGACAACTAACCCTAAGGGGTTCCTCTTGGGTTTCAGCTCCAATATTACTGGAGAGTACTTGACTATCATGGTTTCCAACAGTGGTATGTACTTAAGTCTTACCAATACTTCTTAGTTTGACTCTACTCTGATTGATTACTCATTTTAATATTGGTTTATTTTCAGGCCATTTGAGGGTTGTGTTTGACTTTGGTTTTGAACGGCAAGAAGTAATTTTTCCAGGCAAACACTTTGGTTTGGGACAATACCATGATGTTCGTATCAGACGAAAAAATTCTGGATCAGTATTAGTCATGGAGGTACGTTATTGTTTTGCTAACATCTTGGAAAACTAAGAAATTTTACTATGACTAATCTAGAAAACTCCATTTCTAGTTTCTTAATAACAAATTATTTTGGGCACATTCATTTTTAGGAGTATGTTAGAGGTCTGAAATTCAAATTTAAAATTTTTAGTAACCTGCTTTGGTGGCCGCATGGTCTAAGGTGTCACTCTCATGTTAGACTAGACTGCCGATGACAGGGAGATTGGGGTTTGAATCTCGGGTGTACTGAGGGTGGCTTATCCAAAATAGTTTTCCACTCTCCTTCCACACACATGTGGGTCCACTTTTTCTGAATTAAACCTTCCTCATCTCTAACGCTAAGTACATATAACTTGAACAAGTAGTAAGCTTATAATATCTAGACCTAGTTTCATTTGTAAAGTACTAAAAATGTTTTCAAGTTTACTTAACAAAGCCGTTTGAAATATAATTACTGTATGAATCATCAATAAAAGGAAGGGAAATATTCATTTCAGATAAATCTCTATTTATACCCCAATTTTCTTATGAATAGACATAGCCTATCTGACAGCTAGAAATAGTTACTAGATCTACTTTCACGTAATCATATGTTTAGTCATGTGATCTATAGCTTTCACTTTTAAATATTGATAAAAATTAACAATGCCAAAAAATATGTTAGTATTTTCTAAAAGGTACTTCAAATATTCACTTGTAAGAAAATCGAGATATGATAGCTTGTAGAGAATGAAACGTGTAATTACTAAGCTGAGGATTTAAATGCATGAAAAACTGACAAAATATTGTAAGGGTATGAGGTTTTAGGAAAAAAAAAGCTCACTGTCTCTTGTTTGAACAAAATCTTAAAGGCTATGAACTGTTATAGAATTATAACGCCACACTTTATGGGGATAATTTGAACAGTACTAACATTTTGGAGCTATTTACTGTCTCCATGGCCCACAGGTTAGGCTTCATTTGTAAAGGTCCGTGAAGTTGGCAGCACCACTAACGGCACAAATTCTGAAACCTATGCCAATATTTAGTGCTGAATTT
Organism: Timema podura; assembly: GCA_033556935.1. Lineage (NCBI taxonomy): Eukaryota > Metazoa > Arthropoda > Insecta > Phasmatodea > Timematidae > Timema > Timema podura. Next base: position 40,829,608 of record JAVRXN010000001.1, read on the forward strand.
GTGCCACAAGAATATTCTATCCCCATAATTTGTGCCGCCATAGTTTTCGTGAAAACGCAAAAAAGCTCTGGGTGCTGCCAACTTCACGTAGCAGCACCCATAACGGCACAAATTCTGAAACATATGCCAATATTTAGTGCTGAATTTGTGCCACAAGAATATCCCATCCCCATAATTTGTGCCGCCATAGTTTTCGTGAAAACACCAAAAAACAGTGGGTGCTGCTGGCAGCACCCATAACGGCACAAATTCTGAAACCTATGCCAATATTTAGTGCTGAATTTGTGCCACAAGAATATCCCATCCCCATAATTTGTGCCACCATAGTTTTCGTGAAAACGCCAAAAAAACACAATGGGTGCTGCTGGCAGCACCCATAACGGCACAAATTCTGAAACCTATGCCAATATTTAGTGCTGAATTTGTGCCACAAGAATATCCCATCCCCATAATTTGTGCCACCATAGTTTTCGTGAAAACGCCAAAAAAACACAATGGGTGCTGCTGGCAGCACCCATAACGGCACAAATTCTGAAACCTATGCCATTATTTAGTGCTGAATTTGTGCCACAAGAATATCCTATCCCCATAATTTGTGCCACCATAGTTTTCGTGAAAACACCAAAAAACAGTGGGTGCTGCTGGCAGCACCCATAACGGCACAAATTCTGAAACCTATGCCAATATTTAGTGCTGAATTTGTGCCACAAGAATATCCCATCCCCATAATTTGTGCCACCATAGTTTTCGTGAAAACGCCAAAAAACAGTGGGTGCTGCTGGCAGCACCCATAACGGCACAAATTATGAAACATATACTAATATTTAGTGCTAAATTTGTGCCACGAGAATATCTTACTCTCATAATTTGTACCACCATATTTTCCATGAAAACACCCTAAAACGATAAGTTGTGTTAACACCACGTTGTACTCAGTAGGCCCTACTGGCCAGCCCTCACTTCAAGGCCGACCCTAGTTTCTCCCGCCTGTGCACCCTTTGACGTCATAGTGGTATCCAACAGTTACTGGGGTCCACGATAATTATTTGAGGTTGCATCAAAGCTCAGACATATATATGAGTGCCATATATTTATGACCATAGAATAAAAAAAAATATAGGAACTTGAATATAGCTGTTCAATATATTGATGAAATAATTTTTAAAATACACTCTTTTCTTTGAATAGCTAATGTTGATTTATTATAAAAGTTTCTAAATAATTTATAAAAAGTATCCCATTTTATTTATTAGTTGTAAAATTGATTATTGTACACACCTAATTCTAGATGAAGACTAATTTGAGGGAATGAATTCCTAGATGTAATAGTTTGCAATTAAGCATTATTCTTACCATTATTATACTAAAAATTATATTTAAAAAAATGTATTTCTTTACCATCGGTAAAAATTATGGAGCACTATGTTTAAATTGCGAATGTGAATACATAGCACTGTCATATGCTGATTTTTTGCCACAATTCTCAAATTATGTTCTGCCATAGTTTTCGTTTAAACGCATTCAAGCTTTGGGCGCTGCTAAATTCTTAAACCTATGCAAGTATGTAGTGCTCAATGTGTCCAAAATATTGTACATTCTCATAATTTTTGCCGTTAGCCCGCAATAGTGTTCGTAAAAATATTCAAACACGTTAGGTGCTGCTAACTTCGCATAGTATTATCACTAAATTAATGGCACAAATTTCTTAGTTTATACCACAAAGACATCCAACTCCTGTGATTTGTGACCTCATACTTTTCTGGAAAATATTGAAATAATGTGGATGCGGCTGGGAGCACCATCAACAGTACACATTCTGAGGCCTATGCCAACATTGAATACCAAATTTGAGTGGTAAAGAATATCCCACACCTATTATTTGTGTTGCCATAGTTTTCATGAAAATACCTGTAGCCTCATGTTCAAATTAAGGAAGGTCGTTTAGAGGAAGTGCACCCACATTAGCGTGGAGTGTGTGTGTGTGTAAAATGGAGTAGATGTGATAAATCATAATATGTTCTGAACCACCTGGCTAAGATTCTTGCCTTGTCCTCACAGTCAGCGGCAGTCAGTATATCATGAGGCTGACACCTTTTAAGCCATGCGGCAGCTGATGCAGATAACCCCTCTCTTTCAAATAAGCTTCTACCCTTATCTGATGTCACTGCCTATGTTACACATTTGAGAAACACGTACAGATATTTAGTGCTGAACTAGTTTTTTATGTGAATAGTTGGCATTTTAATATTTTTCGTGAAAATGACAGAAAACTTTCGTTAGCTACCAGCAGCAGTTTAATACCACAAATTACGAAAATGTTGCCAGTAATATTTGCTGAATTTGTTCTTCAAAAACCCATTTTCATAGTTGGTACTGCCTTAATTTTCCATAAAACACTTTAATGTATTACCGCCTATCACTACTACTTGTGTAACCCAAATAAAAAAAATCTTTAATACAGGTCAATGGATAATATTTACTATTACTTAGGTTGTGCTACATAAATAAATCAGTTTTATAAATTGTGCCATCATTGGTTTTGGAGAAAAGAAGAACAAAACTGCTAAGTGAAACATGCAGCACCAACATTTTAAAACTACAAATTATATTAACAACACTGGCGTCACAAATTAATAAGAAAATATAAATATGACTTGTATAGTTGTGATAATAATCTTAATTATTTAAAATGTCATGAAAATATTATTGCTTAATATATCAGTATTAGCTCACATTTTCTTATGTGTAAGATTGTGGCTGTGTATATATAATATGTGTGTGTGTGTGTGTGTGTGTGTGTGTGTGTGTGTGTGTGTGTGTGTGTGTGTGTGTGTGTGTGTGTGTGTGTGTGTGTGTGTGTGTGTGTGTGTGTCCAGTGTGGTGTTTACACAAGCTGTTGATAAATGCCTTAGGGGTGGCTAGAGGGTGAGGCAGAGAAACAGATTAGTCACTAACTCTTGTCAAGCCTTCGAGAGATCTCATGATCTATTTTATTTACAAACCCTTTTCAATTTTAAGATATACTTTTGGGATGTAACTCTCACAATAGACTGAGCCACCAATGTTGGGGAAATCAGGGTTTGAATCTCAGTCAGGTGTATTGAGGGTATTTGTTTCTAAATATTTGTTTCACAATCTCTCCCAACGCAAATTCGGGTACACTTCCTATAAATTCAACCTCTCTCATTCTTAAAACACTAGCGCAACTTGCAGGACCTACATAGGCCTACACATATAACCTGAACGCGGTGCTGATTGTAAAATAATAATAATTATTATTATCTTCATTTTAATTTCCTTTATTATAGTGGTGGCCAACAGTCACAAGAGCTATATAACATCCACTTCGGTGGTCACGGGGTCTAACGCGCTAATCTCGTGTTGGGCTAGACTGCCGAAGACGGGCATATTGGGGTTCGATCCCAGTCGGGTGCACTGAGGGTTTTTTTCCCTAAAAAAATTCCACTCTCCCTCCAAGCAAATGCGGGTACACTTCATCTAAATCAAGCCTTCCTATTTCCTAGCAAATTAGTGTAATTAGTGCATAGGCGTATAACCTGAACAGGTAGTACATAGGACGTGGTTCTAAAAAAAGTTACATAACAGGCCATCAGTGAGTAATACACAAGTATGACATAGAAGTAGAACTGCATAAGAATATAAAATAAACAATTATAGGTAACTAGAGATATATGAGACGGAAAATTTTGTAATTATTATGTCTGTAAAATAATTTCAACTGATTAAATGGATAATAATAATAACAGTAATAATAATTAGTGGTAGTGATAGTAGTAGTAGTATTAGTAAAGAAACACCTGCTTGGGTGGCCGCACGGTCTAACGCACTACTCTCGCAATAGACTAAACTGCCGATGACAGGGAAATCGGAGTCCGATCCTGGACGGGTATCCTGAGGACGGTTTTCCTAAATGGTTTTCCACTTTCAAACCACGCAAATGCGGGTGCAATTCATTTAAATTCAAACTTCCTCATCCCTAACACATTGGCGTATTAGTACATAAGCGTATAAGCCGAACGGGTGGTAATATACGGTGATTAAAAAGTATTAAAGAAACAAATGAATGATAGACTTTGTAGACACGTTATTTTCATAAATCATACTCCAAATTTTGGTCATCAATAAGTTCACTAAAATAATTTTAAGGTTGACCCAACATTTTCTCCCCCCCCCCCCCCTTTATCCTCCGTGCTTCCTATCTACCCCTCTCCCACCCCCAATCCTCGCCTTCTTTTAACACACTCGTCTCCTAACACACTATATTTTGAAGTATATAGGCTCAAAGTGTCACCTTTTAAACCACCAACCACAAGCCGCCACTGAAGTAAATTTTCATCTCTATAATGATAACTAAATAATGGTGCATTACAATCATAAAAAAACACAGTAAGAAGAAGAAGAATGTAAATTTAGAACATGTACTGAGTGAATTGATGATAAGAGAGCTCCTTTAATAATAATAATAATAATAATAATAATAATAATAATAATAATAATAATAATAAAAACAACAAATACGCAATCTGTTATCGTTAATGGGATGTATGCAACTGTCCAAAATCCTTCAGGTGACACAAATCGGTGACGCTGGCCGCATGCGGCCCGTAGTTTCCTGCTGATCTAGATCATGACCTTCAAGCTCCTTCTCCTCGCAGTTAAGAAAAATTAATCAATATACATTCTTACAATATCTCCATGGAAAACCGCATCCGGCGAGTATGTTTCATAATCTATACTCAAAATTGGAAATACTAGCACGTACAAAGTACCCTCTAAATCATTTTCCCGAGAAAATGAGATACGCCAATTTGTTAGTAATATTATATTGTACCAAAATATGAATTTTAATCAAAAACTTTAAAGCGAATTATAATATTATAGTTTTTTCTCTTTTCATCCTTTAGTAAACTACTCTTAGTTTTTTAGGGGTAAGTTAGATCTTTAACTTTAAAAGAAAACATTGTGTGACCTTATGAAACCCCCAAGACACCAAGTCAATATTATCACTGTGCATAATTTCAGCTTTCTAGGTAATTTAGGGGATTCTTAATTATGTGGAAATACACAAAACATTAGGAAATTATATGTAGAGATACATTACCAAACCGTGTGTATTTTAATTAATTAAAATAAAAATCATTTTTAAAGCATACATTTTTGATATTAATTAACCAATCTCATCGATATATATAATTTTAACGCACTATTAAATTTTGGTAAAAGTTTGTAAAACTTTACTGTACAACAGTAAAATCAGTGTGAAGTCTTAAAAGGAATCCGCGAAGGAACATGCGATGCGGACTTCCAGTGTTAAAAGGTTTCCCACCCTTGGGTTAAACATTCACTCAAAGACAGAAATGTTTAGTCAGCATAATGTTTTGAAAGGGGAATGAGAAATGCAGCGGCCTTCGAGGAGGGAATTACAGCGTGAAGCTACAAAGTTTTTAGGTGTTTGATTGAAAATTATCTTGGCACAAATTTTTAAGGATAGAATATTCTTGTGGCACAAATTCAGCTCTAAATATTAGTATAGGTCTCATCATTTGTGCCGCTATGGGTGCTGCCCGCAACACCCACTGTTTTTTGGCGTTTTCACGAAAACTACCGCGGCACAAATTATGGGGATAGGATATTCTTGTGGCACAAATTCAGCACTAAATATTGACATAGGTTTCAGAATTTGTGCCGCTATGGGTGCTGCCCGCAACACCCACTGTTTTTTTGGCGTTTTCACGAAAACTACCGCGGCACAAATTATGGGGATAGGATATTCTTGTGGCACAAATTCAGCACTAAATATTGACATAGGTTTCAGAATTTGTGCCATTATGGGTGCTGCCAGCAGCACCCACTGTTTTAGGTGTTTTCGCGAAAACTATGGCGGCACAAATTATGGGGATAGGATATTCTTGTGGCACAAATTCAGCACTAAATATTGGCATAGGTTTCAGAATTTGTGCCGTTATGGGTGCTGCCAGCAGCACCCACTGTTTTTAGGTGTTTTCACGAAAACTATGGCGGCACAAATTATGGGGATAGGATATTCTTGTGGCACAAATTCAGCACTAAATATTGGCATATGTTTCAGAATTTGTGCCGTTATGGGTGCTGCCAGCAGCACCCACTGTTTTTAGGTGTTTTCACGAAAACTATGGCGGCACAAATTATGGGGATAGGATATTCTTGTGGCACAAATTCAGCACTAAATATTGGCATAGGTTTCAGAATTTGTGCCGTTATGGGTGCTGCCAGCAGCACCCACTGTTTTTAGGTGTTTTCACGAAAACTATGGCGGCAGAAATTATGGGGATAGGATATTCTTGTGGCACAAATTCAGCACTAAATATTGGCATAGGTTTCAGAATTTGTGCCGTTATGGGTGCTGCCAGCAGCACCCACTGTGCTGTTTTGGCGTTTTCACGAAAACTATGGTGGCACAAATTATGGGGATGGGATATTCTTGTGGCACAAATTCAGCACTAAATATTGGCATAGGTTTCAGAATTTGTGCCGTCATGGGTGCTGCCAGCAGCACCCACTGTTTTTTGGTGTTTTCACGAAAACTATGGTGGCACAAATTATGGGGATGGGATATTCTTGTGGCACAAATTCAGCACTAAATATTGGCATAGGTTTCAGAATTTGTGCCGTTATGGGTGCTGCTACGTGAAGTTGGCAGCACCCAGAGCTTTTTTGCGTTTTCACGAAAACTATGGCGGCACAAATTATGGGGATAGAATATTCTTGTGGCACAAATTCAGCACTAAATATTGGCATAGGTTTCAGAATTTGTGCCGTTAGTGGTGCTGCCAACTTCACGGACCTCATTTGTAAGGGCCTCCTTCGTTATTATCGGTAAACTTGAATCTGTTCTCAGGATGTTTGGTATGCTATGCTATGACTTAATGCAGAAATTTCTTGTAGGCACCATTACTTATACTTTCGGAGATGATGGTGTTCTTTCCAGTCAATAAACGATTAAAATAAACAGTAAAAACAAGGAAGGTGGACTGTATTCTATATAAAATTGTGATAGAAATTGCTCACCTCGTCCAAATGAGGTTCGCCGACAATGGAGGCCTACCTTGTGGGTTGCTGGGTTAAGAGTAGGAAGGAATGGGGAAACAAGGAGGCTGACTTAGCAGCATCTTTCAAACTCTTGTTGTCCCTTGATAAAGAAGGCCACTTTAGGGCCTGTAACACCCGACTCGCACTCGGACACCGATTTGTGCATAAATTAGTGCACCCATTCTGGCAAACATCCTATATGTCCTGACTACCCTGCTCAACTGAACTGCTCTCCCACAAAAACAAACGACCTTTCTTCCCCCTCCCCTTCAACACACTCACCAACGAAGGGAAAACATCACAAACAGCGAGACTCTTTAAAACGGCGGGAAAACGTCCGAAGAATAAACAACAAATACAAAACCAATATGTATACGGCATTATATTAAAAAACCATGTTAAACAAATTACTACACAAAAGCTATTTTACAATATTAAATATATATAGTTCAGAGACTGAACAGTAATATTTCAATATGCACAAACAAAAAGACAAGGATTGCTACTTGAAGCTGGCCATCTTTGTACGAGTATACTGTGTCACGTCCTTTGTATAACCCCTGAAGAAGTTTGTCTATTCTTTCCAACAAACTGAGGCCGTTATTCCTTTTCAATATGTTTTGAAATTTCTCTGCTTTGGCTCTCTCAAATGTACCCAGCGCAGTACTATATGATTCTTTGTGGAACAGAGAAAATTATATATTTTATTGGCACTAAAATAAATTAGATAAAATCTTAATAATAAGGTACAAGAAAAAGGGATGGGAAAATATAGTGGGATTGTCGCGTTTCTGGAAAACTGGGACATTTTTTGAAATTGTTAAAAACAAGGTAAACACAAGGAATTCCACAAAAAAAAATACTGAAATATTTGGGAAGATGGGCTAATTAACTGTAAGTTTGCATAGAAGAAAAACAAACATTTTCCCTTCTCCCTTGCCATAACCATCAGAAATAGCGATTCCTTTTGGAAAACTTAGAAAAAATACAGGGAATTTTACTTTATGAAATAGTGACAATCCTGTTTACAAGGAAAACACAATATGACTTATACACTGAAAAGAAGAAGAAAGTTCTTAATTTAAATTAGTTTAAGAATAATTCATTTGTCAACATTCACATTACTTCTTTTCTTGGTCGCCTTAGTATATAGAATGTTTTACAACTAGTGTGTCTTTACATTGTGTTGCATTGCAGGTGGACAACTATGAGTCTCAGGAATTTACATTCAACATCAAGGCATCTGCAGATGCTCAATTCAACAACATACAATACATGTACATTGGAAGAAATGAGTCGATGACGGAAGGCTTCATTGGATGTGTGTCCAGGGTAGAGTTTGACGACATTTATCCGCTCAAATTGCTTTTTCAAGAGGATGGCCCATCTAATGTCAAATCATTAGGAAGTAAGCAAAACACTAAATAATTTTGAACAGAAATTATAGATTTATTTTAAGTTTGACATCTTTTTCACTAACTTCACCCAATTTTTTTTACTTATTGTAGGTTAGATTCTTTAGATATATCTACAGTATCACACTTATATTAAGTTTGTAATATATATATTTGAAGAAGGTACAGGAAAGGTGGATAAAAACACATAAAAGGGAACAAACATAGTATGGCTTTTACAATGTAGGGCCTATATTTATATTAAGGAAAGACTTTTACTTTTGTGGACTATAATTTTATTCATTGAATAATGTACACTGTACAGGAAATACTAATTGAAACAAATAGAGAGACATACATGACTCGCTATAAAAAGAGAAACAGTTCACACTTCACATTGCTTTCATTGGGTAAAGGTAAAGAGGCAGCCATTTTCTCATCGAGTGTGGTCATAGCATCATAATGTGTGGTTGTGGTAAAATCACTGAAAATTTCTGAGCTGCCCCATACAAATTTACCATGGCCTAATTTAAGTCACTTGTCAAAAAAATAAATTTCTTTTTTCTTTTTTAATCAAGTCATTTAAGGCAATGTGTCCCAAACAAAGACTACTTGTTTGTTTATTACATTTCCTAAAACAAACAAGATGTTAAAAGTTTGATTTCTTTTTACCTCTTGATAAAGTGAATTATTGCTTAATGACTTGGAAGTGTATAGTAAGACACTGTAGAAACACTCTACAGTAATGTAAAGTAAATGATAGTGAAGGAAGCCAACCTGAAAGAATAGCTAGGTTAGGCCTAGATAAAAACAAACACACACTTCTCTCTTCATTTCTTCTTATATGTTTACACCTCCCACTTCTTCACACTTCCACAGTTACACATTGTTTTGAATTTTAAGTAATATTCCTTTTTCATATGAAGACACACATTAAAAACACACAAAACCCAATTAAAGATATATTTATTTACATGCTTGTTTGATAATTTAAATTAAATTAAATTTACTCTACATTTTTATCTATTAATAAACATTGAAAGGAGGATATGTAGGCCTCAAAGTTCATAATTAAAAAACAACATAAAACAGTACATCATTTCTAGGACACATCTGGTCCCTTCTTTAGCAATCAGTATTTCACCTCTGCTTAAGAAGGGGCAGGATGTGCCCTGAAAATTACTATAATATGTTTTGTTGTGTTTTAGTTGTGAACTTTGACTTCTACAGTTTCTTGATAAGTGTAGGTTTTCCCCTTCTATCCCCCTTTCAGTCTATATTAAATACAGCTGTTTGGTGCCATTTTTTTGTTTATCTCCCACTCATGTAAAATTTCTGTTGGGGAAAAAAAAAGTTAATCGCTGCTGGTAGTTTAATTAATTCTGTACATTTTATATTATTGCAATATAATACATCCTTTGCTTTACAGCTCCACTGAATGAGGACTTCTGTGGTGTGGAACCGGTAACCCACCCTCCTAACATGGTAGAGACCAGACCACCTCCTCTAGTGGACGAAGCGAAACTGCGACAGATCTACAACCGCACCGACTCTGCAATACTAGGAGGTAAGTCAAGAACTCAATTTTAAGAGGGTATGCTGATGAATAAATGGATGTTTACATGATAATAAACTAAATCATATAAAATAATAAGCCTTATGAGATGTTTATAACATGTGTGAGTTCTGTGTTGGGCCACTAGGAGTGCTGGCAGTTATTTTCTTGGCACTGTTAATCATGGCGATTCTCATTGGTCGCTACCTGGCTCGCCACAAGGGCGAGTACTTGACGCAGGAGGACAAGGGTGCAGACTCGGCCATGGATCCAGATTCAGCAGTGGTGAGATCCGCCACTGGGCACCAAGTTCAGAAGAAAAAAGAGTGGTTTATTTGATATTACAGCCAGGTCATATGCTCCTTAGAGAGGACATTGTGTAAACTTTGAACTACCAAGATAAGCCAGGCTACAATCGTTTGTATTTTTGTACTGTAATAGTTTTAGGGATGTGTAATATTCACAAATCATTACCTTAAAAAATATATATTTGCAAGTAAAAATCTTATAAGCTAAATAAATATCTGTGAAATAGACACGTGCTAAACATATATTTTTTTATGGTCAGCAAATTTTTTTTAATAAAAATTTGAAATCATCAATTAGATCAAAAGGGTCAAACAAAATAATAAATTTGAATTCTAGAAAAAACTAAGTAACACCCGACATGGGAATGATATTTTTCTTTCATTCTGATTTTGTAGGTAGTCTAAAATTTGGTTGTTGGGGCTACCTTACAATTATTTTTGGCTAAACTATTAGTCACTAGTAAGCATCATAATATATAAAAAATTAGATTTAAAATTTGAACAAGGATAAGTGAATTTTAATTTTTTTTTCTCAGTTTTTTTTATTAAGAATTTAAAGATTTAATTTCTCATGTTTATTCTCATCATGAACTTCAAAAGTGCTAATCACACATCCCTAAAATTTTAGAACTGAGCTTTGGTTTTGGTTGAGTAGTTTGAGCCTGTTTTGCGAATGTTTGTTTATCCATCTGGGTGAATGACACCCAAAGAAATATTTTAAAAAATCACAAAAAGATCATATATTTCACCTATTGCCTTGATAACTAAACAATACAATTTAGTAAAACCATCATTCCATTTTTATTTTTCTGGTGGTTAATATGTAAACAAAAATTTATAACTCTCATAATTTTAAACTGGTGAACATTTATACTATAAAATAACTAATAGGTAATAAAGAAATAATATAAAAACAAATTAATAGTGACATTGTCCATACAAATCTTATTTGGCATTTAACCAAATTAAAAAAATAAATTTAAAACTATTTGAAAATACAAATGCTCTCCCTCATTGTCAATTTATCTCACATTTTATTAAGATATAAGAGAATATTTAACATATTCGATTAGAGTTTGCTTCAAATGGCCAAAGTAGATGTCTCACACCCATAATCAACACAATTACCTGGATGATGCGAGTTTAGAAATTGTTTCTTAGACAAAACACTTCACACACAAAAACATCTTAAACACATTTGCCTACCACAGGTAGCGTCTTGGACCAGTGTTTAAAATGTTTGTTGTATGCATCTTTGTTATCTCAACAATGTATACATAAGCATTGTTCAGGTTTATCTCCCCTACTTTTAAACAAATCCAACCTCTTTCAAAAAAAATGTAAAGTTTAAAATGCTTAAATGGTTAATATTATGAACACTGAGAAACTTGTTTACATCTTAACAACCAGTTACCAATATACTCAAGAATTAAAAATTATTTAATATGCCACTATTCCAAATTAATTAAACCAAGCCTTATTTTGTTCTATTCATTTTCAAAACCAGAGTTCTAGAATTGAATTGTATATTTGGCTATGTTAAGCTTGATCATTTCAAGGTCTACACATTTCTATTAAATTGTGGAATCTAAATGATTACAAATTAATAAATTATTTTATTTGTGTAAATTTGAATGAAAATGTGTCAAACAAGGGAGGGTAATTTTAAATTTTAACATTTGTTAAAGTAAGTATGTGATCAATTGAAATTTAAAATTGTGTGGAAAGTTAAAATGTTTTAAAATTAATTTAAAAGAATATCATAAAACTCTACAATTGTCATACAAGTAAAGGTTTTGCAAGGCAACTTAACATCTTACTCATGTCACTTAACTTGATTTCTTAGTCATTGGCACTTTGTTATTTAAACTGAATTGTGTAGCTCAAAACACAAAATTACACTTTGCTGTGACTTTATTTAGTTGAGTCTTGGAAGGTAGCTTAGCAGTTGTAAAAAAGTAATTTTATACACGTGCTCTAGAGTTCTTTTTCTAATTAAAAACTAAATATGAAAGTCATTTGAGAACCACTACATTTTACCTAGTACCATTTTTACTTGATTTTATACACTGAAAGTTCATTTTTTTATATATTAAATATTTTTACATTAAGGCAGTGGCTTGCAACCTTTTATTTCACCCCAATTTTAGTCTTTAAGACTGTCACGACCCCTTGATTTTCTACACATGTTCTAATACTAGTTTTCAAATTTTTTTAATTGCACCTTATTACTTATATGGGGAGCTCTTCACATTAAATCACACTAATGGGGTACTTTTATGTGCCACAAACGACATGGGACTGATTGCTTTACTTCACCTCTGAATGAAGCTTTGCTACATAAGTTTATCACACAATAAAAATCGGTAACCTTGACTGGGTTTGAACCCACGTACATCAAGTCCTGAGGTGAGCACTTTACCTCAAGACCCAATGTTTATGGGTTCAAACCAAGCCAGAGTATGACTGATTTTTCTTGAGTGATAAGAATCCATAGCACAACTTCCTTCGGAGGGTAAGTAAAGCTGCCGGTACCAAGTTGATTGTGACACTAGTGGAGTAAGAATAAATATACCTTAATTTGCATGTAAGGAGAGGGGGAAACTGTTTAATATATATCATCTTAGTACACCCAGCCGAAATTGATTTCTAGTCTCCATGTCACTGACAAATCAAACAAAACGCCCACACGCTTGTTTTAATTATTTTAAATTGATTGTATATTGATTTTACAAATTCAACTATTCAACAAGCCTAGTGAGTATTTTGGATGCTATGCTGGCAGCAACACAAGAGACTGCTATAGCAAACTGAGTCAGCAAACAACTTTCATAGTTGTATAAACAAAAGAAACCTGAGTAGTTACAACACTAAAAAAAATTTTTTTTTAACTGATTACATTTCTATTTGAATTTTAGAATTTCCTATGATCATCACTTTAAAAAAAAAAGCTATAACATATACAGGCATTGTGACCCCACCTGAAACATACCGTGACCCTTAAGTTGGAAATCATTGATTTAAGGAAACTGAAGTTCTTGAGTCAAAAACCAATTTGACAAGTTGTTTTAGCTACAAGAGGGAAAATACTTAATAAATAATTTCATTTCTTTAGGTAAAACTTCTTTTCGCTTTTTGAGGTACATTTTGTTATCCATGGAAGAAGGTAATACGGTCAAGAATTTGTAGTAATTTGGTTTTTGCCCACATTAAAAAACTGATATTTTGTATAAAATTTTAATTCATTTTGTATGATAAAATATATCATTTTGTCTAAAATAGTCTATGAAACTCACTGTAACGAATATTCATTTTATTCATGCCTAAAAAATATGAGTAAAATATGGGTAAAGCTTTTTAATGTATGCAAAAACCAGATTATTACAAATTCCTGAACTTATTACCTTCTACCATATATAACAAAATGTATTTCCAAAAGCAGACTAATTTTCTTAAATTAAAAAATTGGTTATTTATTGAATTTCTTTTTAAAGGGAAAGCTGTTATTTCCCTAATGTTAAGAAACTATGCCTTAGATAAAAAGAAAATAAACGAATTTAACACATGTATCTTAGAGTCTCAGGTTAATAACTGCTAGCAATTGATAAGCCATTTCACATAATTTATCAGTGACTTTTTTAAGAGGATGGTAGAGTAGCGAAGATATAATATAGTAGGAAGATTTGGGGAAAGGGGTTTGGGTGAAGTTAAACATTATCTTGTATTTGGATCAATAGAGATAAACATTTCTAAACTTAAAACTTCAATTTGGTCCTTGACTTTCTACACCTGAAACACTTGATTTACTTTTATAATTTATTTATTGCCATTATTGTTGTTGCGGACATGTTCCCTCAACATTAATTATTATTTTTGACTGGTAATATTCTAAACCAAAAGTCACTGTATGAATTGTTGGTTTCAGGAATATTTAAAAAATATTAAATATACACTTTTATAGTGATCTCTTTTTTAATTGTTTTATACCAAACTTTTAGTGTGAATGTTTAACACAGTATGAACCACAAATTCTTGCTGCTACTTTTGTTAAAAACCTTTATACAGTATAATATTCTCCTATATGTATAAAAAATCTTTAGATATTATTTTTAAATATAATTATTTTCAAAACAACATTGAAACAAACACCTCAAAGTGACAGGCTAGCCAATGTGGCAAGTCAGATTTTTGCAGTGTATATTTAGATATATATAAATATTCAAACTTTATAGCTTGATTTTGGTTGGAAGAACAGTTTAGAAAATTTAAATATATTTCTTTGCAGCCAATATTGTTGATATTTTATTCTAGTATTTGTGTTATTTTAATAGGCATTGACTATATCTATCAAAGATGACTTGATGTATGAATATATTAAAATTGTTTTAGTAACCTAAAGTAACTACCAAATATGGTTCTTCCTACCAAAATCAGGGTAAAGTTGTAACTTATTGGCACGCTACACTAAACTGTATCTAGTTCTGCATGTAGACATTTCAGCAAATGCAAATTTATTTTCTTGATCATACTATAAATGCTTATAAGTGCGAATCTATTCTGCTTTTACAATCTCTTTGGTGCAATTTTCTTGATATTAATTCTATGTGTCTTTTATGTTAATATAATATTAGAGTAATTTGATTATGTTATAGTAGAATAATTATGATTAATCACTTATTTTATCATTCCAAAATTAATAACAAGGAAGGTATTTATTTATAATTTGTGTCGGTGTGCCTTTTCCACCCAGCTATAAGAAAATAATATATAAGAGTTTTAAACTCTTTGAATTACTATACCAAGGATAATCTATATGTAAATTTAGTTGTAAAAGAAACTATTATGTTTGATTTAAAATTTTCTTTCAATATTGTTAATATTGGATTTTCGGGTCAATATTAACAAATTTCATCAAATAAGCCTCTGCTATCAAACATTTAAACATGATACATTTAATCTTTAGTTTTAAGAGGTTTATTTATCAGTATTATTTCTTTTCTTTTGGAAATATCACTTGCGTCCAACAAATTGCTCGAATTTTTTTATTTAGAAAGATAGATTTATAAATAGAGAGACATGATATTATTTATTCCAAGTAGAAGTATAAAAAAAAAAGATGTAATGAGCTTTAATTTGATTGGTAATTATTACAAGATTTAGATTGTATATTACCGCAATATTTTAGCATTGTAGGCCTACTTAAGACATTTAAGTTGATATTAAAAATGGTATCTCGGTGAAAAATCAATTTTTTCATTTTAAAATTACAAAAGCTAGATTGTGCAACTTACGGTATCTATTACACTATGCAAGCAATAGTTTCTAGTTTGTGTGTTCATTTTAATATACCGTAGCTACAATTTAATTTGTAGGAATTTACCGATGTAACACATTTTATATTTTTTTTATGGAAACCTCTTTTCAGTTTTGAACTAAAAATTGTACATGTGGAAGAAGTTATACTACCCTGAAAATTAGAAAGCCTACCTTGATTGTTTCCACTATGGTGCAGCTAATATGACAATACCATAGTGGACCCCATCAACATAAGACTAAATTTTATGGTAAATGGAATGTATATGAAAGAGTCATGGGAATAAAATGAGAAATATTGCTTCTGCAAGAGTTGCATGTTTAACATTTTAAACTGCTGCCGTTAAATTGGGAATTGGTTGCTTCTTAGGTAGTAGTTTAATTCTATCCATTGGCATCAGTGTGTATTGAATTGATTTAATTTAACAATCCAGTTTTGAGTTTGTTTTCCTTTTTGTTCCCGTCACTCTTTTCAGTATCTTTCATCTACAAAATATTAGCCTTTTTGGATTTTATTGCAACTACAAAACTGAAAACTTCCGTCTAATTAGTCATGACTTTACTTTCATCATCGCTAGTATGAAGATTTTTTTCACTTTAGCTTACTTAAATTTACTTGAATAAAAGTCATATATTGTCTTAGACTGACTGACCTGACTGACTGAGGTTGCTAAGAAATCATGTGAAATGTGTAGACAGGGCACGTTACATTGTAAATAAAATGTAATATCAATTTATTATAGTTGAAATTCGTGATTAATAAATAAATACATTTTCTTGATAGCTTAAGTAAAATGTTTAATACTCATTTTGATATTTTTGGAATTATTTTTCCACCAAACATTCTAAAGTTACTTGAATTATTGGTTTACTAAATATTCTAAAATATGTTTATGATACCAATGCACCAATTTTCATAATGTGCAATTTTTTGCAGTATCAAATTTGTACAAATCTGTTTTTTTATTTATTTATTCAGAAAATAATTATTAGGTTTGAGTTAACTTAATTAAAATATTTAAATATTATGTTGACAGTTTGTAAAATATCACTAATTAATTAATAAATTAGTTTTAAATTGCTAGCAAATCTGAATATTTTGCAAGCAACCCATGCTTGTAAATGTCTTGTAACTATCGTCGCAATTAATTTTGTTATTTTACTGCTGAATTATATTTATTTATGTTTATCAGTTAAGTTTCTGTCATTCAAATTTAATCCTTGATATACCCATATAAATAAATTTGAAAATTTATTTTATTTAAACTTATAAATGTATTTCTAAAACATACACAAAAATCACTTATTTGCTTGACAAATAATTATCCTTGTATGTATTGTCATATTAGAGAAAGGTGATAGGCCTGTTTAGTGAAACAGATTGTAGAGATGGCCATTTTTTAAGAGCATTGTATCATTCTCTTAAATACGGTAATTCAATTTTTTAATTTGTCTAGAAACTATTAAATTGATTTTGTTAATTTTATTTTAGTATATTGCTTGTTTATATATATATTTTTTCCACATTATTTTAACATTTTGTAAAATATGTCAGTTCACATTCCAAAGCATGTATTAGTAAAGAATATTTCAGTTGACTGTGTTTTTTGTTTTCAATTATTTTTTTATGTAAAAACTTTGATTAATAATGTTAAACATTATCAAGTAGTTTCCTTTAATTATGCCCTATCCCTTTCCCAAAACAATAAAAACAGGTTTGGGATTATTGGGGTGAGGTGCATCCTGAGAGCGCAGTGGCCTTTTTTGAGTGATATTTATTTAGAATGGTTCAAGGCTGAAGGCCTAGTTGAAATGTACTAATAATTACTGGCTGGACTGCCCATTCTCATTTAGGCGAATATAACCCAACCTTTGTTATTTCAAAATCTTGTGTTGGGAAATAAACCTGAGTAAATTTTAGCTTTTAAAAATTTCCTTTTTACTATAGAAATGAACTTAAGTTTAGTGACACGCAAGAACCGCACTTTTAATTTGATTTGAGAATTTTAAAATTATTTATAATTATTTTTGGAGGTATTAAATGTGCACTTACTGAACTGACTGAATATGCCAACACACGACTTACAAACTAACTTAAATCTTAAACAGACACACCGCCCAGTCTTTCGGTTAATTCATCAATGAAAGGGGAAAAGTATCGGCCATGCCGGGACTCCTATTTTAGTAGGCAGATACGCTACCGACTAAGCCAAGGTGTCAAGACTATAAATAGAGACAAAAATAAATAATAAAAAAAAAATTTCTGGTAAAAATATTTAGTCATTTTCTTGCTTAACTTTTTCCAATGCCACAGAAATTGAATCTAATTTGTGTTTGTTTTCAGTTTTTGACCCAATTAAATATTTGTGAAGTGACTCTTGGCAGGACCCGCCTCGGTGGCGTAGTTGGCTAACGCGCTAGTCGTGTTGAGCTCGACCGCTGAGGATTGGGGAGATCGAGGTTCGGATCTCGGTCGGGTGAACTGGGGGTGGTTTTTCCTAAATGGTTTTCCACTTTCCCGCCACACAAATGCGGGTTCACTTCCTCTAAGTTCGACCCTCCCAATTCCTAATCCATTAGCGTAATTAGTACTTAGGCGTATAACCCGAACGGGTAGTAAGACGCGGTGCTAAATATTAAATACTCTTGGCAGGAGACTATCTTGGATATCCCAACGGTGTATCCACTGATGTGCAAAGCTAAAGGTTATGGATATGATGTTTGTCTCATCCAAATATTTAAATACAATTTAATGCAAGTTTTTCTCTCGTAGACACCTCAATATAAAAATAAAAATTGAGCTTTAATCAATATCACATATTTGCACAAACATTATTAATTTGAAGTATTTAGTGTGTATTTTCTAAGCCACCTGATTATATTAGCAGATGAATTGTAAACAAACTTAGTTACATTGTTCAGCCCATCAACTGTTAATTCACTGTATATGCTGTGAAATTTTACCAATGATACAATTTTCAGACAGCCCAAGAGTTGAACCCACAACCCAAAGTTCAGTAAACAGATGTGCTACCAACTTAGATATATTGCTAGAGTTTCTCAAATTTATTCCTGACAATCAAGAATTATACTTGTGAAGCGGAATTAAAAATGTTTCAATATCTATTGACACTTGCTAATAATTTAGAAATCTCAATATTTCGGAGAGTACTTAAGTTTTGTTTTGCTTTGCATTTTAATACTGGTTCAGGCTATCTGCATATTTACATTTGAAGATAGGAATGAGGGAAGTAGCTAATAATTTAGAGGAAGTGTGCCAGCAAAGGTGCGGCGGCGAAAGAGTTGGGAAGCATTCGAGATAAAACGGCTCACGCACCTGGCCTGGATCTTAACCCTAATTTTCTGACCACTGGCAAACTAGGAGGCCGACACCTTTGTCTATGTGTCCACCAGTGCAGACATTTACTAATATATTTTTAGTCAGGTTGAGTTTGAGCTCATGATGTTCGATAGTCTTTAGAGTTTAACCTAAAATAAGCTTAGGCGCTTTAGTGTGAAGAGACGCTATACCAGCAGAAACATTATGATGTAAATAAAATTTCTGATTTTATTTTGATATATGATGAGAATGTAAGATTAATCACAGCTGTCCATATTTATTTAAAAAGACAGTAAAGATTTATTTTTTTACTAGTATTTGTCAACTGTTCATTGCATATCTTTCAATAAATTGAGTTTTTGATTGTTTTGATCAAATTGCTTTGAGGTTTGTTGTGTATGAAAATAAAAACTCGCTAGAATTTTCTGTAGTGTGTACAATGTTTACAATTGTATGACATCTTTGATTATTTTAGGATTTTCACCCAAAAAAACTTTATATAAACATTGATAGTAAAATTAATAAATCCTGGTAATTTATAAATATATTAAAACAGTGTGGAAGCACTGAATATAATGCAATGTAAACTGTACATTTATGTAATGTGAGAGATAAGGAAGGCAGCCACCTACAATCTCTCATTCATATTCCTCGACAACTCTTTTATACATTACATTATTAATATAAATTAATTATTTACTAAAAATTTTAAGTTACTGAAAAGAATAAGATTACATTAGAATTAAAATAAAAAATTAAATATCCAATAAACCAAAATAAGGTGTATTGAAATTAAATTGAAAAAAATTAATAAACTGCTTGAGAGACAAGATCGGTGATGAGCAGGGGATAGGTAACTCAAAATATACATACATATAAGTTATGTTAAATGAATAGTAGTTACAGAGGTTGCTAAAGTCTACAATAAACAAAGCAATATTTAAAATATAAATATATATTAAGTGTATTAAACCAGCCACAAAAAAAAAAGCAACATAGGTAATGTGAAAACATTAGAAAATAGTAGTTAAAGATATGTCATGAAATTAAAATGTGTGTGTTACACAAGCGGAATATAATAATTTATAAATGTAATTGAAACACTAAATATACCTATCTCTGCACCAAATTGAATCAACAAAGAAATTACCTTTCAATAATTTGCATTTTAAAAGTTAAGTAATAGAGCAGCTACATTTAAAAAAATATAACACGTTAGGCCTGCTACATACTAAAAGTTACTTTATGTTAGATACATCTTAAAATCACTAAAAATAGACAAATCAAAAAGAGAAGTATATAGTTATAGTAACTATCTCCTAAGCCAAGTTAGAAAAAAGGAAAAAATAAATAATGAAATTCTAGATTTTAACTAAATCAAAACAAGTTAAAAAAAATCATATAGCAACAAATTAAAATCTTTGTTTACTCCAAAAGCTTCTTAGTTTTGCCAACAGGTTGCACCACCCTCAAAGTCATATATAAACTAAACTTAACAAGTTGTAAAAGTAAAAGTTAGTTCATGTTTCCACCACCCAAAATCATGGTAGATATACAAGTTAAAGGGGGTTAGGCCTTGAAAGTAAATAAATAAACTTCTCTTATCGGTGTTTTATCATCATGATTTCGGCCAGGTCAGGTTAGTAAAATGCCTCAATCAACCTCTATCCTTCCACCACTCTTCTCCTCTCACTTGCACAATTTCTGTTATATGCTCCCCTCTTTCTTGAACTCACTTGCAGGCTTTTTTCTACATACTTCATCTCCATGTTCTCTTTGGTATTCTCTCCTTTTCCATCCTCTTTACTTGACCATACCATCTCTTTTTATATGTTTATATCTAAGCCCAACCATCCTTTTGGGTTGGCTTCCTTACCTATTATTTTGTTTGAGGAAGGTTGGATCTTTGTTTCTCACAATTTACCTTGACCTAAGAAGTGCAACATTCCATTTAAAACTTAATTGACAATTAGATAATTTTACCTTTTCAAACACTTTTCAAACTTTAAAATAATACAAAGTTTCTGAGCATTTTTAATACAGCAGCTCAGTAGTAAGGTAGGCTACTCTCATTAGAAATCGGTTTAGGTTTTGAACTTTCTTTTCATTTACCTAAGCAAAATATGTTTTGAAAATTATTGATATGTTTGTCTGTAATTACTAATTTGAACACGTATAAGATGAACATTTGAGGCATTTTACTGAACAGACCAGGCCACATGCTGGAAACAGTTGATGATGAACATTTACATTTTGCAAGCCTAATTGCCAGTATATTGTACTCTTAATTTTTAGAACGCTTTTTCTTGATAAGTGTAATTTTCCGACTTGTACTGTGTACAAGATAAGTGGCCTTGTATGCATTAGTTCTAAAAATTTGTGGGTGTCCAAATGTGTATCCAAGGTACACAGTTCTTTAATCAAATAATTTTATTAATTTGTTAACAAAGGATATTGCTAAAGGATATCTTTGAAAAAAGGTGTAAAAGACATAACATTATCAAAACACGTTTAATAGCAAAATTCACATTAGATGGCTTACATAAGATATTAAAAATAAATAATATCAGTAAAGGAGATGAACAGTTTTAATTATTCAAAATGTATGGACAAATGTGTTTGAATGTAGCTGTACTTATAGGCCTATAATCAAGGGGGGAAAAGTAATGCATAGCTTTCAGCATGCCATGAAATTTACATGACAATATGTTGGACACCATCATAACTTACTTATATAAATCGTTTAAGTATTTTACTTGTTACCAATGATTGTTTCATATGGAACATACGTGAACCTTCGATATATTTACTAATTTTTACAAAGTTTTCATGGCTTAAATGAGGTGTTTTCGACAGTAATACACTAGTGTGATAATCTTGTAAAGCATCATATTCATGTTTCATTAGAAGATTCAATTTTTGACGCTCTAATCGCAAGAACACTTCTCGATGTTTATATAAGCATTTTAGATGTTCACACTTTCTCTTCACTATTCTTGTTTCTGCTCTGATTCTAGCAATCTGTTCCTCAAACCCTACTTTTGTGTTCAATTCTGTGGTGTCTTCATTTGCATCTAAGGGAAAAAGAGATCACAATAAGCTATTTGTATGGATCAAGAAGGTATGACATTTCAGAGTTTCCAATGTAATTTGAAAGTGTAAAACACTTCAAATAGATTCTGTATTAAGTTTTGAAGAATGTCTTGCTCAAGGACTTGAACCCTTTATCTTTGGCTTACTGTGCAAATGAGGTTTAGCTACCCATGCTTCTCACCATGTAGAGCGCATATGTTGAGCTTGGATAAAAACAGCTTTTAAAATACAAGAGAAGAGACTTGGCTATATGGCATTCATTTAACCAACTAACAAACTAATCAATTTTTGATTTCAATATGTCAATAAATGTAATTATGTATTTTATGAAGATATTAGGGTTACATTTATTTGTATAGTGACTTAAAAAAAAAAAGATACATCATTTTAAATTTAATTTGACTAAAAATCAACCTGAGACATGAAAACACTGACATTGTAAGTTACTTTAAAAAATATACTTTTATTTAAATAATGAATGAATGAATTTTATAAATTTGTCCCAAATAAAACTAAACTGGGCTAAAATATTTTATTGAACCCTCTTTCATCATCATTAAAATTAGACTATTGCCCATAGATTGTTCTCTTATCTTTTACTTACATGCAACAATATCCTAAATGATTTTTACTTAGTCAATGTTAAATTGAACAAAAAATATATATGAAAATGAGACACTCGTGTGCTAATAGTAAAGAATGTAATATTTACACTCTGTTTACCCTGAAAAGTAGCAGTTATACCTTTACCAATTAAAGTATGGCCCCTCTCTTATAAGCTTCACAATAGTGTTACCTGAAATTTGCAACCTTTCAAGTTAGATAGGGTGTACTTAAGATGGACATATATAAATCATTCACTTACTTGCACTGAAAGATTTTGGTAAGACAGAGACACATTGTTTATTTGTCAGCTCATTACAGTCTTCTGTCACATCAGCTGTACTATTAGAGTTATCAATAACATTATCACCATATGGAACATCGTTATGATAACTATCTGTCATGTTAACTTCATCTGTCTCACTGCACACGATACATGTTTGCGACTCTTCACTTGAACTAACACGTTTCAAACTTGCTTTGTCTTCATCACCATTTTAATCTAACTCTCTATAAAAGTTTGAAGAAGAATCATCACTAAATAATCTAACAGGGTAATTCAAAACCTGCAGGAAAAATAAACTCATTAGTAATTACTTATGTATCTCCTATTTCTTGTACAAGTTAGGATTTTAGTATGAAAGCCTCTAGGACAATTTATATTATCTTATTTATTAATTAATATACTACACATTTTGTCATCTTAATTGATACAGTAATTTAATACTGTTAAACTTAAGCACAATTTCTTCTTACTTAACAAAACTCTGAAGAATAAATTTTGTATTTTGGCAAATCTTCTTTTAACATACCAAGAAAAAAAAATCAATTCAATGTTTAAGGTACAGCGATTATTAAAAATATAGAGCATATTATCTATGGAGAATATGTTTGACAAAATATTATATTACAGCTTAGCTAAAATGTAATAATACATTAAATAATATACTTCAATCAATAGAACTGTTATGATTACAAATGAGAGGAGATAATCAATTTAAAATTAAGTTAGTGAAACTCTTAACATAATTTTAGTTGTATTTAACATTTCTTTGCTAAGATCGGTGTCATTACTGATACTGTTTGGAACGACTTCTTTGACCTGAATCTAACCTGTACAGTAACATAAAATACAACATTTTACATATTAAACATGAAGTAAAAATATGATGAATTGCTACTTTTAAAACAAAACTTGGGCAAAGGAGTTTTTAAAAGGAGAAAGATTTAAGAACAGTTTGGTGGGAGCTGCAGAGGAGGTATGTGGGAGGACAAGTAATAAGAGGAAGAGCAAGGAGACACCCTGGTAGAACGACAGGGTGAAGAAAGCACTGGAGGAGAAGAATAAAGTATTCGGAAAGAGTTTTAAGAATATAAATGAGGAAACAGAGGATGAATATAGGGATAAAAAGAAATAGTGAAGCAGTTGTATGGGAATCCAGGAAGAATGGGATGCAAAAATGAACAGAAACGCTAGAACGGGACCTGGAAGGCAGTAAGAAGGTGTTATTTAGCTAAGTAAGAAAGAGGAGAGAGAAAATACAAGAAGTTAAAATAATGGATGAAGAAGGAAGAATGTTGACGACAGGAGAGGAAGAAAAGGAACTATGTATTAAATATTTTGAGAAGATGTTCAACCTGGAAGAGGAAAGGGATGAGAGTGAAACAGAGAAGTAGGAATAAATAGCACACGAGGAGGAAAGAGGTCCCACATGTAAAAAGGTGGAGGATACATGAAAAAGGATGAAACAAGGAAAACCAACTGGTGTGGACGAATTGAATGTGTAAATGATAAAGATCTACAGGTGAAGTAGGTATACAATGGTTATACATGGTGCTGAGAGTGGTTTGGAAGGAAAACAAGGTAACAGAAGACTGGGTAAAGAGAGTTATAGTACCTATTTCAAGAAAGGAGACAAGGTGTATAAATTATAGTGGATAACAGTGATGTGCCAGTGTACAAAAATATATGAGAAGTTACTGGAAAAGAGAATAATAAATAAAATGAAAGGAAGGTGAAGAGAGGAACAGCACATATTTAGGGAACATAAATCTACAATGGACTTAATCTTTGCCATAAGACAGCTGATGGAAAGAAGGTATGAAAAATGGGAAAGACTTGTTAATGGTATTTATGGTTGTGGGGAAGGCATATGATAGCGTGGATAGAAGTTTGGAAAGCGAAGGAGGAGGCCAAAGTGGAAAGAGGAGATGAAATGAGAGTGAAAAGCATGTATGAGGATAATAGGAGTTGTGTTAAGGAGAGAGTGTCCTGTCACCATTACTATTTGTAATGGTAATGGAAATGGTCATGAACAAAGTGGCAGGAAAACTATGGGAGGAAAGAATGAAAGTCATGATGTTTGTTGATGACTTGATGGTATGGGTGGAGAAGGAAGAGGAAGTACAATAACAACTACAATGGAATGAGGAAGTGAAAGAGTGGGGAGTAAAATTTAGCATGGCAAAGTGTGAAGTGATGGTGATGACATGAAAGAGGGTAAGGGTTAGTAAAGTTATAAGGTTGGCTGGAGAAGAGCTGAGAAAAGTACAGAACGTAAAATATCTTGGAAGCGTGATTGAGGAGAAAGGTGGATGTAGAGAGGATTTAGTGAGAAGAGGACAGCAGGGAGAGTTGTTCTTAGGTGTGTAAGAGACCTACTTTGGAAAATAAAAGTGCCCTTGAAGTGTAAGGAAGTGTTGTACAGGGCATATATTGTTTGTTGAGAAACAAGATTAGGAATGAAGTGATCCAGGAAAGAGTGAGGGTATAGGAAGTACATGAGATAGTAGAAGAAGCAATACTGAGATTGTATGGGCATGTAATGAGGTTGGAAAAAGAGAGGATGACAAAGAAAAGGTTAAAAATGAAATATGTAGAAAAAAAACCGCAAGGGAGCCCAAGAGAGAGATGGGAAGAGCAGATAACAGAAAGTGTTCAAGTGAGAGAAGAAGAATAAAATAAATTAAAGGAGCAAGATGGAGACATTTTACTAAAGTGATCCAGTCACAGGCTAGAAAGAGTTGATGATGATGATCTCTCAAGGCATTAAAAAATGAAACTTTTTCAAATACCAAATTGTATAGCATAATAAACATAATTGTTTTTCGGCTTGTGGAAAATTCTAAACGAGCAAGGAATTTTTGATAATGTTTAAGGGAAATGTATGTGTAGCGAGTTATCTAAAAAATGTCGATGAAATGTTGCAATCATGTCCATGCGCAGATTAAAACAGTAGGCCTTTATTTATTTAAATATTCATTCATTTTCTGTGTCAGTAGTAGAGGCCAATTTTCATAGGAAGGGTCTTCCTTATCTGATAGGTAGAAAAGCTACTAATTTACTTTCACATACTCATACATCAGGTCATGTAATCTGCAGCTGTCACTTTGAATAGAATATATTATCAATACCAATAATATAATAAAATGTTATCAATGTTGACTACAAAAAAATATGTTATTATTTTATAAACGGCTCTTGAGTTTGAGTTTCCTCTTGTTGAAGGCTAGGGTCAGATAAGTTAGATTATGTTATGAAAAGCCAGGCCTAAGAGTGCAATTTTTAATTTATTATACATTATACAACCATTACTGTTTCCTGCCTGTGGCCTGGGTCAGTTTTTTATTCAAACTATATATTTTTCCACTACAGGCTTGCTAGGCCTGTCATAGCCTGATATGCCTTATAATGTAAGTTAAGACTAGGACATACATAACATCCAGTCCTCAGCTTTAATTTATCAATGAATGTGAAAGGGTAAACCCATAATTTTATCAATGATCAATTTTCGGCCATGCCGGGAATCAAACCCGGGACCCTTAGTTCAGCAGGCAGACACGCTAATGACTGAGATAAAGTATCAACATTTTTTTATTTACTATCAATATATTTTATAACCAATTTACTATATTTTTGTGTGAGATGCCTACTAACAGTGGTATGCTGTTGCACAAACGAGTATATTAAAATAATCTCTATTTAGTTCAACAAAGACTACTGGTGTGCCATAAGCTCAATGTGAGTGTAGAGTGAGCCTGATGTGATAGTGTCATGAGCCCACTGTGTTAGTTCTGCGAGCCTGCTGTAAGTATGCAGTGAGCCCAATGTGAGAGTACCATGATAAAAAGAAAAGCTATAATTATGTTTATCAACCATAGTTAATTGTTCCATGAATTGCATACAAACAACTATTTTGAATTAATTTTAGTTGAATAGTTACTATCAGTAAAAGAATGCCCAGTAAATGCTAAACTAGTACTAACTAATAAATACGAGTACTTTAAACCCAAAACCCATCCCATCTCTCATTGTCATGCTGCAGGATAGTGGTAGGCCTATCTGCTGGTCACTCACCTACAGATACAATTAGTTTCCATTGCTTTGTGAGAAAGGATATAATTTATGTTTAATGAGTGAGATTTATTATATATAAGATAATTGGTCCCATGATGATCAGTGCACCTGGCTACAAGCCTAGGGGTCCCAAGTTTGATTTCCAGATGGTACCTTAAGTATTTTTCCCAAAAGGGAAATTACCCCAACAGTCACCAGGGTTTGATTAATTAAACCTAAGTTAGGTCATGTTTTCACCAGTTCCAAACCATCATACCCATTATCACCCTCATCTCATCAGGACAGAGAAAGAGCCTCCACGGAAAGGATGCACGATTAGTACATTCGGGCGTCCCCTTCTCACTGGTACATTAGTTCTGGATAATCTTTCTACTACCGGGCTACAAATGATGTAGCCTGAGGCGCAAAAGAAAATATATATATAAAAAACAAGATCATTTAAAGTGCAATGCAATTTTTTAAACCAATCGGTCAATGTTTCATGGAACTACAAAATTTGATGAACTGCATCGGCTTGGGAACAATTCTCGATTGGGGTCTTTCCTCATTTTCTTGCAAAATTATGAAGGTAGGAGGAGGGTCTCCTGAGAACTTAAAAATTAGGTATTGAGTTTTTCAAGGATGCATTGATTAAAGTTTAAATGAATCTTTTTTTAGATGTCTGAAAAATTAAATCTATACTACTGCATACGATGCAGAATTGGTTTGCTATGACTTTCATCAGATTGTTAATGATTGTAGCATGCTAGGTTTGAATGCAACTGTCTCATTCCATTCTGTTCTAGGTAGGTGTCATTATATAAGTATATTATTGTTTATATGAGTAAGTTATGGTTTTTATTGATAAACACAATTTACAAAACATAATAGGATATTGACAAGTTTAAAGGTTTAAATTTATAATAATTTGAAAAATGAAAAAAGGTGGCATACAAAAAAGCAGATTCAATGTGATATTAACAAGCGAGTTTTAACATTTAAAAAATGTACCAAGCCAATTCAATATGGATAAAAGTGTGTTAACTTTCACACAATGGAGGTGGTAGCCATAGTAGGCTGTATCCCCCTGATATATTCCAGGAAGTGGTTGACACCGAGTTATTGGCTGTATCCGAATAGTCTACTTCACGCGCCATCGACCCTTGACGCTCACTCAATAGTCGCTTTGGCAATCACGTGATCAAGTGTAGAACCGTCCGAATCGTCACGAAGTGTGCCGATGAACTCCGCACAAGCCCTTGAGACCAAGGGTGAGGGCAAGTTACCCTTGACATGCCGTCGATACGGAGTTCGACTTGCAACTGTTTAATTTTTTGTCTTTTAGAGTGATGTGATCTGTGATAAAGTATTTTAACTATATCGGTACTGCTTTTGTTGTAGTGTGTTTGTGTTGTGTTGGAAATGTCTAGTGAAAGGAAGCGGGAATGGATATCAAAACGTATTCGTTTTCATTCCCTGCTGATAGATGGCGTTTAAAATAGTTTCTATGATCACTGGTAGGAAGCTGCACTGTGGATTCAAGGGCGTGTAATGGGTCGTTTGTCGTTCGAAAAGTCTGTTGCAGTCTTCAATCTCAAGTGTGTGTAAAGTGTAAATTTATCAAGTCTGCATCAAGTCAAGTGTACTTGACTATTCGAATACAGCCAAAGTATTCTTAACCAAGGTCACACCCGAAGTTTAAAGCATGTTATATATAACTGCTACATTATGTACTAGGCCTACTTATATAAAAGGAGTCATCAGATAGTTAATGTAAATAATGTAATATAAAACTAATTGGGCCTTTTTTAATATAAATATATGTCACTCACTAGGCTTACCTGTTAATTAGGCCTTTTTTAAATAAATATATATATATCACTCACTAGGCTTACCTGTTAAGGTTATGCGCATATAATGTATAATAATAACTCTAATGGGGTAGGGATGATGAAGAAAATATTTTAGAGGTATTATAAACATATTTCTTGTGATTGTACTTAACCTACATTTTAGTATATACTGAAGTTTTCTCGACAAAGTTGTTTTTGGTTTCTTTAATTCTTATATTATGATCAGCTGACTGCAGGCGTTCACTCCTTTTTAATCTAGGATAATAGCCTACTTCATGGAAATCTATATAAATATATACTGCATTTTTTAATTTAAACAAGTGTTGCTTAGACATAAATATTTTAATTATTAAAAAGTATTAATATTAAGACTTTGATTATGAAATTTATAGTCCATGCATGCTCTTTGCCTCGTTTTTTGTTGACTTTGGATGAATTTCGACGATAGCTTATTGAGTCTGTCAGTGTCTATCCTCCTTTTTACGAAAGAAAAGAATCGTTATATTGAAAACATTTCTCGTGATCACTTCTTCGGTTCTAATTCCATGCGTGCATTCGCATTATATGGACTTTAACTAGAAATTACCTTATCACGAGAGTTTATAGTTTATATTCATACTTTAAAATTAAAAATTGGATAGTTAAAATATTTATTGCATTGTTGATCAACACAAGTTTTATACAGGTCAACCAACATAATTCTATAACTAAATATTAACTAGTGGTAGTTACTAGTGTTGTGATTATAAAAGTTTTAAATATATTAAGTTCGAAAACAATAAATACGTATTCTCAATGTTAAATTTTTAATTTAACTAAAATTATAATTTAATAAAAGGACCATCTATAAATAGTAAAAATAATGATTATCCTAGTATTTAGTGATCTTCCTAACGATTTTTATTTTCATTGGTTTGTAATGGCAATGAAACTTAAATCGAGGATAAATCATAAGAACGAAAATATTAAATTAGTTTAAAGCTCTGTTACGGTATTATCTAAAATTTGATATTATTTATAACAATTTATTAAGTTACCTTATGATTAGTAGCTATCATAGATAAAGAAGTGGTAGCTGTATGTATGTAGGCCTACATCAAGAGGAAGCTCGAAAATCACAAGCCTATAAAACATTTAATCTACGAGCTTTAATGACAAGCTCCAAGTTCGGTTTGAAATCAGAGTTCTCGCAGAGCTCTACTTTTAATTATTATGGGTCTCTTTGGGGTGACTGGGTCACTGCGCTAGTCTTGACCCCTCTCTCTCTTACATTAGCAATGTTCTAACCCACCTTCCCCTTAACAGCAAAAAAAAAAAAAAAAAGCAAAGCTCAAGCACACCCCCCAAGGTGCTTACAAACGCCCCCTTACCAGCGACTTCCACTACATGCGCCTTTATGGTGGGTTGACCGCCGATTATATGCCAGTAATTTTGTCTCCATAATTTTCTCTTATACATCGTATTGCATGTTGTCTCCCTTTACAATACAGAAAGAGACCATTAATAAAAACGCAAGATTCATGTGTCTTTCTTGAGTGTGAAATTATTTCAAAGCTCTTTTTCATGAATATGGACAAAGAAAGCCCCTGTCATTGTATAGTGTCGATATTAACACATCTTAAAGATTAATTACACATTAATCACTAGTTATTGAAATAAGTTTTGTGAATATTTTAACTATTTTATATTTGCCTTGGTTGTTAGGAGCTGTGTAACAATTGAGTATTTTACTGTGGCAAACACCAAAAAAGTGTATTTTTCTTCAGGCCAGGAAATTTTATGTTGGCGCAGTAGCTCCCCAATGGATAAGCTGGGACCCTACACTACACACAAGAGACTAAAATTGTTTCTTTGGTGCTTGTTCACAATCGAGCATGAACTGACAAACCCGTGTCACTGGGCTATTTATAACATCTCATTGAAGTAGTCAAATTTTTTTTTTAGATGTTTTTACAAAACAATGTGTGAACCCTCAACGCCTGAATATCACTGAAGCCCCTCGGGTTGACGTAAATGAAACCATACCAAAGTTTCCTTGCAAAAGGACATATCTGATACTTAACTAGAAGTTACTATATCTACTTTCACATAGTCATACAAAAAGTCGTGTAGTATGCAGCTGTAAATGTTGATAGACCTTATCACTATCTTTAAAATAATACTAATACAATAAAAATATTAACAATGCTGACCACATTAGATGTGTTTGTGTTTTCTTAAAGGTTCTTTAAATGTCCATTCATAAGAAAATCAAGGTATAAATGTGCTGGAGCTTTGAGTCACCAAGCCGAGAAAAGATTAGGTCTAGGCTGTGCTCAAAAAGGTTTGAGAAACACTCCCTTAGAATGATCCTAAATACAACTAACAAGTTAATTAATCTGGTGAAATTATTTCAATTACAAGTTAAAATGTTTTCCATCATGCCACTGAAGGGTAAACAAAGTGCACATTTGTTAACTCAAAAAGGAACACTTTCAAAACCTGCCATTTAAAGTGTTTTCTTTCATACTCAATTAGTTTTACAATGACATTACCTCAGTTGTTTTTTTTCTCAATTTTTTATTATTTCAAAGTATTTATCTTTCATTGTGATATTTCAAAAGGAGCAATATATTTAGTATGGTCTAGATTGTTTTAAAATGAATAAATAATAATTATTTCAAAACTAGCACACAAAGTTATTCATAGGCTAAAATCCTGATTATTTATATTTAAAATAATGTACTTAAATCAATCAAGGGATAAAATTACTAAGATTAAAAAAATATTAGTGCAGTCCAGTTGTCATGAACTAATGTTAATTTTTTTATTTTTTTTTTATTCATCCTTTGCCCTTATATGGTTTCTGCCAAGCTTAAATGGTAGATCAAAATTTTCTCATCTCTCTCCACCATCCCGTTCCAGTCCAAATTTCTTCTGCACACAATATTCTAATCCAGTGGTTCTTAACCTTTTGTTACTTGTGGCCCCCTAAATATCCTAAAATAGTGGCTTTATTTTCTGGATAGTAATCCCGCACGGCGTTGCCCGTGACCCACTGGGGTAAAAGAATTATATAACCCCCCTATGGTGCCCAATTTGCCATAAGAACTTAATTATCAGATTAACAATATTTTCTTCAAAAATGTGTTAAAAATAGCCTAATTAAAAATTTAAAAATCCAGCTTCAAGGTGCATTCCATCCATCTATGTTAAAAATGTCAGATCTCTGCGTGCCATAGATTTGGCTGGGCATCACACACAAACACACACAGACAAACACTTCTTTTTATTATTATAGATTATGACAAATTTAAAAAAAACTAAAATTAACTTACCTAATGCTATTTGCACACAGGAGCTGATTTCACTCCTTTGTTTTAATATTTACCATTTTGGTAAATCCCTTTTCACATTACTAAGTAGAAACAAAGGGCAGCAAATTATGAATGGCAATGGTAAACAGATGGGGACTATTTGTACCATCCGTGATTTATATTATCTGTGCTTCCCCTCCCCTCCATTACCCTGGAAAATATAAAGTATACTGTAGTTACATGCTTACGATCATCAAATTCTTTCTTTCAAAACGTAAAATTTAAGATAATTAACTTCAGTATTAAGCATATATTATTTTTTCGAGGCCCCCCAGATAAGAACCACATTTATAATCAACTCCATCTCAGTCTGGACCTTTCTCCGGGTCTCTTTACCAAAGTGAGTAATGGAAAAGAGAATTATTGGAGTCTCTCATCTTTCATCCTAGTGTCATGTCCAAACCATCTCAATTTATTCCTTTTCATTCTCTTAATCAGCTTTTTCATCTCAATTTATTCCTATTCATTCTCTTATTCACCCCAATTTTTTTCGTTCATTCCTCATTTTGTCTCTTTTTGTCTTTCCTAAAATACTTTATAGCAATTTCATCTCATCCGACTATTTTATTCTTGTCACCCTTTGTCAATGTCCAGGTCTCTGAAGCGACTAAGTATAGGTGTGTAATATACTCTATATATTTCCTTGGCATGTCTTTGTTCTAGGTTGCAGGTATATGTTGGTAAAAGCGGTTTCTTTTTTGTATCCTCTTAATAATATCCTAATCAAATCTTGTAGCCTGCATCATTTCACTCTACTAACACTTTAAACTCTCCACTACTTCTTTTGTACTGTCACCCCTTAAATCTATCCTCTCATTCTTTGACATTTTCTTACCTGTTGTTCAGTGTAAAACTTGAAACCTGTCCTCTAGCAATATATCTTTTCACTTGCAGGCTGCCAAGTATGAGTCACCACAGACTGTTCTTTCAAATCAAATGTTTTTTCTTCCTCACTAACTAGTATAAATTACCCCAAACTACGCTGGTGGGTCACAACTATCTGATTTTGCGCTTACAAAATTCAAAAGAGCGACGAAAATAATCAGTCTTAAAATGCCTATCATCCTAAACAGTTGCTCCATAATCGGCTGATTATCAGATTGAAAATTAACATCGGCCCATACCAGTAAATAATGAGTGATTTTAAATAATAGTAACTGAAAAATTCCTTAGGGATAATTTTTAAATAATACCCATTAAAGTAGGGTTTGGTTTGAATCTTTATCTATAAACAACCCATCGATTCCCTTTGCATCTGGAGTAGAGCCATTTAATTTGTGCTGATTTCGACACTATCACAGAGACAAATGTTGTACACGTTTGTATATTATATATAGTCTTGCACTAGGCTGTGTGTTGCCCTATAAAGAAATGTCCTTAAACATTCTTCCCCCAGGATGCATCATACTTTTTGGTCCCCGCGTCTCATTACCGGGTCAGGTTGTGCATATATGTACTAATTATGCTTATGTGTTAGGAATAAGGAAGTTTGAATTTAAAGGAGGTGTATACATAAAAATTTGCATAGAAAGTGGAACACCATTTAGGAAAACACCTTCAATACACCTGACCGAGATTCAAACTTTGATTGCTCTGTCATCAGCAATCCAGTCCATTGTGAGAGTGATGTCTTAGACCATTCAAACTTTGATTGCTCTGTCATCAGCAATCCAGTCCATTGTGAGAGTGATGTCTTAGACCATTCAAACACCAAAGGAGATAACTGCATACTTAAAAAACATCAAGAAAGAAAAATAAGCGAAGCATTCATCACTAGACATAAAATACAGGACTGTAAAGAAATAGAAGTACAAAGGCAACTCAAAATTACAGAGCCCATAAATCTGCTGAGCTCAAGGGGTTTCTATTAAAATCTTGGCTGTAGATCCTTAACTAAATGTGTGATAATATTTAAGAAATCAACCATTTATATTCGATTCTTTATACATAGAGAACTTAAGATGGGTTAATGTTTGGTTTACTTCATGAGGTAGTAGGTATTTAATGTCAGATAACATGCATAGTGAATAGTACAAAAAAAAGTTTACAACTTGCTTTATTATGTTATTTAATTGTTTTATTCACTCTTGGACATCTGATTAACTGAATGTCAAATTCAAACAATTGAAGTTAAAATTAACTGGCAATCTTCAAAAATAGTCACAATAAATGACCTTGTAAATAAATGGATCTAAGATGATATAAACAGGCCTAAAAAAATCATTTATACAACAAAATTTGTATTACTATTTTGTGATAGCATATAATTAATGTTTTGTCCATATTTTATCCAATATAACTAGGGATATTAAATTGAAAAGCTTTATATTTATTTTTAGTGTGAGGTGTATGCCACATTATTAAGATTTAATTATAGTAATGAAACCTGGACATTTGGCTTAGTACGCCAATGCTCTTACCACTGAGTTATCCAGGAATCGTCCCGTGCCCAGGGTCATTCTTCACTCATATTTAAAGGCGGAGTCCATGACGAACGTGCGGAAATTGTCAGCTACAAATGTCCAGGTGTCATTTTTCAATTTTCAGAATATGATATCTAGATGGAGTAAACCCTCACTAAAAGCATATATAATAGCTTTGGCAATTTGGTTCTTTAATATGCAATCCCTTACAATTATAATAATTGTACAAGTGGCAGCAACAAGCCAACTACCTAGTCGAAGGTGGCTGCGTTATCTGAGAGCTTGTGATCTTGATAAAATCGCACATTTGTAGCCGACAATTTTTGCACGTCCATTATGGACTCTGCCTTAAAATATGAGTGAAGAATGATACTCGGCATAGGACGATTCCTGGATAGCTCAGTGGTTAAAGCATTGGCATACTAGGCCTAAGGTCCTGGGTTCGATTCCTGTTTCCAGGTGTCATTTTTCAATTTTCAGAATATTATAGTAATGAAATAAAGGTAAAAATAATTGTTTTCATGATAAATAGCTATAATGCTAAAAAAAATATCGAGACAGTTTGATATTAAATTAATGAAATTATAACTATGATTGAGCAAGTATATGAAAAAAATGTGAGACCTCAAAATTTTCAATTATATATTTTTTAAATTGTGAGTCTAATTACGATTATATTTTAAGCTTTTAAGCTTATAAGAATAATTAAGCTGTTTCAACAATTCACATTGATATAGTTGAAGAGCTCGTTCCCAAAACCTGTTAAGTCCGTTTCTTAAAATTTACAGGTGCCTAAACAACTAGCAACCAATCTTCTTTGAATTCTTAAATTTCAATTTAACGATTAACTGTTTAAAACACACACCCCTATGGGGGATCAAGTTCCAGGGGGCTTCGGACCCCCCTACCCTAGCTATGTCTTTAATGTAAAACACTGCCTAGATATCCTATTTTAACAAAAATGTTAAAGCCCTTTATGAAATATTTTGAATATAAAAATAAGTCATATATAAACCACCTATACATCAATTTTTTCTAAAAATCAAAAATATAAAATGCTATTCATCAAGTAAAACACTCATATGATATACATTTTAGACAAAATTTTAGAGCAATTTTTGGGAAACATCTGATTTTCAAAATTAAAGGGGTCCAACAAATCCCAGGGAGGTCCAACCAATTCCAGAGGGGGTTCCAATAGGGTTATGAAAAAATTATCGACACTTTACTATTATCGATATTTTCATTTAGATACTAGTATTTTTTTTACTCAATATTTCAATACTTTTACTGATATTAGTACTCACACTCTAGTATCAGATAGGTATCGAAAGAAACAACTTTTTTGTTATGTTCACTAATGCTGGGATTAAATGTTTACTATGGTTAAATAAGGGTACAGAATAGATTGAAAAAATATATTACTAATCATATTTAGCTATTAAATAACTTTCCATCAGCTATATTTTATATACATTTTGAAAGCTGGTATTTTAAAACCTTTTATAATATCCATTAAACAATACTATCTCTCATACCTTCCTAATTCAAACACATAACATAGACGCCATAGACCTTAATATACTATAACATGGTTATATCATTATAATTTTCGGTGTTTAAATAAATATGAAAATACAATAATTATTATGCAAAAGTTTAAATTACTTGATTAAAAAAAATACTTTTCCAGATTAAAATTTCGATACAGATACTTAGTGTTATCGATACTTTTCTTTCGATACTTTAAACGAGTACAGTATCGATAATTTTCTTTCGAGACCACATCCCTAGGTTCAAACCCTTTCCTTTCTATGTCCTTACTAGTATTTAAATAATAATATCACACTTCAAAACTCCCAAACTTATTAAAATTATTACTTGTTTGTTATGGCTATTAAGTCATTTTCCATAAATATATTTTGAAATTGACCTTCAGTCCTTGAATCACTTGTATCTTCAATCCAATTTTTTATAGGAAGAGCCTTATCTGATACATAGAAAAGCAACTAACTCTATTTTCACATATTCATACAAGTCATATGATCTGCAGCTGTCATTTTTGAAAATATTATCAATAAGACTCATAATATAGTAAATTTGTTATTAATTTGGCTGCAAAATAATGTTTGTTTTTTCTAAAAGGCCCTTCATATGGAAATTGAATTGTATTTGTTATTTCAAACAAGCTTCTTACACACTTTATAAACCTAAGTATGACATATATCAAACATTTGAAGAAGGTTTAAGGTTTAAATTAAGAAGAGGTACTGAAATGACCTCTACTGGTTCAGAGTTGACTGCTTCGTCTTCACTAGATCTTGTGCTTTTGTTTAGTTTCTCAGCCAATTTTAAGGGAAGGACAGAATCATCATCTGAAATGATAAACAATTATGGAAAAACATTGAACGGGCAAAAGAGTACTTACTAGAAAATTATAGGTTGCACAGTTATTGGGCTGTGTGAAAATTCAAATATTTTTGAATTTCAATTTCTGAATTATTGGTATTTGAACTTAGAATATTCAACTCTGAAATTATGAATTGTTAGCGCATTTTTTGAGTAACTAAACACAGATATTGATTGGTTCATTTAATTTCATCACACAGTTTTATATTTCAAACAAATATTATTTGAAATGATGCCGGCGTATTTACTAAACAATTATTATATCTATTCAGATTACATGAGCACACAAAGAACACAATTTGAGAAAGTTAATTTAAAGATTACTGGGAACAATATATCATTTAACAAGTTTAATGAGTTTAAATATTTAGGAACAATTTCAACTTGCAATAATGATAATAGATTGGAAATTAGGAAAAGAGCAGTCAGGAAATGCATGTTATTAGGTACTTTGTCGGTAAGTTGTTGACATCTCACCTGGTTTAAAGGAATGTGAAATTAAAGACTGTACAAAATAATAATCTTACTGGTTGTTCTATATGGGTGTTAAACGTGGTATCTTACCTTAATTGACAAAAACAAATTGAGTTATATTTATTTGGAAAAAGCCTTAGGAAAGGTGGATATATATTTTCTATCTATCCACTTTTCCTATACATTCTTCCAAATATATATAATAAAATATCTCAAAAAGTGAAAAGAGGTTTTCCTTAAAGAAAACAAATTTAGGGTGTGTAAAAACAAGGGGCTTAGTAAGATATTTGGTCCAAAAAGGGATGAGGCTACACTTGGGAGTGGAGGAGGTTACATAATGATGAATTATATACCCTGTAATCATCACAAGACATTATTAGGATAATCAAGTCTCGTAGATTATGGTGGGCAATACATGCATCACAAATGAAATATCTAAAACAGTGTTCAGGGTATTGACTGGTAAGCCCAAATGCTAGAGACCATTGGGAAGACCTATATGCAGATGGAAGGATAACATTTGAATGGACCTTAAAGATATAGGGTGTAATGAGATGGACTAGATGGAACTAGCTCAAGATATTATTTTATTTGTTCACTAAAACTAAATTAAAATATCCTTTGTCTAGAAATATTCTATTCAACTGCAATTTTGATTGTTTATTTGTGTTAGCACTATAGACTTAATAGTTCTCTTTGGCCTATTAATATCCGGTCGAGTTCTACACTGACTTAGTGCTCTTGGAGTGTGCATCAAATATGGAGCCACGTTTAATATATATTGCAAGCCGAGTCCACTAGTGGCAATATCCAGACATTGGCAGTCTAGTAGTAGTAAGAATCCTTCAACATTTTTTGGGCTGTAAGTGTTTCATATGTTGATAATGAGTTCAAATATAAATATTCATCATCATCATCAACTGTTTACAGACTGTGGCCAGGTCAGTTTAGTAAAATGCCTCCATCTTCATTTACCTTGAACACTTTCTGTTATCTGCTCCTCCCATCTCTTTCTTGGCCTCCCTTGCGTCTTTTTCCTAAATACTTCATTTCCAACATTTTCTTTAGGATCCTCTCTTTCGATCCTCATTACATGTCCATACAATCTCAGTCTTGTTTCCTCTACTATCTAATGTACCCCTCTAACACCATTCTTTCTTGGATAACTTAATCCCTAATCTTGTTTCTCCTCAAATAGAAGTAACCATTAATAACTTTTGTCTAGTGTTCTGTATATTTATTTTATTTTGATTCACATCATCTGAATAACATAGTTTTGCTAAATTGTCATTTTCAATCATTAAAAGAGGTTGAATAATTATTTTCAATCGAATTTAAAACATTAGTATTCACAAGGAGGTCACATCAATCCGTACAGTATTTATCATTTTCTAATTGTCGAACTTATATCAAGCATAATTCCTCTCTGCATTTTCCAGAAATGTCTGATTATAGCACATTCCATAATCCTCCCCCCCCCCCCCCCCCCCAATTAGAACAAGACTTACCTAGAAACCAAAAATACCAAAATAGTGGTGTAGCTCCAGCCAATATCATGGCATCCATCGCAGGAGTAACCCACCCATCAACCATTTTACTGTCCATGGCGCTGGTGGAAGCACACGATGTATCAGGAGGGTGTCAAGTCATCAGTGTGTTACTTTAGTCCGAGAGTAAAACCAAGTTCATCATTGACCAATGTCCTTTCTCAAACACAGTTGTCTGTCGCCAAAGGAGTCTCGATATATGTTCGACCCATTGGATTGTTGTTCACTCACTTGTACATTGATGTCTTTGTCTTAACCTCAAATTACTGACAGCTTACCCACAAAACCTCTATTTCTTAACCTTGGGACCACAGCAGATACCACCAGAACTTGATGTCACCACCACATCTATTAATTGTTAGCCAAGGTGTAGCCTGGTTCAGCAAATTCACAAGTCCTCTGTAAGCGACGGCACGATGATCTATTCTTCGAGCTTATCTAGCTTAAAAGTGTACATTTGAGATTGAAGTGTTAATTGTTTAGTTACTGTTTTATCTAATTACCTGAATCATCATCAGAGAGTTCTCTTGGCGAGAGTCTACAGCCACGATGAAGATATGACTGCAACTTGTTGCATGAGGCAAGGATAAAGCCTAGAAAGGGCGGTGAAGGTTTCAGAGGGCGGGACAGGTATTCAGGGTGAAATTGAACAGCCACATAAAATGGATGACCATCCAGCTCCATCATCTCCATGCGGACCTTATCTTCATCGTGACCTTAAATAAAAAAAATACATCCCACATGTCTCGCAATAAACATTTGGAGCCACTAGTTTAGAAGTCTTATTTAAATTCGTAGATATCCCTAATTATTAAGATCAATTCACTAAATATTAACAGTAGGGGTCTGCGAGCTTGGGTTTTTTCATCCAAGTCAAACTCGAGTTGAGTTAGAGTATTATATATTCATAATTTTAAAATATTAGGAAGTATATTAAAACACATGTTCTTAAAATTTGAATGACACTCATTTTTATAAATAGTAAATAATTTAAAAAAAAAGTTACAGGATAGAAATATCGGTTTTTAAATTAGAAATAATATTTATAAAACACAATTTAAAAATAAGAACAACACTTAAATAATAATATAATAAAAAATAAAATAAAAATAGTTTCAACACTCATGTCTTTAAGGACATTAAAATTAAATTAACAATTATTTTAAAAAGTTAATAAAATGAATAATTGCATGATGGCTTGGAAATGTATAACAAGACAGTATAGAAACACTGTACAATGATGTAAAATAAGTGATAATGAAGGAAGCCAACCTGAAAGGAAAGTTAGGTTAGGCTTAGATAGGAACAAACACACTTCTCTCTTAATTTCTTCTAAAACTTTTCAACTTATTCAAAACTTTCAGTTACACATTAGTTTGAATTTTCAGGAATATTACTTTTTCATTAAGGTCTCTTCACATGAAAAATAAATATTTCCGAAAATTCAAAACCATGTGCAACTGTAGAAGTTTGAAGAAGTGGGAAGTGTAGAAAGAAAATAGAGAAGTGTGTTTAGATCTAGGTCTCTCCTAACTATCCTTTTAGGTGGCTTCTTTAACTATCACTTTAAATTATTGTAGTGTGTTTCTACAAAGTTTTAATATAGTGTAATTGTGCGTGATCACGTCTTGTTCCATTCCCATTCCTCTATGTGCAGTTGCAATAAATAAGATCAACATTGATTTTAAACAGGTTAACCAAAATAATTCTATAACTAAATAGTAACTAAACTAGAACTAGCTTTGTAGCTAAATGTATTATTTAATATGAATTTTAAATATCTTAGGTTTAAAAACAAGTAAACAACTTCAATCAAGTATAATTCAAAATGGACGAAAATATTGAATAAATATACCGGACGAAAGTGGTTTTAAAGTTCTATTACATTATTAATGTGAAAATTGAAATTAATTTTTAACAATAATTTGTTAAGTAACCAAATGATTTATAAGTGGAAATGGTGATATTATCTCAATTAAATAGACTATGCTTACTATTATGTTTTAAAAATAGATGAATAAGTATATCAAGTGAAAGCTCTAAAATGACGAGCCTACAAAACTTTCGATCTAGATTTTGAGCTTAAGAGGCGAGCTCAGCTCGAAGCTCGGAATTCGAGTACTCGCAGAGCTCTAATTAACAGTATAATTTGATGGTTAAGGATAGGGAGGATAATTAAGATTAAGTGTTAACAGGATGATAAAATCACACTTTGAAAATTTCCATCAGTTCATTATCCTGGATTTGAACTCTGAACTTTCCATGAACTTTAACAATGAGCATTATGAGTATGGATTAATGTATAGTAGTAATTAGACATCTGCAAATCAGGTTTTATGAGTTTAAATCGAATCTCAAATCAAAGCAAATATTATTTGCAAATTTCAAATAATTATCAAATCAAATCATTTTCTAATTAAATAAGCTGAAATTAATATGTTGAATAAAAGAGTTACATATTATAAAAACATTAGATTAGTTTTAGACCCAAGTCGTACAAGTTTTGTTTAAATGTAAGCTATTCAATATATTCCAGCAACAATAGTTTACTTTGTCAAAGTTAAAAAGTAAAGAGCATCTGTTGTAGTGATTTATAGCATATTTCAATATAGATATATCTTCCGCCCTCAAAGTTAACACATTTGTTATGTATGTCAAACAATGTATGAAACCTCTTTATTTTTCTCACAAAGAGACCAAATTAAACACAGCTGAAATTTTTTTCATTCAAGCAGCTATTTTTCACCAAAAAAAACAACTTAATGAACAATTACAATCATCAAACCAAACCCTAATTAACACTTTAAAACATCTACCTAAGACTATTAAAATTCTATAAACCCTTCTTTCCAGCTTTGTTCTCCAGTGTAGAAAAAAGACCCATTCGAGCCGGAGTCGAGAAGATTATAACCATATTCTCCTCTTTATTCCCATCCATCAGTCCTGCCTTTCGCAGCTTTACGAACACTATTTTTAGTCATCATTTCACAACCCAACATATGTATACCCTGGTCTACCAATTGTACCTCCTATTTCGTTTCTAGCCCTGCAATTTTCCATTACACATAATCTATGATAAACCACACCCTGTCAGTTAACATCTACAAGTCGTAGTTTCACTCAATCTAACTGTTTATATTATCCAATATTCTTTACTAAATCTTTAATTTTAATTTTACATTTCCATGACTATAGTACGTTAAATCGAGTACCGAGACATGTCGGCTAACTAAGGTTCCAGTAATCTCCATTATATACTGGAACACCGAAAGGTGTAACGAGGACAAAAATCATTCAGATAAGACTTAGATAGTTTTAAAAAATATGGTAAAATATTTTCAAGAAAATAATTTGGATACTGCAACTTTTACAATTGAAGTAAAATAATCAACTTTTGAATAGATATGTTTTTACTTGTTTTAATATGTTTTATTTTTACTTTCGTTAAAAACTAATTTGTCAATTATTTGTGTATTATGTAACGTTTGTTAGTTTGACCAAT
This sequence comes from Timema podura, assembly GCA_033556935.1. Lineage (NCBI taxonomy): Eukaryota > Metazoa > Arthropoda > Insecta > Phasmatodea > Timematidae > Timema > Timema podura. The sequence goes on from JAVRXN010000001.1 coordinate 40,872,203, forward strand.
TTGACTCATAATATAATAAATGTAGTCAAGGTTAATATTTCAAATATCAAAATGTGTTAAAGGAAAAACTGACATAAATTGAGTATAAACAACTGGTAAAGGGATAATCATAACAACATATATCCTCAATGTTCAATCTATTAATTAAATTAATTTGAACTCGTACCTTTGTAAATTATAAACAACAATATCAAAGTCTTAACTTATATTATATTGAATAACAATATTTGTAACCAAAACATTTCTTAATGAAGGCTGTTTTTTGAGGGAAATGCAGCCTAATTTTGGTTCATATTGATATTATTAGAAATAATATATTCCCTAAATGTGTTTTAATTTCTTGAGACCTTTATTGGCTATTTAATTATTTTTTTAATTTCTCAAATTTTAAAAATTTATTTTTAACTTTAGAGATGAGATTTTTTTTTCTTGAATTTTCTAGATATTTTTGAGTATTACGCATCCCAATAAAAACTTTTTGTGATTAATATTATATCGATATCAATAAAATGAATAGTTTGGGTATCTGTGTGTTTGTCGGTCATGAGCAGTGCACAGTATCTATTGCATGCAGAGGTCTGAAATTTAAAAATTAGTAGCCCCTGTGCACAAATGTGTACCTCAAAGTCAGAATTTCAAATTTGGATTATATTTTATTGAAATAAATTTAAAAAATTTGTCAGAAGAAATAAAATTAAGAAGTTTTTTTTCTGTCTGTTAATAACAAAGAAAAGCGTTGACTTTCACTAGTAAGTTATAATATAGTGACTCAATTATAAACAAAGCCCAATCTAACCACATCAGTAAAACAGAACTCGATGACAATTCTTGTATTTGATTGTAAATTTTAAGCCAATATTTTACATAACTTTATATAGTAATTAATAGGGACATTCAAAATTTGCATTTTCTATAAAGCAAATTTTTACATGAATTCTACTGTTTTCATACGAATAGCACGAATTTACGGTTTTTTCTTAATAAACACAATTTCTTTGTAATTTGGAGAAATACCAAGACATCCAATATACTTTTCAATATGGCAACACTGGCAATACCGCTAACAATTTTGTTAATTTTAAATGTATAAAAGGGATCACAGGATCTCCAAGTATTTTCATGGATTTAGGTGGGTTTTTTTTAGGTTAACATTAAGGATCACGATTTTTACTACTTTAACACATTTCAATACTTAAATTTCAATTTCAATAGATCGATTCTTTATTTTAAGCTTTTAAAAGATTTCATGCTAGGTCCAAGCAAGGGTGTGTGTGTGTCTATATATATATACACACTCTTGGTATAGGTCATGTTTGACAAGATTATATCTTCTTTATTTTTATTCCCTTCTTATTTGATAGTTGTTAAAACGTGAAAGGTTTTGTGCGTATTTATATATGAACGCAAAATGTAGACAGTTATATCCTAGTATTTTTAATGAATACTAATTTGACTTGTATTTACATAAATAATATCACTTTCAGCATATAATATCACTTTTTGAGAAAAATAACACAACTTTCCCTTAAAAATAACTTCACCTTTTGCATGTCTCTAATAATTAATCATAAACAATGAACAATATTACCAATCTAAAAGCTAAGTAATAACATGAATATCATGAATTTTAAATTAGTTATTTCACCAAAGGATCAGAAAATTGTGAATGAAATATGAAAATAATTTGTTTTAATTTAGATTTAATCAATGATGCTTTTAATTTTATACCAACCACAAACTTACCAACAAATTTCATTCCTGCTGCTTCAAAGTCAGGAACATAACGTGGATTTACTTCATATCTGTGTCTATGTCTCTCAGCAACACTATCCTTTTTACAATACAACTGTCCTGGAATATTTAAAAAAATTAACACATACTTCTAGAATTAAAGTTAACTTATAGATACACAATCTCTTTTCCTGTTAGGTAAGGTCTTACCTTGAAAAATTACACTTTTGCTGGATCTTGTAAACTTTAGTTTATATGTTTATTTCCATCTTTCCTGTACCTTTTTTCAAATATAACAAAATTACACAGTGTAATTCATTAACATGAGCTTATTACACTTTGTTTACCTTGCTTGTTTAAACTAAGGTGCATTTTATAAGGTCAAAGTGGATCTAATTAAGGTATAAAACTGTAAAATTTCCAAATATATAGTGTACACTGTACATATTATAAACACACATATATTGCAAAAATAAACAAATAAAAACTGTAGACAAAATTTATAGCAACATAAAAATCAATTTTCCAGGTATGAATCAACCAGTTTGTGAAATAATTGGATAAATATATTTATTTTAGATTTAAAAAGTATAAAAAGCACATTTATCAATTTCACAAATGGTACACTCCCGTCTGGATACTGTTATATATGTCACTAGTCAAAACAAACATAAAATGTAAATATAACATCTTAAAATTTGAGATTTTAAAAATATATAAAACAACACATGTTCTTAAAATAAAAATGACACCTATTTTTAGAAATAGTAAATATTTTTGGAAAAAAAAAAGCTAAAAACAAATATGGACATATCGGTTTTTAAATTAGAAATAACACTTTTAAAAAAACATGATTTAAAAATAAGAGCACCACTCAAATAAAAATAATTAAAATAGAAAAAATAACTAAAATGGTTTCAACACTTATGTCTTTAAGGACATTAAAAATACACTAACAATTATTAAAAAGGTTGAGTTAATAATGAGCTAATTAATATTTCCCCAAAATATTCTTCCAGGAACTTAATTTACCCTACAAGAAAATGTAAGAATCACAAGCAGTTGGAAATATAAAATGTTTCATATTTTGTTTATTAGTCCTTTGTGTTATAGTTGCGCATGATCACGTCTTCAGTTACAATTCCATCCCTCTATGTGTAGTTGCACATGCGCCTTGTATGGGCTCTCGCTAGAAATTATCTTATTGAGAAATTTATTTCAATCAATTTTTAATGCTTATAAAAGTTTAGGTGTATATCTTAAAATGAAAAATAAGATGGTTTAAATAGTATTTCTAGTAAACAATATAAAATGGTAAATGCTTTTATGCAAATGTGGTAAGTTTAGTAAAATAATAATTTATTGCAATTATGAGCAACAACGATTTTAGACATGTTAACAAACATGATTTTATGACTAAATAGTAAGTAAAATAGTCCTAGTCTTGTAGTTAAACGTATTGATTAGTACAAGTTTTGCATATCTTAAGTAGTTTTAATGCTCTAATACATTATTAATGTGAAAATTGATATTAGTTTTAACAATTTGTTAAGTTATTGAATGATTTATAGGTGGAAACAGCAATATTATCTAAATAAAATAGCATAAGCCTACCATTGCATTTTAAAAATGTATTATTATGTACATCAATTGTAAGCTTGAAAATTATAAGCCTAGAAAACTTTTGATCTCGATCTCGATCTTAAATGACAAGCTCAGCTCGAAGCTCGAAATCCGAATACTTGTAGAGCCCTTGAATTAATACAGTATTTGTTTTCACTAACGTAATTAAGTTTTAAAATTAAATATTTATTAAACCCAACCTTAATATCGATTCGATGGAGCTTTTCGAAAAGCTTGCTTAAGATCAACTTATATTAAAAAACTTGAACTCACAAACACCTACTAATTTGTGTTATGGTAGAGGGCAAAACAAAATTAAGAATTTAATTTTGAATCTAGAACTTTAAATCTATTTAGGGATTTGAAAACTAGGGCTCAGCTCTAGTGAGAACTTACTTAGGATAGATGGAGTGTTTGCAGCAAAAATGGTGTTTCTCTTGCCCAGTCTCATTGTACCACCCATTTGCCCAGGGTTGTGCTCTGGCATATCTATAACAACTGGATTTGCGGCGTTTGGGTTTATTTCGGTCGAGTTGGCATCAGGCATATTTAGCACATTTCTAAAAAGTACAAATTATAGAAATGAGCCTTAGGGGAAGGTATTTGTTCTTCTTAAATGTGAGGTCCAACAAACAAATATTGCACAGGAGTTATTGGAAAACCAAATAGTGCGAATCAGTGGCGTGTTGTCAATTCTGGACAAAGGGAAGCAATGAGGCTACAATAAAGGGGATCTGGTGGACTCTAGTATAATTAAAAGCTCACATGGGTCTTTTTCTTTTTTTGTATAGTTAAAAGTATTCTGGGGAAGAAAGGAAGGGGGGTGACCCAAACTATCCATGGAATAAAACAAAATAATTGGTGATCTTAGAAATATTACCACAATCATTAAATTATATATATATAATTGTAGTTCTAACTCAAATAAAAAGAATGATGATAGTTGATAATGATGATAATAATAATAATAATTCACCAATATTGATCAGAAGTTACTAACATTTGACATTATAAAAATTTGATTGATTTATTATATCTATTTCATCAAAAAAAGTATAACAACACTTTTAATACTACCTTCTTAAGGACTACTTAATAATTTGTCCTTATATTATTAACTATACGAACTTATAATGTAATACAAATGTAATATTTTCATTCACACCATTGTGGCAACATGAACTACTATAGTGCAAAGCGCTATAAATTAAATGTATTAAATTTCCATGTTTATCTTATTAGAACTAATCATTATAAGCCATAAACAAATTATTTGTTAGTAAACCTTATAAAAAAAAGGCAAAAAAAATTTGTTTCAAATAAGAGGTGTTTTTTTTATAATCCAGCAAATGAACACTATTAGCGTCAAGTATTCTTGTCATCAAAATAAACACAGACTCTCTACGAAGTCGCCATATTGAATTCTTAACTAAGGCAACCTTTGAAAAAGTTCCACTTTAGTTCTTTAATTTAAATAAAGAAAATATATTAAAATAAAAAAATAAAAGTTATAAAATGATTATCTTTATAACCAAAATTTATTTCTAAAATATTTTAAAATACTAGGTTTTACATAAGTTGAATGAGTAAAATATACTGCATGCTAACCAACGAGATTAAAAGCGTATGTTTGTTTTCGTGTTTGTATATTTGTTGTTGTATTGATTATTAAAAAGATCAGATGAAAATTAACAGGATAATATAATATTTTTTTAAATATCAGTAATTTGTTTAGTAAAAGTTACTCTACTTTGGAACGTATGATCTGTGAGATAAATGTAAAGTTTATTTGGCTGTGGCTACTTTGCTTAAATCTTTTTGAACTTCTTTATTCTTGTGAACGATTAATTACAAAGTGTTTGTGGCAGTGGTATATATTTATGATATTTTTAATTTTCAATTTTATGTTAAAATATTTTCTAAACTTCATATTACGTGTATATCAAGAAAAGAAGTGGGCCCCTAACCTATTTAGACTAAGATTGTTGTATTAACCTCTTGACTAGGCCTAGGTTTGGAACAATTGGTGTTAATATAGTATTAATACAAAACATAAATTGGTTTTTAATAGGAGAGATTAGTTTAGAAATTTTGAGATTAACATAACTTATTTTAGTGGTTTCACTTTGTATCAAAATATTTTAAGCTAGAATAGCTTTATATTCTGAAAATTGAAAAATGACACCTTGACACGGGAATCGAACCCGGGACCTTTGGCTTAGTACGCCAATGCTCTAACCACTGATCTATCCAGGAATCGTCCCATGGCCAGGGTCATTCTTCACTCATATTTTAAGGCAGAGCTTATGATGGACGTGTGGAAATCGTCGGCTACAAATGTGTGATTTTATTAAGATCACGAGCTATCAAATATAGCAGCCACCTTCGACTCAGTAGTTGGCTTAATGCTGCCACTTGTACAATTATAATTTTAAGGGATTGCATATTTAAGAATCAAATAGCCGAAGCTTTTATTTATGATTTTTAGTGAGGAATTCTCCATTTAGGTATCATATTTTAAAAATTGAAAAATTCCTCACTAAAAAGCATAAATAATAGCTTCAGCTATTTGATTCTTAGAATAGATTTAGTTAAGAATCTTTGTTACAGAGGTTCTTGTGTGTGAATAAAGGTTTAGTTTTATTAATCTCAATTCGCCCCCCCCCTTTTCCACCCTCTGAAAATGTGTCTCCAAACCCACCCAACAAGATCGAAGACTAGATGAACCAAGTGGTTCCTCTTATTTTCTTTTTTCCCTCTTTAATTTTGGGTAAGTGTTGTTCCCTTGCTTCCATTAAATAAACGCCACTGGTGTGAACTCACTTTCAGAAGGCATATATAGGTTTTGGCTTCATATCTTTTAGATATTAATGGTTAATATATACTTAAACATTCTATACAAGATGTAAAACACAGAATTTCTCATCAATTTACAAATTTGGTTGAGCACTATTACAAAACTAAGAGGAGTCAACATACCTTGAAAATTCAACGACTGCTGCCTGTAGACCCAAACATATGCCAAGAAAAGGTTTCTGACTTTCTCGGCACCACTTGCATGCTTCAATCTTTCCCTCCATTCCTCTCTTACCGAATCCACCAGGGACAATGACACCACTAAATAAAAACATTCTTGGTTAGTTTTAATGCCATAGAGTTGGCCATCCCTCATTTGATATAAAAAAACTATCATACATTTTTAAATGTAACAGAATATTTAGATCTGGTATATTGCAGGGGGTGGGGGGAGGAAGGGAGGTGGGGTCTGCAAAGCCAAGGATTTGTCTATGGATGGAACCCTCGAATCCTTAGGATTATTAAAGATATGATGATTCAAGAAAATAATAGATTCAATTTATTTATTTCAAATTTTGAAATTAAATTTGTTCTAGAGCACTAATACAGTACTGCTTATTGTTGGTTCAGTTCCAACATAATGATTGAACAAACTTAGCAACCAAACCCCCAGGCTATTAATTTAACACTTAACTGAATGTTATAATGAATAGATGTTTTTTTTAATTACATTTAGTTACTATTTATATTTCCCATTATTCTATTTTATTTTGATTTCCTCTTTAGTTCATTAGTTCCAAGATTCAGATTTGTAAAATAGTCGATTTGACCTAACTTTAGTTTTTTCATTTGAGTCAAGCTCATGCAAGCTTTTTAAAAGGCTCCCAAGTATTGAGTCAATCCTGAGTCCAATAATGATATAAAAAAACTAAAACCCGATTAATTAAATAAAAATTATTAATTAAAATGAGGAAAAATAAATAAATTAAGCCATAATAAATACAAATATTAGTTTCAAAATAAATGAGTGATAGTAAACAGAAAATTAGTTATGATTCAACTTGATATTATCTAAGTACAACTGCTTCCATCTGGAGTCTCTAATTAAATGGTATCAACCTTGACAGTAGCCCAGAGAAAAACATCTATCTCCTATCAAAAACAAAAGTTAAGAGCAGCATTTTTAAGATGTGCATATTATAATTTTTTTTGCATAAAGATGTACTTTATAGTTTTTCATAATATGTATGAATTAAAGTTAAATGAGCAAAAACAATTTGTAATAAATAAAATGATAGAATATTAGGAAAATGGTAGAGTACTAATAAATGTAAAAACACCAACACATATTTACACACAGTTTGATATTTCGATGCTATGCTTTTATAGTTTTTCACTAAGCTATTTGTGTTAACTCAGCCTTACAAAGAGATCCCTTAATCCCTGTCTCCTACCGTCCTCCATTCAACAACCAGTTTGCTAAGTTGCTGACCTTAAGATTCCAACAGTAAGATCCAGATGTCCGCACACTACCCTCATTCTCGAGTCCTTCCCCCCCTCTCATGTCCTCACCCAAACTGTACATTTCACAAACATCCAGACAAGTAGTGAGGAGTAATCAATGAGTCAATCATGATCATAAAAAAAAAAATTCAAAAAGATAGATAACCCTTTATTAGGGGTGTGCGCTTCATTCTATCGGAACTCATCAGAGAGAAGTGTGAAACGTGCAACGCAACTTCCTAAAAGAGGGGGGGAAAAAAAAAAACACAAAAGGGAGAAAATGAAAAATTGTAAAGAATGATAGGTTAGATGTTCTATCATTCTTTACAATTTTCCATTTTCTCCCCCCACCCTTTTTTTTTGCCTGGTCCCTTTCTAAAATAATAATTTATGTCAAATTAAAAATGTAATATAAAAAATATATTATATTAAATGTTTTCAAACTTAGGTATTTAAAACTAGTATTAATTAAAACATTTAGCTACAAAACTAGCTTTAGTTTAGTTACTATTTGGTTATAGAATTATGTTGGTTAACCTGTTTAAAATCAATGTTGATCTTATTTATTGCAATATATCTTTTACCAAACTTACCATATTTATATTAAAAAAGCATTTACTATTCCATATTATTTTGGTCATATTATTTTTAATTTTAACATGCACAATTACACTAAGGAATTATAAACAAAATACGAAACACTTCAAATTTCTAATTGTTTATGATTCTTACGTTTTCTTATAGGGTAAATTAAGTTAATGAAGCATATTTTGGGGAAATATTAGCTTATTAAAACGTCGATTTTATAAACTTTTTATCAAAATAGTATAGAAACACTCTACAATAATGTAAAGTGATAGTGAAGGAAGCCAACTTGAAAGGATAGTTAAGTTAGGCCTAGATATAAACAAACACACTTCTATATTTTCTTTCTACACTTTTACACTTCCCACCTCTTCAATCTTCCACAGCTACATATTTTTTTAAATTTTCGGAAATATTTATGTTTCATATGAAGACACATTAATGAAAACTTAATATTCCCAAAAATTCAAACTAATGTGCAACTTTGGAAGTTTTGAAGAAGTGGAAAGTGTAATAGTTTAAGAAGAAATGAAGTGAGAAGTGTGTTGGTTCCTATCTAGGCTTAACCTAACTATCCTTTCAGGTTGGCTTCCTTCACTATCACTTACTTTACATCATTGTACAGTGTTTCTACATTGTCTTGTTATACATTTCCAAGCCATCATGCAATTATTTATTTTATTAACTTTTTTTAATAATTTTCAGTCTAATTTTAATATCCTTAAAGACTTGAGTGTGAAACCATTTTAATTACTTTTTTATTAGATTTTTATTTGAGTGTTGTTCTTATTTTTAAATTGTTTTTTATAAGTGTTATTTCTAATTTAAAAACCGATATTTCCATGATTTAACTTTTTGTTTCAAATGTATTTACTCTTTATAAAAACGAGTGTCATTCATATTTTAAGAACACGTGTTTTAATATACTTTGTAACATTTTAAAATTATGAACATACTCGAACTCGGGAGCTTTTAGAAATACTCAACTCGAATGAAAATACCCAAGCTCGCAGACCCCTATTGGAAAAATAATGAAAAAGGAAATGTTCAAGAATTAGAATCAAGAATTGAGGTTGAACTTAAGAGAAAATGGTATCGTGACATCTCTAGTTAAGAACTTTACACTTTTCTCTCTCACAAAGATGTTTAGTGCAATATGTTAACCTACTTGATTGGTGAATAGAGAGGACGAGAATACCAACTTAAAAGTTAGAGACTGTATTATTAGGGTTTTACTCAATGAAGCACACCGGCATCAGCGCCCAGCCTGAGTTTACTAAAAATCCTCTCGCATTTAGTGATGCAGTTTTGTGTCAAACCCCAGCTTAAGGAAACCTAAGCCCCTTTCCATTAATAAAAAAAAGTGAAGTAACCAAAAAGGGTAGTTAGGAAGTACTCTTGTTAACACCTGAGGCCAAATTTAATATAATTTACAAAAAAGAAGAGAATTTTAAAAGATGAACATAAATGTGTATTTTAGCTGTTAATATTTTATTTGGAGAAGCTTTGTATCTGTCAAAACTTGATTTCTTTATTTTTATTTGCAGAGTAATTTGAAGCTGACGAAAATTAAAAGTGAAAAAGTTTTATAAACTTCACATACAAATATATAATAAAGTATAGATCATGTTACTCTAAGGTTAATTACAAGTGATCAATTAGTAAACATGTATAACTTACTCGCTCTTACACAATTGTTGCCAGGCTTCATGATACACAACTGGATTATTCATCTTAGTTTCAGGTTCCAAATTTGCAGCTTCAATATACTAAAATGATTTTAAAAAAAGAATCAAATTGAATAAAAACAACATGAAAAGCAAATAAAAAATATAATTTGATTGAATTAAATAGTTGAAAAATGGTGTCTGGACGATTGAATACACACGTCTAGGTCTTATTTATAAACTATGTCTAATTTAATTGAAAGATGTACCCAGTGAAACATCAATTGTTTAACAATAAGGGGGCTCAATGGTTATATGATTTTATATATTTGAAATAAGGTACAGGAAAGGTGGATAAAAACATATAAAAGTAACAAACATAATATGTATGGCTTTTACAATTAAAAGAAGAACACAGTTCACACTTTGTACTACCAGTGAAAAAAGAGGTAATGGCTTTTTCTTGAAGAAAATCTCTCATTAACGCCCAATCCCCTGACCTAGGTTTTATTCTATTGAAACTCATTATGAGGGAGTGTGAAATGCACTACACAGAGTTTAATGAAAAGTGCCCACCTAAGGAAAGAGGAAAAGTGTGAGAAAAATCCAATACACAAAGGACACATGTTCTTCCTTAAATTTGCCCATATTAGTTTGTTTTACTTTTTCTTTATTTGATCAATTTCCATTACTATAAGATTAAAACCAAATAAAGCACAGTTTGCACAGTTAACTTACTGTTAATTTGAGTTTGTAGCCAGCTGTTACTGCAGCATGTTGCAAGGCCTTTGTCACAGATGCATAGGAATCTTCTAGCATTGTGTATTTACCCACGAGACCTATGTTGACTTCTTTGCGTAAAGTATCAATCCTGAGAGTCAAACAGAACAAGAATAACGACAATGTCAGTCTCACATTTTGAGAAACACAATAAGGGTAAAAAAATGTAAATAGGGATGGGACCTCAAATCTCTCGAATCCTTAAGGATATTTGAAATTCAAGGATTTGAGACCCAAGACTACAATACTTAAAAATAATATATTTTTTCACTTTTTCAAATGAATTTTGTTTTAGAGCTTAAATACTGTATTTTGGTGGTTCCAAACCATTTATAATTATATGATAAACTTAACAACCAGGCTCCAGACCAGAAATTTAACACTTAATTGAGTGTATGAATGTTATAATGAATAGACTATAGGAAATAATATTACCAATTGTATTTTCGACTAAGCTTTTATATTTATATTTCCTCTTATGTTCATAATTTTTTTCTTAGTTTCGGATTCAGGATTCGAAGTTAAATTGGAGATTCAGATTCAATATTTGTATTTGTAAAATAATGGATTTTAACCTATCTCTAGTTTTAAAGATTTCTCTTGTGATTTTCAGGTCATATCAATCGTATGCATTAAAAAACATTGCCCGAGGTAAATTAAGAAAATCGTAAAATTCTAATGATTATTTGAACAAAACATTTAAATGTTTAGACACTTGTGAATTTGAACCAAAATGTTTGTGGGGTCTATGTAATTATTAAATAATGTATGTGATATTTAAGGATTCCAATCAAAATGTTTGTTAAATCCAATTTATTTGCAGGATTTTTTTTTTTTACATTAAGAACATAAACATTTTTAAGAAATTTAATTTATGTTTGTTAAAATCAGTATGTCCCTAAAAGCAGGTTTAAAATGAGCCTATAATCTTCAGCTATTTCAAGGTCTCACCTTTCCGCAAGGTGTTTCCACTTCTGCATAAAGCGCCTAGGTGGTGGCATTGGAATGTTGAGCTGGAGCCGGTCATTGAAGAACTCCACTATACCCTGACTTTCCATTAATATTGGCACCCGGTAGATAGAGGGAAGGTCATGGATGCATATCACCTAAGCAAAACATATACTCAAGTTATTAATCATAGGTATCTAATAGGCCCACATAGTGTAATAAGAATGACCCAAATTTCAGTGGGTGAAATTTTAAAGATTCACATAGTAAATAAAATATTTTAGTTTACATAGACCTATTCAACTTTGATTAAATTTGCATTATGAACTTTTTCTTATCATCAGAGATTAGTTCCTTGAATTTTAAACTCTTGTAGGGTGTTCTATAATGTAGCAATAATTAAAAAATTGTTTTTATTACAGTTTATAGATTTAGTGTGGTCCTGAGTATTAGCAGGAAAGACACCTTTGGGCTGTCCATGTATTCTTCACTTTCTTGCTGGTTACAAAACTTGTAGTTAAAAATACTCCCGACTTTTCCAGGTTTTCCAAACAACATTAAAAAAAAATCACAAATTTTCCTTTTTACAGTTTCTCTTGGTGAATGGCAATTTATGTTTTAGGTGGGGTTTTTTTGGTTAGTACCACATCCTACTACCTGTTCAGGTTTTACATATTTTAGGTAAATTTGTGTCCTCGTCGGTGTTAAATAAACAAACAAAAAACTGTGATATCTAGCCAATGCATTTTGTTAACAGAGAGAAATAAAATTTCTCACTTTTGTTTAATCATGGTTTGGATTAAGAGGGATAGCCAGCACACTTACCTTGGTGATACTGGAGTAGAAATTTTTTAGATAGAACACTAAAAAAACACACAACACATTTTTAAGGACAAGCTTTCGCTGTCACAGACAGCTTCGTCAGGTCAAGAGAGTAGACTGATGCTCTTGGTTGAAATGCAAGATTGACTGTCCACAGCTGAGTGTTCTTCAGTTATGAATTTTGAATTAAAAAACATGTGCACGCACACGCACGCACACACACACACACACACACACACACACACACACAATACCACCAGAGAATCTACAAGAGCCAAAGCTCGCTACTAAGAAGACAGTGCCCACAAAATAAACAACCAATGATAATCATATTATTAAAAAATACACATCATAAAGATTGCAGATAACAGTCAATTTGAAAAAATCTGCACAAATACACCAGTGGCCCTGGAAAACATTACTAAATATTAATTAAATATACAATATCAACACTATTATGCCAAATAAGGATAGAATACAACTCCCTTATTGCATACTCCCCTTCCCCAAAGACACACTTTAATTATATTCAAGGGTAGTAAGACACGCTGCTAAGTATTGTTAATTATATTTAACCATTCTACAGTGATGAAAAGTGGTTTGCTCATTACCAGACCCCAAAAGTTGATGACATTGCATCTTTTTTCTGTGAAGTCAATCGCAATCGTATCTTGTATATAAACACATTATAAAGAATAAACAAAAATAAAAATAAGTAAAATTGAATTCCTATTCTTATCTGCATCCAAATGAACAGGGAATCTGCTAATATTTTATTTTATTTTATGATTATTAGATTTGTTACCTGTGAGCATTTTTATATCTAATAATATGCATCTGCATAAAGTGGAATAAGACCAACGGTAAAAATACATATTCTCATTTGTTATTATGTTGAGAGGGTTGATTACCCTGTTTATTGCAAACTCAAATTATAAGTTGTGTTTATATACGTGGGAATGGATTATTAAATATATCTTTTAGTTTTAAAATTGATATTTTATGTTTATGACTTAAGATTTTAAAATATATCCATACATTTTAAATAAACAGCATTAAAAAAATGAAAATAGAACTTATTTCCATGTAAAATAAAATGTAATGCGCAAGCACGACTTCTGGCGTCTGATATTTCATTTTATAACTATCTTTAACAAATCGATATAAAATAATGCCGATCTTCTAATATTTTATTTTGATGGTTAGTAGTAGATGGTAGTAGTTTGTTACTTATGAGTATTTTTATTTCTAATAACGTGCATAAATTGGAAAAAGGCCTATGGTAAATATATTTTTGATATATTTTGTTTGGAATGTTGGATGTGCTGTTTATTGCAAACGTGAGTCACTAAGAACAAACTAGTTATTCAAAGATCACATACAATGGAGAAGGTATAAAATATTGTTTTATATTTTTAGATACCCACAGATTTTGAATAATCAGCATAAATAATAGGAGATTCAAACATTGATCATCGGAATCGCGGGTTATGCGATAATCAGCATTGGTCCAGCCCTATAAAAAAGATCCTTAATTTTCCAAGTCTAACCACGCTAACATACCAATCAATAAACGAAGGTGTCCCAAGGACGCACTTTCAGCGCTAACTTTTCTAAAAGCAAGCCAAAATGTTTTAAATTCATCAAATGCCAAGAGAATTACAATATATAATCTAAATAATGATTACTAGCCCATTCATGGACTCCATTTTAAGAAAAAGATTAGTTAATTCCAAATAAGCAAGGCTCTCTATATTTAAATTTAGTAAAAAAATAAATAAACTAGCCGAAACATGATCTCAAATTAAGTCTTAAGCAAAGTTTTAGATCCTAGCCATAATTTCAAATAAAAAACATAATAAAATATATTAGCCAAAAATGACAACAAACTTACATTTATTCGAAAGTTCCTAACACGTCTCCAACCTCGTGCCTATCACAATCGAGTCGTGGCTTATATATCATATTTTCTCAGCGGGTAAATAAGGTGGGGAGGAATCACATGATACAACTTTTACGATGTGATCATCAGTAGCGAATTACGAGGAACAATCACTCTGACGCATGCGTCATACGTCTATTGTTTGTAGTTTCATGGTAGGGGACAATAGTTGGAACTGTCCCAGCATAGATTTATCTGATTGACAAACCCTTCCTTTACCCCTGACAAGATGTGTTTTAATCACAACTTGTGAATGTGCGGAATGCCAGGCCTCCACCTTGGTTCAGATTTTAAGTTAAACTGTAGGTCCTCCATTTCATCTCACAATCACCCTACCATCACACATTAGCTTAGGTGCATATAGCCCGAACGGGTAGTAAGACACGGTTCTAATAAATAATGATGATGATGATGATGATGATGATGATGATGATGATGATGATAATAATAATAATAAGAGTTGGAACCACCATTCACTTCCTCTTCCCCTGAGTTGCCACACTTGCGCAGTTTACACTAAGAGCACAGAGTCCAGGCGGGGGGTGGGGATTTGGGGGGCGGGTTCAGCAGAACACCCACATTCAATTCTAGTTGACCACTTGGTCGTTGTGACGTGGCCTGCTGTTGTGAGTTGATCGGGCACACCGTCTGCTTGAATAGGGTAAGTCTATGCAATGAACATTGGTGGCGGGGAGTTGTAGATATGTTGTACCACAGCAACGGTACACTTTTAAAGGGTAGTGTGGAATTAAATCACTAAAAAAATTGAGGAGCGGAGACACATTGTGTAGAAGTTTTAGAACTTCTAACCTAAACTCACCTGTTCAGGAGCGACATGACAAAAGTTAGATATCTTCTCCTTGACAGGGTGCCGTATCGGGTTCTCACTCCTGCAGACAATTAGGTCTGGGGACAAACCTAATCCTCTAAGCTCTCTCACACTGGATTGGGTTGGTTTGGTTTTAGGTTCACCTGTAGACCTAGGCTGAAATTTTAAACACAAACATAAGGTACAAGCCAAATATGGTTTGAAGTTTCATCTTCACTCATTAATTTATTTTTATCAATTAACTAGGGGTGTGCGAAGTCCACTATTTCAATTCAAAGCGAACTCGAATCGAATAATTATATGAAATATCCTCAAAGCTGAATCAGAGTTTGAATATTTTCTTTTAGTTGTTTTATGCTTAAAAAAATATTATAGTGTGAATATTTATACAACTTAATTAATTAATTTAATTTTTTTAATTTTAGCACCGCGTCTTACTACCCGTTCGGGTTATACGCTTAAGTACTAATTACACTAATGGATTAGGAATTGGGAAGGTTGAATTTAGAGGAAGTGAACCCGCATTTGTGTGGAGAGAGAGTGGAAAACCATTTAGGAAAAACCACCCCCAGTTCACCCGACCGAGATATACAACTTAATGCACTAAGGTTACTTGGAAAATGTTTTATTGCACCATTGTTTGTAATAGTTTGTGTTAATCTGACAAATCATGCTATTATCACAAATTGAGTATTTTAGCTGTCAATATTTTTATTGGCGATGCTTCGAAGCCAGAATTTGTTTCAAAGCAAAGCCAAGTCAAAGTTTCGAAGCTTCGCATTACATGTATTATAAAATCATTTTGACTAGAAATGGGTCAAATCTTATATTTATCAAATTGGATTCTTAAATTTTCTTTATAATCTTGAATCTAAATTCGAATCCTTAAATCTTTAAAAAATATAAAATTTTAGTTTGGGTTTTTAAAATTTAACTTAAAAAAAGTTGTTTAAGTCCTGGTGCCACTGACAAATAATATTCGTCTGTCTATTAGGTCATAGACAAAAATGATAACACTTTTTTCAGTAAATTAATTATATTAGTACCATGTTATTCTTTTATGTGATTTTGTTACTCTACCAACTACCTATAGGCCTGTGGTAGCTTCATATGACATATAATCTAACTTAAAACTAGAACAAGCACAACATCCAGTCCCTGGCTGTTAATTTATCAATGTGAAAGTGTTAACAGTTAACACACATTTCACCAATGATAAATTTTTCGGCCATGCCGGAAATCGAACCCGGAACTCTTAGCTCAGCAGACAGACACGCTACCGGCTGAAATAAGGTGTTGGATTTTCACAAGTAAAAAACTAAAATAAGTAAAAAAACAAAAACTTTAGGAGTGTGCGAAGCTTCAAAACTTTGACTTCGCTTCGAAACAAGCATCAGCTTCGAAGCTATGTCAGTAAAATTATTGATAGCTAAAATACTCACTTTATATTCAAATTTAGCCATTCTTAGCTGTTTCATATAATACAAATTAATATTGATATTGAAAAAAATCTTAAATTAACACAGAATATTAAAAACAATTTGTACAATAAAACATTTTCCGAGTAATTTTAGTGCATGAGATAATATAAATAACGCAATATAATTTTTTTTTTAAATCATAAAATAACGAAAAGAAAATATTCAAACTTCAATTTGGCTTTGAGAACATTCCATATATTTGATTCGAGTTTGCTTCGAATTTAAAAAATGGACTTCGCACACCCCTAAAAATCATTTCTCATTTAAACATCTGTCCTTTACCAAATAAAATGGTATCATTTTTACATCTGTCCTTTACCAAATAAAACGGTCTCATTTTTACATCTGTCCTTTACAAAATAAAACGGTCTCATTTTTACATCTGTCCTTTACAAAATAAAACGGTCTCATTTTTACATCTGTCCTTTACCAAATAAAACGGTCTCATTTTTACATCTGTCCTTTACAAAATAAAACGGTATCATTTTTACATCTGTCCTTTACAAAATAAAACGGTATCATTTTTACATCTGTCCTTTACAAAATAAAACGGTATCATTTTTACATCTGTCCTTTACAAAATAAAACGGTATCATTTTTACATCTGTCCTTTACAAAATAAAACGGTATCATTTTTACATCTGTCCTTTACAAAATAAAACGGTCTCATTTTTACATCTGTCCTTTACAAAATAAAACGGTCTCATTTTTTACATCTGTCCTTTACAAAATAATATAAGTCCCTTGTCTCTAAGAGGTATTTATGAGGCTATATTAGTTACATAAGTTGCCCATGCAAACCAGTAAATGCATAACCCTAAGATGGGCTATTAGGATATAAATTTGCTTTTAAGTGTGCAATGCTATTCGGTTGTCAAAATTTGTAACTGCTATTTAGGAAATAATATCCAATAGCTTACTGGTAATGGAGTGGAAGATTACAAATTTTATTTTAGTAAAAGTCAAAACTGAATTATAAAAATTAATATAATATGGATGACAAATAAAAGTAACAACACTGACACATATTTACACACACTTCAATATTTCGATGCTATTGTAGCATCAATATTTCGATATTTCGATGCTACAATAGCATCGAAATATTGAAGTGTGTGTAAATATGTGTCAGTGTTGTTACTTTTATTTGTGCTCTACCATTTTCCTAATATTCTATCATTTTATTTATCACTAAATGTTTTTGCTCAATGCACTTTTTTCATATATAATATAATATGGATGAGTAATGTTTAGTGTGCATTTCAAAGCTTAACCCCTTGACTTACCATTCAACCTGGCTATGTTTTACACCAGGATCACCATTTAAATTCACATCAAAATACTTTATGTCATGCTAAAATATAATATTTTTTCTCCTCCCTCCTCCCATTTACATTCTTCCTCCCTCCCACTTTACCTCTTTCTCCCTCCCGCTTCCCGTCAATCTACCTCTACTATCACCCCTCTCTCCTAGCACTTCCCTTCAGCCTATATTTATCTCTCTTTCTCTCTTTTATCACTTTATTTTACTAATTTCACTCTATTTCACTCCCCTTCCACTTATATTATTCCCCCCATATCCTTCAGTTTATATCTCTCCCCCATCTTTTTCACCCGTATATATACATTTGTTTGTCTGAATCACTACTGTCAAAAGAGCTATCACTTTCAGAAGGCCTATTTATGTTATTATTGCCGACACCTTCAGTTAGTTATACATCAGAAAAATCTACATCCTCATTATCATCACAAGTATCTACTAAATCATTTTCATTGTCATAACCACAAGGTATATATCATTTCTTAGTCAGTTAGCCATATTTTAGGCTGAGAAACTTTCTGTTCACTAGTTAATGCCATTTCATAGCTTGACTGTACTAATAATTTAGTAACACCTCTTAGTATTAAAAAAACACCTACGTGAAAGTTTTGGTTGAAATATAATTAATAAAACTGTAAGTTCTATTCATACCGTTCCTGCCGTATATGGAAGTAGCACCTCATGGGTTAAAAAAAAGTTAGAAAAATAAAAATGCCAATTTCTATTTATAACACTCCTGCCATTAATGGCATTAACACTTGCAGTTCACAAAAGAAATAAGAAGAATCAAAATTTAAAAAAATATACAAAAATAAATGAAACATTTGTTTGAAATATAAGGAATAAAACTACCAAGTTTATTCATACAGCTCCTACCATCTATGAAATATAAGCAAGAACACAATGTGCGAGCCCTGCTCGTCAAAGTACATCAAGCGGTTAAAAGGCAAGCAATCTGTATTGAATTTCAAGTCCCTACATTTTAACTTCATCCGTTTTACTAAAAATAATATGTTTAACAATGAGGTGGGCCAGTGACTAAGATTTTCTAAAGGTGTGTTTGCGTCATTAAATTTGCACTTATTAGTTTATTTTTCTCTTTCCTCTATTTTTATTAATTTTCATGATTTTAAAAGCTACAAGTAATCCTATGTTTTCTCCTTGTTTTGCAAATCCATTAAACAAAAGTTTGAGAGTTACCTGAGGAACAAGAGAAACGTGAGCACAGCAGAAGTTTTCTTTTTTCACACGGAACTGGAACTGCCTGAATGCCTCAACAAATGGCATACCTTCAATATCTCCTATAGTTCCACCCAACTCTATGATGCACACCTGCAACAAAAATTAATAATTTAATATTATAATAATATTGATGCAATTAAAATGTAAATTACCTAGAACCAGATAAAATTAGTTAAAAAAAGTATCTCCTCTTTTAAGGTTTTGAAATACGACTTTTCCAAGTTTCTCAGACCATAAAATGTGCAATTTGAAGAGGTGCCGTGGCGATCCCGCTTCAACCCTCGCTATCACGGCGCAGTTGAGTTTGGTTTCTAAGCCAGCCGCTAGAGTTGTGCCACGCGAGGTGGGATGGAATTTGCCAAGCACCGAGACACTCGTTATATCATTGCAAGGTGCAAGGTGCGGCCAAGTCAAGGAAGCAGACCAGTTACTTTGTCTGTCAACTCTGGTTGGACAATAAACTAGGGGTGTGTGAAGCTTCGGAAAATTCAAAGCCTAAGTGAATCTTGGTGTACTTCATATTCGATTTGAACCCATGTTTGGCTTCGGCAGCTATTTGAAGCTTCGTCTATTATTCAAGGTCTATTGAATATATTACACTTATATTTTACATCAAATAAAAATGAACTGAAATTACCTCAAGAAATAAAATATATTTTATCTTTTTGAGTTTTAGGACAAGTTTGCTTTATTTTCTTGGCAGAACTTGAAAAATTTACTTAACACTTTGAGTTTTGAGATGCGCATAACATTAAACCTCTAACCCCCTTTATCACAAACATTGATTAGTACCAACTTAAGATGAATTTATTCCTCTTGAAAGTGTGGATTAAAATAAATAAAAAAAATTTATGTGTGTTTGATTTAACTTTTGAAGTGTTTCTTTAGTATTGAAAATATTTTTTTTTAATATTCTAAAATTCATAAATGCAGCCTTTTCAGTTGTTTACTACAGGAATCAGTATGTTCAATTTAAATTCCTGTTAATGTGTAGGCTAGTGGTGGACTTGAGAGATAGTTGAGCAGATGTGCGAAGAACATGACATTCCTTAAATTATTTTTAAAAAGTATGCAAATAGCGAGTACTTATAAATGAAAATTGCTGAAATTACTAAAATCTTGGATATTTTACTAAAAATAAAATTAAGTAGAATCTAAAAAAAATTGTTTATATTATGCAGGTTACACGAAGACTTAATTTATAAGTAAAATTATTATCATCAAAGTTGTATTATTTTTGAGATTGGCTATAGGCAATTTCAAAATCAAAACCATATTTTTTTAATAATTCCCCTGACAAGATTTATATGGCTTTATTAAATCAAAAGATTCCCAGTTAATTTGTAAAACAGAAATATTAAAATTTTGTTAAACTGGACTTCTCAAAGCTATAAACGCACCTGCCAAATTAACTTTAACTCATATTTTTCTATAATGATGTTCTTGTTCTCGAACCTCCATTAACACTTGTGTTTTGTTAATCTGTATCTTGTGTGTGAAAGGTTAGTAAACACCATGCAGGGAAAATCCAATGATATCAAAGCAAATGCATGTATTGTTTAACTACTCACTCAGGCTGTACACATAAAGTGTTTTTAATTCAAAGGTAAAGTGAATATTGTAAGAATTCTAAAGAACCTCACGTTGGGTCGTCAATTGTAAAATACGAGTGAGGCCCCTCGTTGGGTGGCCAATTGTAAAACAAAAGTGAGGCCCCTCGTTGGGTGGTCAATTGTAAAACACAAGTGAGGCCCCTCGTTGGGTGGCCAATTGTAAAACAAAAGTGAGGCCCCTCGTTGGGTGGCCAATTATAAAACACGAGTGAGGCCCCTCGTTGGGTGGCCAATTATAAAACACGAGTGAGGCCCCTCGTTGGGTGGCCAATTGTAAAACACGAGTGAGGCCCCTCGTTGGGTGGCCAATTGTAAAACACGAGTGAGGCCCCTCGTTGGGTGGCCGGCCAATTGTAAAACACAAGTAAGGCCCCTCCTTGGCTGGCCAATTGTAGAATACTAAATGAGGCTTCTATTAGCTGAAAGCCCCACTGTTGGGCTCCAATTATAAAACTCTACTACTTTGAACACTTTTATATTAATTTATTATTAGAACGTGTTCCTTTATACATTATTACTATAACAATTTACAACTTCAGCTTGTACAATTGACCCTTCCCTACGCCAGTCACTGTACACTCTATCCTAATTATATGTGGAGAAAAGCAACACACACGTGTTGTCACCCCGCCAGTCACTGTGCGTCTCCTCCTGGTGTAACAGTCAGAGTTTGTTTCTCCCTCATGTATTTTTCAAATTATGATAACATCGACGATTGTACCAGAGTGAACTGACAATATCAACCTATCACATTGAGAGTAGTTTGAATTCTGGCTTCCTGGTTGGCTGGACAATGCAACCGCTCCATACTAAGGAAAAGGTGTATTTATCTTAGAGCAAAAACTAGGTGCAAAATCAGCTATTTCCATTTCGTTTCATCGTCCAATGCATCCAGTAAGCATATTTAAAATAAAAGAGATGTATTGACTTCCAAACTGCCTGAAGGGCTTAAATATTATAAAATGTAAATGAATGATTAAAAATAATATTATAGAATAAAGATAATTGCCTAATTTAAATAAAAAATGCAAATAAAATATAAAAACTGCAGTCTCATCAGACTTCCTTTTCAAAAGAACATAGGGTTTTAAAGTTGGGACATTAAAATATAACATTTATATGTTGGCAATAAGCTACAAATATTAGTGTTAAGAAAAAATAAACGTAATATTTAGTTTGATGCTAAATAAATATACTCTTACTCAAAATTAAATAGATAAATATTCAAACTTCGATTCGGCTTCGAGAATATTTCCCATATTCGACTCGACTTCGAACCAAAAAAGTGGACTTTGCACACCCCTACAATAAACCATGATTTAAAGTGAAATGTCTGTGTTTCAATCAGTGGGTCCCAAGGCTAGGTTTTACTTAACAACAAACCAATTTTAAAGAGTAAGCTTAAAGAAAGTAAGTTTCAAATTTACCAGAATTCTATACGACAGGCTTTATAAAATAATCTTGATATTGTCACACTTTTCTAAATTATTAAAAATATAATAAATAGCCTACTAAAGAAGGATTAATACGAGTGATTTAAAAGCTTTCAGAATAATCGTGGCTGTAATACCGACTTAGGCTGTCATATAGTGTAAAAAGCTTAATTTTAAGATAGTATGCCAAGTTTTATATCAATAGATTAATTTTTTTTTCAATGTAGTGTTTTTGTGCATCAGTGTGATAGTTCAATTCTTATAGGAAGAGCCCTTTAAAAAACACAAACATATTTTTGTGACTAAAATTGATAAGATCCTACTATTTTATCAGTGTTATCTTAAAGGTATTGGTAATATCTATCAAGAGTAACAGCTGCAAATAACATGATTTAACCTACATAAGAGTAGACCATGTAGCTTTTATATAGATGTGAGATAAAGTCCTTTTTATGAAAATTGTACTCTAGTAGTATTATGGAAACATTTTTTCCAGAAGAAAAATGACATATTTGAAGGAGCAGAATGTATGCATCAAGTTTTGCTTTACACTCAGCAAGGGTTCAGATTAGGGGTGGGATTCAAGAAAATTTCTAATCATTTTTTTTTTTAATTCATCAAATGAAATTTGTTTTAGAGCTCTAACTAATACTGTTTATTGGTGGTTCAGAACCAATATAATTAACAATCAGGCTCCAGATCAGTAATTTAACACTTAACTAAATGTATGAATGCTATAATGAATGGATTTTAAGAAATAATGTTAACATTTAGTTACCGGTACGTGTTTTATATTATATTTATATTTTTTCTTATTCATAATTTTTGCCAAGATTCGAATTCAAGATTTTAAGTTAAAGTGGAGATTCAGATTCAAGATTTGGATTCATACCATAGTCGATTTGATCCAACCCTACAAAAAAATGTATATATTGTAATTTGTAAAAAGATAATCCAACCTATAACATTCATTAAACTGAGAAAGAAAGACCAGGAATCAGTATGTTCAGCTATAGCTCAGGATTCGATTCAAATCACCATCAGATGCAATAAAGGTAGTTTTCTACATAGTTTTCACATCCACTTTTTGAGTTTTGATGCATTTTCTTACTATATCACCTTGCACATCTTATTTCCTTTAGTTATGTTATAAATAGCCCAGATGAACAGATAAGTATGTAGGCCTAGCAATCAAATAAACACTTCTTTCAAAATTATAGCTCAAAGAAAACACCAAATTAATAATGCGAAACAAGAATGAGCTATTCAAGGTCTAAAGTAAAGGTTAATTGAATGATTCTGAGTCTGAAAACTTATTATGATACTTATTAGATTTTTTAACATTAACTCTATGAAAGTAGGTCTTTAAACTTAACTTTATAGTAGATATTGGACACTCAAATCCTAGATTCCCTATGGTGTTCGAGAGATTTGAGATTCGTAAAAATCTCAAAAAATTATCTCAAATACAACTATGAAAAGCTTAATTTGAATGAAAATTTTAACCAAATGGTAAAAGCAATTATTTATTCTTGGTTGGGAAATCAAATAACAAAAAAGAACAAAATTGTAATAAAATTAATTATTTATGAAAGTTTTTTTAGCATCACATCTTACTACATGTTCTGGTTGTATGTATATGTACTAATCAGAGGAAGGATTAATTTAGAGAAAGGGTACCTGCATTTGTGTGGAGGGAGAATGGAAAGCCATTTTGGAAACAACCCCCTTAGTACACCCGACTGGGATTCAGTGGTATTTAACAGTATTTAAATGATTTAAAATAATATAATTTTAGCACTTTTAAACTGCTTACCATGCATTAAAAGTTATTTGTCTTTAACAAATTATATTTAATTGTGTACAACTCATATGCATGCATGGTTATACTAAATTTCAGCCACATACATTAATTACTTTGGCTTAACAAAGGTACGGGAAACATAAAATAACAAGTTTAAACTCCTATAACTCGTGAACTATAATGATTTGAAATTATTGAATCAGTATTTATAGGCTATGCACTTGTTAAGATAGTGCAATAAAATGTTTATGCTCAAATGACCAAGCGTTGTTTTCAAAACTAGTCAAAGAAGATCTGTAGTATTTGTAAAACTACCTGTGGTTTGGCTCCATCCTGATTCACTGGTTGAATTGCAACTCTCTCAACCCACTCTTGAATGGCATCAGTTATATGTGGCACAACTAAAAACAAACATTTCAAAATAATATATATGTAAACCCTTAACTATACACATATTTGTCTTAAAAGCAGTTGCCCTTACTCGGACGAGGAAAGAGGCTTCTCGCCCCTGCCTTTGAGACGTTCGTCTGGCACTGTAATTCTGGCTGAGTGCCTCCTTCTGGTAGTCCCCGGGCAATGTCTGGAGGGTTTTACCCAAAGATTAGCTAAATCTCTTGAGGTCGTATGTGGTGGAGTGGGGCTCCTCACACACTTAGCAGTTGGTAGTTAGTACTTATTATTATTATTATTATTATTATTATTATTATTATTATTATTATTATTATTATTATTATTATTATTATTATTATTATTATTAGCACCGCGTCTTACTACCCGTTCGGGTTATACGCACTTACGCTAATGTGTAATGGTATGGTGATTGTGAGATGAAATGGAGGACCTACAGTTTAACGTGGAATCCGAACCACGGTGGAGGCCTGGCATTCCTCACATTCACAAGTTGTGATTAATACAAGTCTTGTCAGAGGTGAAGGAAAGGTTTGGCAATCAGATAAATCTGTGCCGGGGCCGAGGATTGAACCCCGGACCCTCATCACAGAAGTCAGACACCTTACCCCTAGACCACCAGGTCACCAGTTAGTACTTCCTGGGAAAGCTGGTCAGGCCACCTCTAAGAGGTCCCCGCTGGGAAACTCAGCCTGAAAGCCCTTTTAAGGTGATTCCTGAGGGGTGCCTAGCTTCCTCCGAGGCGTTAATGCCCTTACGTGAGCATCCAGCACTCACAGGAGGAGAGAGCTTCCAAATGCCCGGTAATGACAGGGATCAATGACAGGCACTGGGTCATTGGTCCCTAAATTGCGCACTGTGCACGTTTTAGATGTGTGGTCACACTCGGACACAGCCATGATGGGTTAGACGAGCCTCAAGAGATGTATCTGTTCCCCAGATAAGTGGATGTCGGACCCTGACACGGTAGGTGTTTTTCCAGCTTCGAAAGGTCAATGACCTATATAAGGTGTCTGACTAGTGATGTGGTCTTTAATGATGGCTAATGCTCAGCGCTAGATACCATGCTAGACTCTGTCATGGAAGAACAGAAATTTGTTTGTCAGAACAAAGATTTGTTGTCGACTTTGGTTTTCTATCCTCTCCAAACAAATGCTGATAAATTTCCTTAAAATTTACCCTCCTCTACACGTGCCTTTAGATTATTTGGTGTAGAATGGATAGCCAAAATAGTCATTTAATCTCTCAAAACTTAAAAAAAAAAAAAGAGTAGAGTTTCAAAATTCAAAATAAATAGATAAAATATGGTTACAGAATTGATAACTCAATTGTTGCGTAGGACTTATTCCAAGTGAAATCACCTTATTTGAGAATATCAATGTGCCCTTACAGCTCAGATTTCCTTTATTTTCTTTTTTCATTATAAGTAGGCTAAACACAAGTTCAAGCTAACATTTTTTTTTTCCAGATTTATCTGTGCAATTTAGAAAAAATGTGTTTTAGCTAAAAGAGTTACTACAGTTTAGGTTATAATTATTTAATATATTCTTAACGTCATTATGTATTACCAAACCAATATTGTTCATTTTACTGTCAAATTAAAGCTTAGGCCTATGTTAACTATTTTAAAACACAATTCAAACCATTTAGACAAAATTAATATGATCTGTAATATAATATTTATATTACTTTTATTATTTATTTCTCAAATGTCAAATTAATAATGGCTTCCAAGCTACAAATAAAAAATCTTTCATGTTTAAAATATAATACAATACAGGCTTCCTTGTTAAAAAACAAGAATGTTTGGTGTGGTTTAAGAAGTTAAAAACATTTATGATTTGTGAGAATATATTAATGTTTGATGTTCTTGTGCTTAAGCCACTTTTAGCAAATTATCATGTTTGTATTCTTAAGTTACAATGCAATATGAGCTTTATTTAGAAACATAATATGGTCTTTTGGTTGATAAAACAAAAAAAAAATTATGGTTGGGTCGATAAGCCATTTTGCCCATCATAATCATTTGTTGCCGAGCCATAGTGCTGATCATTCGAGTGATTTATTTTTAGTATTCCCAAGATAGGTCTAAAGGTAGGCCTTAAGATAGGATTCCCTCGGCGTGTCTTGCGTCCTCGACCGCAGACGTGGGGTGGTGAGTCATAGACGCGGGATGCAGTGTTTGCCTAGATGCTTCTCTTGATCATCAATCGTGGGTAATTTTATGTGCAGTACAGATCATTTCTCATTCATCAGAGTTTTTCAATTGTGTTTTATCTAATGTTCCATGTTATTTTATTTTTTTGGAATAGTGTGGATAAAAAATAATAACTTGATCAACCAACTATTCCTGAGATCTCTTTCCATGTGTTGTCTTTCACATGTTGGTCCGGGTACGCTGGCGAAGATATGTCAAAAATTTATGGGTGCTTTTACACCTCTACAATTAAATTTCCGTCCTCTTCTGTGGAGAAATCTTGGACCATTTTCAAAACCAGCCCAACCAAATCCACTGTAAGCTTAGACTGACTGGGACCTAAGATTTCCTCAAATGGCGCAGCTCTTTTGAACCACTTTTTTTGAAAGTATTTGTTGTAAACAACTTCTATTTATTTCCTGTGTCAGCAAGTAATTATGATAAAACGAAATACAACTCTACTAAAACACATGCTTGCTTGGTGGTGCGTCCGCATCCACACTGCTCTCGAAGAAGTGTGGACGCAGACGCAATGTATAGATGTGGGATGCGCACTCTGGTCACCAGTAGCAGTTGCCTCAAAGGAACTGGCCACATAACAAACTATGGATACCAGTCCGATTGCTGGTAGCAGACGCGAGACGCGTCGAGGGAATTGTACCTTAACACATTGATTTTTTAAATTTTAAAACATAATTCTTTTATTCATTAAATTTACTACTATAAGCAATTTGAATTAAAAAAACTTTGACTAATACTTTAAGGGGGGTAGGCCTATAATGTAGAGTAGTCATAGACCCCTTACTACAAAAACAGATCAACTGTGATCATTAATTATTTATATTATTACTAATTCACTCATAATTTAGTAATTACTATTACAAATTCTTAGAAGTTATTTTAAAGAAAACCTCTTTTCACTTTATGAAGTGCACACTTTTTTTAGTACAGCATCTTCCTACTTGTTCAGGTTAAACTCATAACATTTTGTTGTATTTGGAATAAGGCACAAGAAAGCTGGATGGGAACATATAAAAAGGAACAAACATAATATGGCTTTTACAATGAAAAGAAGAACTCAACAAACAAACAAACACTTTTTCTTTGCTAACATTGGAAAAAGAGGTAATGGCGGATTCTTGAAGAAAAGTGATCTACCAACCTAAGTTTCATTCTATAAGAGCTCATTGGGAGAGAGTGTGAAATGCAAAATGCTACTTCCTAAAAAAGGAAACCAAACAACACATTCTACACTCCTGGATAGCTCAGTGGAAAGAGCATCGGCTTACTATTTAACTAAAGGTCCTGGAGTTCGATTCCCATGTACAGGTGCCATTTTTCACTTTAAACAATATGATATTTAGTTATGATATATAACCATACTTAACTATAATAACTTGGCTAGGCCTATTTAATCTATCACCAGATTTCTTACCTTGCACCGTCTTACCCAAGTAGTCACCCTGCCTTTCTTTGTTGATTACATGTTGGTAGATCTTTCCTGTGGTGATGTTATTGTCGCGGTGAAGTGTGACATCAAGAAACCGTTCATAGTTTCCCAGATCCAGATCCACCTCGCCACCATCATCAAGGACAAACACCTCACCTAAGCAATACATGATAAGCTTGAGTACAACATTCTTTGCACGTAATCAAAACAAAACTGGAGTTTATCAAATTGATCAAAAAATACTAAAAATAAATAAATAGGGCCTAAACCAATTAATATAATTGTTTGTGAGAGTGGATTATATAAGTGCTTAAAACAAATGTAAATTGTAACGAGCCTTATGCGATATGAATTTTATAAAGTTTTATTTTTTAAGAATTACCTAGAAGTTATTGTGGAATAATTACTTGCAAATTAAAGAATGACAAAATATGAAATAATATGAACTATTATTTTTTATTCTGAGCTTAAAAGTGTAATACAGTAGAAAAAAAATTAAAACCCCAGTAAAACAATTTAGAATTTGGGGCTTTTTTTAGGTGACTTAAATCTAATAAAGTGGACCTGTTCCTTTAAAAAATCAAGATGATATCATCTGAATGAATATCAAGAATTTAAACACATTGAATTTTGCTGTTAACTGTTTCAGTGGCCGCACGGCCCAAGGCGTCACTCTGTCAATAGTGAGATCAAGTTTTAACCCTGATAGGGTGTACTGAAGTTGGTTTTTTCCAAAATAGTTTTCCACTTTCCCTCCTCATAAATATAGGTACAGTTCCTCTAAATTCAACCTTCATTAGCATAGTATGATCATAATATTAACCAGAGTCTTTTGTTTTAAGCTTTTTGTGTCAGTTATTTGATTGGCCTACCACCAAACACTAGGAAAGCAAAATTATAACCACAACTTTACTACAGTAGCATAATATATTCTAAATAGGCCTATAAAATAAGCTTCAAAGATATGACCTATTCCTATTTTGTTGCCACAAGAAAGTTTTACCTTAAAACATAGTATTTCAGGAAAGTATGGGAAGCCCTTGTTTTCCAATAAGCCTAATGGTCTTGTATAGTGTTTAATTGATCAGTTCAAGTATAACCTAGGCCTACTTATTGGTAACAAATATATGACCTGATACACTAAAAATTACCTGGATAAAAGATGAAATACCGGTGGTCAACATTTTTATATGTAGGCCTAGTTTATTTTTATTCAGAAAAAGATGGCTCAGCAAAAGTTATAGATGTAGATTCTAAAGAAGATGTTTGTAGTAACAACAATCCATAGTGTGTAATTTATGTTAAATGGGGCTATCATAAAGTTATGCATATTTTAATTTCTTAATAACATTATCAATAACATTATCAAAGTCCTTAAAATTCTTTTGAGCAACTCCTTAATGTTATTTAATGATATTAATGCTATTTTAAATTTTTTAAAAAGACTAAGAACTTGGGAATCAGTTAAAGACCTTTGTATTAACGTGTCAATGCTTTACCAGTGAGCTATCCAGGATTCATCCTAAGCTCACAGTCATTCTTCACTAACATTGTTAAGGTATGATTGTGTATTAATGTGAATGTTAGACCAGAATTAAATCTGCAATAAAATTAAGACTGGCAAAGATGTTTTAAGCTATTTAAAATAATAATACATCCAATAGTTTTTAGTTAGAAGCATAATGGTAGTATATAATTTATTAAGGAATGATGACTAAGCACCTTACCATATAAATACACTGTAGGCCTAATTTACTAAAGCTATCAAATCATTACAAATCTAACACCATCACTAAACTCACAAGGAAACGTTGGATTGAATGATACTGTAATTTTATTTATTTGAAATTATTTAATTTTTACAACATTTAGACAACTCAACAAAAAGTCTAGACATAAATATACCATAAAAACACGTGGTGACCCCTGATTTATGATGCATCTGTAAACTTAAACTTGACCTACGCCATTTTTAAGCATAAACTAAACAATTATAACTTAGTCGAAATTAAAATTGTATTTAGATTTCGAAATTCTTATGCGTTTCAACCACGAATTGAAAAGGGGGAACAATTGTTGGAATGCTCAACATTACAATATGCACTCAGGCGTTTGTTAATTAGGTCATAGCTTAAATGAGAACCATATAATAATAAAACAAGCCATTCCATGAAATAAATAAATATCAATGTATTTCCCCTAGCCCAACAATAGAAGTGTGTCAGTATTGGGATAGGAGCAATGATAAATTAAATTAATTTATACCATGCTCATAAGGAGAAAACGTGCCGGCATCAATGTTGATATATGGATCAATTTTAATCGAAGTAACATCAATGTTGCAACATTTTAATATTGTACCAAACGAGCTTGCAATAACACCTTTGCCGATACCACTAATTACACCACCTGTTACAAGGATATACTTCATAACTATACGACGCAATTAACCCTGTGTTTTGAAGGCTAATGTCATGTCTGGCGCGAAACCACAAAGTGAAAGACAGTATTGCTGTGATCGAAATGACAAAAAATAATAAGGAACTGCTGCCAACTTCTAGAAGAAAATCCCTACTATAAAGAAAAATATTTTATACTAATTACTTTGACTAGTGCTCGCCAGCGCAAACGCAGAGAGGTCAGGAACAGGGCACATATTGTTTCACGACAAAGCGTTGTTTGAGTTTGCTGTTAGTCTAATTTATCAATTTGTATGTATGAATAGTACTCAACCCTGAGGTTGGTTAGGTCAGCGTTTCCCAAAAGGTGTTCCGCGGAACCCTGGGGTTCCGTGGAAGGGTCAAAGGGGTTCCGAGTTCAGATCTTCGCGTTCAATTATCAGACATTAAGCCTAATTTTAGTGCTATTATAAGTAAATATGTGAAAAAATTTCATTCTTCACATTAAATAGTTACTTTTTTTTTGTACGATAAATGTTTTATAATAATTATAATAATTATTTTTTATTTATAATTATTCTTTCTTTTCATGTCAAACTTGAAAATATTCAAACTACACTACAAGGTACAATCACTTTTGTTATTATCAAAATGGGGTTCCGCCAAAAAAAGAATGATCAATTAGGGTTCCGTGGCCAAAAAAAATTGGGAACCTCTGGGTTAGGTCATCAACAATTCCACCGTCAGCTGTAAAGCCTAGGTAGCAATTAAGAGGCGCACTAGGGAGTTTAGGAGTGAGGTAGTTTCTTTTTGCTTTCCTCAGTGAGCCAGGAGGTGCTATTGCACATCACTCTACCAATCCCACTGAAACGTATACACCAACTGGCCCTGCAAGCAACACCTATACTCTATTCATCACATGGACTGGCTGTATATTTAATATTATCACTAGTATCGCCACTTTCATATTTTGTCAGAGCCATAAGCGAGGCCGATAAAGATCAATGAAAGTAACAACTTGCTCTAGCCATACCAGAGACCAAGTGAATAATTGTAAACACCATATCTGACCAGAGATGGGTATTTTTATTAAAAACTTATTTAGTGGAATTCAACCACTCTAAGAAATAAGAAATCGGACCTGGAAAGATTGATTATTACTTGAGATGTTTGTCTGAGTGAAACTTGGCTGAGGTCTCAAGATAAATCTTGCCCACAAATTTACTAACTAAAACATGGAGCATGTTAATAAAGTGTTTAACATTTTTCTCAAATATAGCCTCACTGTAGAAAAGGAAATAACTAATGCTACCACAATTCACCCAAAATATTTCTTAAATTCAACGCTTTGCCGATTTCTTTGAGGGTTAAAATATATTTAGAAGGGTAATTTGTATATTTTATTGCTTGTCTCCAACTGATACTCTTGTTTACTGTCAATGTGATACGGTACAACGTCCTCAAAGCCACAAATTAATTTCGTTAAATAATTTACTAAATCTATTTACGTCCAGCACTGATAGTGTATTTAAAAGCGTTAGTCTCCGAATCTTCTCAATTCATTACGGTACTTAATACGTTAAAGTTAAGACTCATCAGTGAAAAATTGCCAGCTGGGTATGCGCAAACAGATGCTTGGTTGACAAAAATTTGATTGATCCATGGATACCCCAATTATTTATTATTGTTGAGATGGTAAATTCATGACTCTTTTGTTTTCTGACCTACTTGTCTCTTTGTATTCATATGTGTATCAGTTGAGTATGACTGATGGCGTTTTTGTCTTATGTGTTTTAGGTGTCTTTATGAGTATCGATTTTAAAAACTTGTTCTATCCTTTTTTTTTCTACCCTAACCAACAAATTTTCCATAATGCAACGTGAATATCCCACCTAGCAAACAAGATAATTATGGTTTATCGTTTTCGTTTTGTACTTTGGATATGAACAGGCAATCCTCTAACCAGAATACGTGGTTACGCACAAGGTATAGTATATTAGTGTTTAGGCGCTTGTCGTACATCCCTGACAAAAGTGTTCCTCACATAAGCGGGGAGTTTTCTCTATTTCTTAGGCAATGATTTTTATCGGACAAGTCTTATTAACAAAGGTTGTTTAACTTCGAGTTATTTGCAATGTCAACTTTGTATCCTTACAAATTATATGAGACCAAGCAATATCGGTTGAACAAAACACGTTTAGTTTTGTTGGATAGCATTTTAGGTTTGAATGAGCTGCGTCAGTTTATTGTTTTTCTTCATAATCCTGTTCAGTGTATCACTGGGGAACATGATGGCCCTAGAAACATACCGGTGGTGTTATCTATTCCCGAAATGGGGGCAAAAAGAGTTACTTTTTTTTTTAATCAAACAGAAGTTAAATGTAGTGAGGAATATGAAGGAAAGATGGAGTTGAGGTCTAACGTGCGACTCTCGTGTTGGACTAGACTGCTGAAGACGGGTAAATTGGGGTCCGATCCCGGTCGAGTGCACTGAGGGTGGTTTTTCTACACAAATGCGCTTGCACTTCCTCTCAATTAAACCTTCCTAATCCCTAAACTATTAATGTAATTAGTAATAGGCGTATAATCCGAACGGGTAGCAAGACTTGGTGCTAAAAAAACTAAACAGTTTGGGTACAAACACTTAAAATTGTTCTTTCATTTCCATCCATGGGAAATTTTCTTTGAAGGAAAAGAAAGGAGCATGTGTGAAATTTTTATTTAAAAAACTAAACAAGAAAATTGTATGATCTTTCATTATGAACCTTATCTGTGATTATATCTTATGTCTATTATGCTCTTAAATTTTTCTAAATTAAACCTCATCTTAATGTAAAGAGAATAGAAAGTAGTGCCAGATATGCAAAACGTCTAATTGGCTGAGTTTGTGACGTCATTCAGTATATAAGCCTGCGCAATACAAACCCAAACTACAAATCCATATGGAAGACAAGCTGTATTTTTAAAAGTCTGGTCACATTTTGGAATTTTAATATATAATACTTTGAAATACACACCAGTATATAATTAATATAATTACTGTCAGAGGCGGCTCATGAAGGAGGCGCTGCCCCCCTGATAAATATTACAAAAGAAGCAACAAAACACAATTTGAAATTTATACCAATTTTCTCAATTATTTCCATTACTTTACTAAAAACATAAATGAATAAAAGTTTAATTATTTCCCCATTTTGATGAGGAAATTAGTAAAACCATAATCGCATCAACGCGTGACAAAAAATGCACCTATGTTAACACGTTTTCTGTAACTGGCTGTACCAAGGCCCCAAGCTCTGCATGGGCTGAAAGATGGTTGCCATGACAACCTGACGTCAATGTACTTATCTCAGCTCTCGCCTAGCACGTTTTTGGGCTAAGTTCAATTGAGACCCTGTGATACACACTACAGTCAGTCGTTTAGTTGTATAGTAGAAAGTGCGACACTACCGGTTTTCGCTTGAGTTTTAGATTATTTGATTGAAAATGAAAGTTTCCGATATTAAAAAACTGAATTTTGGTTCTTATCATTAACAGAAAGTTTGAAATTAAAAACAACGCAAGGCCAGTGTCCGAGTTGAACTTAAGTCAGGCAAAAAAATAAGTGAAAAAAAAGAAGAAAATTTACGTACCGCTTCGACAAGAAACTATTTAGTAAAAATCCGTGGATATGTAGGTGTGACTAAATTAACTCTTATTTAATTTAGTGTGTTTGTTACTTGGTAAAGAAACACCATGAGTGAATACAGAGTAAATGCTTTGGTCTCTTCTATAGAACAGTAAATGATTCGCGAGATACAGACTTTAACGAATTAATATAATAGAAAGTTTCATTTCAGACAAGAACCTTATATTAGATTTTTCTTTCAAACGATAAACTTGCTGATACCCTAATTATTAAAGTATATTGTATATATAGTATTCAAGATAGTGATACGAATTTATTTACAGTATATATATATTTGTTTACAGGTGTGTGTGTATTCACGACGGACAGTCTTCGACTTCGAACCAAGTGAGTTGTTATACTTTTATAACTTTATAGCTGTTAATAACTTATAGCTTTTCATGCTTTTTATAGTGTAGTTTGTAAGTTAAATACAAGATGATAAATATAAGGTTGGTACAAGGTAAACTATTGTCTACCTCATTTAAAATTTTTAAGAGAACGCCCTCCCTTAAGGTTTACTCATGAGCTACCACTGGATTATTCTATTTATTTAAAAAATGTCTGGCTGTCTTCATGTATTAGTTATTATTTTATTTCAAAAAATTAGATTAATCAATAATGCGAAATTAAAAGTTAGTATCAGCACTTGTTTATTAAGCACCCGCTACTTCTTTTTAAACATATAATTCAAGTAACAAAATGTTGTATCCTGCCGATCAAAATAATATCCATTTTGGGCAGTGTTGCCAACTGTACGATCTGGATACTACTTTTAATATAATTTCACCAAGCGTACAATCCAATTTAAGGCTATTTTCTAAAAGTAATATCTTGTGGCCCTACTATCTAGTAACACATTTTATATTAATTTTTTTTAATGAAAATCGGAGGGCTTATCAGTATAATGCCAGAAAGTATTATCCTACCGGTCAAACTACAATCCATTTCAGGTCCATGTACTATCGCTAGAGACTATAGACTTGGCAACACTTATCGGGTCCGTGTACTATCACTTAAGGGTAAAGAGTTGGTAATCCTGTATTTATGATCAAGACCTAAAATAAGAAATTATGCATAATTATACTCTAGTCTAGGTATTCTTTATATTTTATCTTTAGATAAACCATTATAAGTTAGTTGCGAATCAGGATAGGGTGTGCTTTAGGTTTTTTAATAAGTTGTTTATTTTGTATTTGCATGCAAATATCAAGCACATATATATTTTATAGGAAAAACATTCTCAAAAAAGTTTGATCCCTAACTCAAACTGTATCTAAAATAGAATGTCGAAAAAGGCATTGCATTGTAAAATAGGGCCTTCTGTCCTAAATGCAGATCTTTCTCAATTATACTCTGAATCTCAACGATTACTAAATAGTGGCGCAGATTATTTGCACTTGGATGTTATGGACGGCAACTTTGTGCCAAATTTGACTTTTGGTCATCCTATCATAAAATGTTTACGACCTAAAATTCCAGAAGCATTTTTGGAAACACACATGATGGTTTCAAAACCAGAGCAGGTGAGCATTGTGTAGTTTATTTTAGAATAGAAACCCGCCTCGTTGGCGTAGTTAGCTGAAGCGCCAGTTTCGTGTTGAGCTAGACTGCCGAGGATGGGGAGATCGAGGTTCGAATCTCAGTCAGGTAAACTGGGGGTGGTTTTCCCTAAATTGTTTTTCGCTCTCTCTCCACGCAAATGCGGGTTTACTTCCCCTACAAAGTCCTAACATATTAGAGTAATTAGTACTTAAGCATATAACCCTAACAGGTGATCAGATGCAGTGCTAAGTATTACCGTATTATTTTAGATTAAAAGAATACATTGTTTTGGCTAAAGGGTTTATGACAACATAACATAACCAAACAGCATTGTTAATCATATTAAACACCTCAAAACCCTAGACGTATCACTATTAAAATTATCGGGTTAGTAGATTAGAAAGTAATATTGGTGAACATCCTTGTGAGTGGATCTATGTAGGACTAAAGCAAGATTGTTTACAATGTGGATGGGCACATGCCTTTGTGCTCATACACACCAGCCACTCCTAATAATACAACGGTCAGAAAACTTTTATGGTTTTTTTTTTTGAGAAAATATTTTTTTACAAAAAAAAATCTTACCTTTCAGTGTTATTTATTCCATACGACACAAAAAGTATTTCATTTGAATATTTTGATTCGATAGTTTTTTTTTGCATCGTGCCTTACTACTCGTTCGAGCTATATGTTGATTTTTTTTAGCACCGCGTCTTACTACCCGTTCGGGTTATACGCTTAAGTACTAATTACACTAATGGATTAGGAATTGGGAAGGTTGAATATATGGGAAGTGAACCCGCATTTGCGTGGAGAGAGAGTGGAAAACCATTTAGGAAAAACCACTCCCAGTTCACCCGACTGAGATTTGAACCTCGATCTCCCCGTCCTCGGTGGTCTGACTCAACACGACTGGCGCGTTAGCCAACTACGCCACCGAGGCGGGTTATGTTGATAGTATATGATTAATTAATTAAAATGTCTATCAGAATACACCCAACAACTTTGCATGGAAATACAGTAACTATGCTCTAAATGAATTAAATCCATCCAAAATGTTATTTTAGGCCTAATAGATTTTTAAGGTAAGGTTAATCTTGGTTTTTTTAAGGTTAGGTTCATCTTGTTTAGATTTTAAAAAAAATTATAAACACACAAAATATTATTATCTATTTATTATGAAAAAAAAAATAGTGCCTAGGTGTTTTAGGGCGGTATGCAATAACTTACGGAATGCTTAGTGGACAAATAATGTCCCGAGCACACTATAGCCTTTACATATATCAGAGGTCCCGCGATCATCCTTTGTTTCTCCACTCTACTTTTAATTCTGTTTAAACATTTTGTCTAAGTTTCTTAAATTCAATATTTCCTCCAATACTTATGCCGGACCATCGGGTGTGCCGAACCATTTGATGATGAATTATCAGACTTTTACTGTAGTACAATACCTGCCACTCAATGTTTAGTTGATTAAATTGTGAGTTGATTTAATATTGGGTTTATAAAGTGTTTGTTGAACTCTTACTAATTTTACTGTGTAACAACAGACTGTTGGTTTTCTATATATGTGTAACAGGTTCTTTCTTTGCCTTCTGTCCTCACCTTCCCCTTATAGTCCAGTCAACGAAGACCAAAAAAGGTCGAATAGGGGAAATAATTAGTGTAGTCACAAATTTTTGTACAGTGGTAGAGGGGAGTACCATGAACAACATACTAAAAATCCTGACCGGTGGGGGGTGAGCGGGGGGGTGGGGGAGCGTTTAAAGGTCATTCTTCCACGTTATTCTCGTATAACTCGAAAACCGTGATCTCTAACGAAAAGGTGTTCAGGTACAAAATTAAATTACATTAAATTCCCTACAAAAATGATTCTATTCATTTTTTCTCTAGGATGAAAAGTTTATGATATGCAGGGGATGGAATAATCCCGGATTATTCAAAATAGTGTTTTAATGGTATAAAATGAATGTTTAGTGTTAAATAAAGTGGGTTCAGACCGAATATTAAATGTATGTACAACATCTAAGTGCATTTATGAAGAAGTTCATAGATTCTGAGTGCCGTGGTGATTGGAATGGCCACTCGGCTTGTGTTCAAAAAATTATACCATTCTTCCATGCAAGCGGTCATTTTCAATATGCAAAATATGCACATCTTTACGTTCAAGACATGCTATCATTGAAAACTAGCCACCCACATGTGTTCAAGGATTTTGCAGATAAGGGTTATTTCACCATAAATAGAACTGCTTCACGTTGGGCAGGGGTTTGGTCAGACATGACCATAGAGCGGACTCTAATGCACTCCATGAAAAGCTCAGGTGGCCTGACCCGAGGAAGACGAATAACTGATTCTGTTCTAGCGGAGTGGGTTGATGGGTCCCCTGGAGCAACCTACATCTGCTCGTCAATAGAGTAGTTTACTGGAGTGATTTTTTCAAGTGGGGAGCAGCATGTTGATTTCAGAGTATCACGGCAAAATAGGGATGGGCAAGACCGGGCAAAGATTTATGAAGGGTTCAATGACCATCCTCCTTTTCCAAAAATAAATTCACTTATGTCTTTGTCAACAGGGATAATCGGAAACTCAAAAATAAATAGTCACCGAGCCCTAGAAATTGGTACCGCAACCATGCAAAGTTTTGTTGGTTGTAATTTTGGTGACATAAAACAGTCTAAGAAGAATGTGGTGTTGTCATTGGCTAGTATGAGCAATGCTGTAAAAGTGAACGGTGAAACAGTGACTGTAGACCCTCTGAACATTTTCCAAAGAACTGCCATTGCAAAAAAGAGTGATGAAGATGTTGCACAGCTTATGGAATATGAATTATCTCCATTCCCGTTGGCTCTCTTTAATGAAGGGGGAATGAGAAAAGGAAAGAAGTCTTCTCTCTACGATGCTTTTCCAGAGAATAGTTATGAAACTCATGATCTACGAACGAGCACCAATGTATTAGATGAAGGCTTCCTCCTTCACCACGTGAAATGGAATATGGGTACCAAGATTTCTGTACTTTGCGATCAATACATAGCCTATATACTCAAACATAACGGTCAAAACTGTACTGTGGTTTTCGATGGTTATGGCGACGTCAACAGTACAAAACGAGCAGAGCAAAAGAGAAGGGGCCTCACAAAAACTTCAGTTGACATTCATTTTAAAGAAAACATGAATGTCACTGTTCAACAGGAGCATTTTCTCGCAAACGAGAATAACAAAACCAGGCTTATACAACTCCTCAGTGACAAAATGGCAGCGAGGGGAATAGAAACAGTAGTTGCTACAGGGGATGCTGATGACACTATAGTAAGATGTGGGTTAGAGAAAGCTGCCCTACATCCCACTGTCACAATAATAGGGGAATATGTCGACTTGATTGTTTTACTCATTGCATTTGCACGACCAAGGAGTAACGTATACTGCATGAAGCATGGCAGGGACAAGGTGGAATCAAAATTGTTTTCAACAAACAAACTCCAACAACTTCCTTTTGCTGAAACCATCCTCCTTCTACATGCCTTTAGTGGATGTGACACCATCTCCGCCATTTACAACAAAAGCAAAGGAGAAATGGTTAAGATGTTCAGCAAGATTCCTAGGCAAATGAAGACAATATCAGACATTTTTACTAACCCCTCGACACCAGCAGACAAGGTCGCACAGGCTGGTGAGAAGATGTTTTTAGAAATGTACCAAGCGAATGCAGATCAGCAAGACCTGAATCAACGCCGGTATGCTGCATTCCTAAACGCATCAACGAAGCCAAAACCAAACCTCGCCTCACTGCCACCAACCACAGGAGCTGCGCAGCAACAATATTTTAGAGATTATTTACAGGTAAGTTATATTAATTTTACTGACTTACTGTTTTTATTTGATGATTTTTACAACACTATTTGTTGTTACTTAGAGCGGTTTTGTTACTTACTTACAGATACAGCAATGGCTCAACAACCCCCTAACCACGACCGAGGGGAGGATGGATCGCTCACCCCTGTAACAACCAAATACCCAGTAGCATCTGAAGCGATACTGAACAACATCTTTTGCCGATGTTCTACCGGGTGTGGGGGACGAAGTGGATGCCGAAAAGCCGGCCATGGTACGTGTACGAATGGTGCACCGTTACTTGATCTTCAAGATGATGATGATGATGATGATGATGATGATGATTCACTTGTTGATTTTTGAGATTTACACATTCAAGATAAGATGTTTGTTTTTAATAAGTAATGTAGTTGTTCTGTTCTATGTTAATTTAACATTAAACATTAATTTTATACCATTAAAACACTATTTTTAATAATCCGCAATTTTTCCATCCCCTGCATATCATAAACAATTCATCCTAGAGAAAAAATGAATAGGATCTTTTTTGTAGGAAATTTAATGTAGTTTAATTTTGTGCCTGAACACCTTTTCGTTAGAGATCACGGTTTTCGAGTTATACGAGAATAACGTGGAAGAATGACCTTTAAACGCTCCCCCACCCCCCCGCTCACCCCCCACCGGTCAGGATTTTTAGTATGTTGTTCATGGTACTTCCCCCTGCCACTGTACAAAAATTTGCGACTACACGAATTATTTCCCCTATTTTTACTTCGTTGACTGGACTATTATCTTGTGTCAATTTTGCTCACATATACTGAAAAAACTTCTTGATAAAGAAACAGTATAAAAACCATTTCACTTTCCCTAATATGTAGACCCTTTCCTCACACTATGATTTAAAAACTTAAATTATAATGAAAAATCAAAATATTGGTTAGCTAAATATTTTAAAATTCATTACCTGCTTCAATGGTCTAAGCGGCACTCACCTGTTGGACTAGACAGCTGATGACAGGAAGATCGAGGTTCAAATACCAGTCAGGTGTATTTAGGGTGGTTTTTATTCAATGGTTTTCCACACTCACTTATCTCAAATTTGGGTACACTTCCTCCGACCTTCCTTCCTCATCCCTAACTCATTAGTGTAATTAGTACACATACATATAACCTGAACAAATCATAAGATGTGGTGCTAAAAAAACTTCATTAGCCTTTATCTATGAAAGTTTTGACTTTGCATAATTCACCAATATATTATACATGAAAAACTAAATCAAACCAATATTGTAAATTTGTACTGCACATTTAAAATAAATGGAACACTATTTTTAATACTCCCAAATATATTCTAGTGGATAGAACCGTCGGCAGATGCTGGAGTTGACCAGTACACTTTCCACATAGAAGCAACAGATGATGTTCCATTAATATGCAGAAAAATAAGAGAAAGTGGAATGAAGGTAGTGTATCTTTTTTTTTTCTGCAACAGCATAAAGGATGATTCTGTTTTATTTTTAAATATGATTCATATTTATAAACTATTTAAATATGACTGAGACTCACATTGGATCCATCAGTGCTGTGGAGTTGGTTGCAATTTTTGCTGGAGTCGGAGTCAGTAAAAATGCACCAACTCTGGTTTCAAAATAAAAACTTATAGTATTATATCAATATTTTATACTTTTTTTTAATATATTGAATAGAAATTTGTAATTTGGATTGACAAACTTATTTAAATATAAATTCGCAATGTCAAAGAAGTTCCCCATGAAGTAATCTGTATTGAAGCATTTTACTGCAGTCAATTTGTTATTACTATTTAATATTATATTGGCCATTTTTGAAGGCGTCAAAGTAGGACAGTAGAAAAATAGAGCAGTCTGAGTAGAAGGCTTGGTGTACGGTCAACTAAACAGCCCTGGTATCCATCTTTTCATAAGTAGCTTTTTTTTCCGCAATCATTGGTAACCATAGGGTCATGACTAAATAAATGATTTGACTTGGTTACAATTTGGTCACCTTTAAATTTTTAAATCCAAAAATGCTGGACGTCCTACATGGGCTAAGTTTTTTGATTGTAAAATGTTTATGAAAAAAAAACCACCTGGAACTGTTAAAAGAAGTAAATATCAAAATTGTACATAGAGTAAACAAAATTTACTAGAGTTTCACCATTGTGTTGACTTTTGCATGTGGCCGGGTCAGTTTAGTAAAATTCCTCCATCTTCCTCTTTCCTTGCATCTAATCTTTCACGTGCACATTTTTTGTTATCTGCTCCTCCCATATCTTTCTTGGTCCCCCTTGTGATTTTCTCCCTGCATACTTAATCTCCATCATTCTCTTTGGTTTTACTTTAACACCCTCATTACCTCTCCATGTACCATCTCAGCCTTGCTTCCATTAAGTACTATCACGTACCCCCATTCTTGCACAGACAGCTTCATTCCTAATATTGTTTCTCCTTGTGACAGCTAACATGCCCCTTACAAATTTAATTATCATGGCCTCTCCTTTCTTTGTCTCCCTTAAAGACCCACGTTTATATGGGCCGAGAAAATGGTTGAGGTCTCACGCTCTCTAAACTGGTCGAGTAAACTCAAACCGAGACATGCGTTAAAAAGTGTTGCACAGGAGTCGTGAATTTTCTGCTGGTTTTCAGTTTAGAGATGGAAGCTCTGGTAAAAGGAATCACTGTGGTGATGGATTTGCTTTGCAAAGAACTCTGTTCATTCTGGCACCGCAAAACCTTTTCTATTCATTGCGGTCACAATATCATCTACAGTTTGGTTTCATGTATCTTAGTTTTTGTATGATTTATTTTTAGTTTGCCACAAATATATCTCTGCCTCTTACAAATGAACCAATTTCACAACAGTCTAATCGTTCCAACGTGACATTAACACTATTTGAGCAGGCAACCTCTTTACTTCACGACTCTCACCTGGCTGAAAATCTTACACTGCTAGATTATAAAAAACCCGGTAGTGAAGTTTTTGACCTTGGTTGTGGTCACGCACTTGCACCGTTTACACGTTGCTGACAGGTAGTTGTGGTGGCAAGCGCGAGAATTCTTGACCATTTTCTCGATCCATGTAAACTTGCCTTTATATTTAATGTCCGTATTTCTGTTGCATATATTGACTTAAACTTATTGGATTAAATAGACAATCTATTATAGTTGTTAAGCTTGGTTATAACTGCACCTAATTGTGATATTCTTTAAATCGAATTAATGACACCTTGATACCCTGGTTTGAGTCTAGTGTCCAGGTGTCATTTTTCAATTTATCGATAATGAATATTAAGACTTATTGATAAACTTAATCTTATGTGTAAAATTACTGATTTTTATTTTGTCTACATTCTTCCAAGAATTTAAACATTCTTTAGTCCATGAATTTTTTTTACTCAACACAGAATATTAGTAGAAGTGTGTTTTTTCTCACACAAAATGTCAACTTTGTAGGTAGTACATATTAAATAAAGCCTAATTCCAACAGGTCTTACCATAAAACCAGCCATTACAGGAATGCCACAGTACATGCATGAAACACCCTTCTTTCTTTGGCCAAACCTTGTAGGTAGGAATTGGTTTGAAGCCTGGCACAGCTGTGAGCATTGTGGAGAAGTATGTTGATCTTGCCGACATGATCCTCATTATGACAGTTGAACCAGGTTTTGGAGGCCAGAAGTTCATGACCGACATGATGGGCAAAGTCAAGTGGTTAAGAAATAACTACCCAGAGTTGGACATAGAAGTAGACGGAGGGGTCGGGCCTTCAACCATTGGTTTATGTGCAGAGGTTTGTTAAATAGGCTTGAATCAAAATTGAAAACCATGCATGCTGGCATTTTATCTTCTATAAAGTACTATACTGTAAATATGTCATAGAAGCATTGAAATCATCATAAATAGCTGCTCGTTATTTATTTAGGGACTTTATCTGCTAGCCATTAAATTATAACATTTTAATATTTTTGTTAGTCTAAAAAGTAAGAGTGTGATTCAAATTCCTAATGATGGAGGGAAACTGATGTATGTTATTTAATTAGATTCTAGTACAGTAAATGAGAAACTTATTTGGGTTAATCAACAACTTGGAAACC
This sequence comes from Timema podura, assembly GCA_033556935.1. Taxonomy (NCBI): domain Eukaryota; kingdom Metazoa; phylum Arthropoda; class Insecta; order Phasmatodea; family Timematidae; genus Timema; species Timema podura. The sequence continues at coordinate 40,915,931 of JAVRXN010000001.1, forward strand.
AAACAAATTGTAACTTGGTTACAGATTCTATTTTTAATAAGTTTTCATTTGTGATATTGATTTATTTTAATTAGGAATGGACTCTAAAATCCTCAATGTTAGTCAAGATTTGAAACTCAAATCTCTAGATTTTTTTTTTTCAAGTGAATTTGGTTTTCGAGCTCTAATACTGTTTATTGGTTGTTCAGAACCAATTATAATTATAGGATGAGCTTAACAACCAGGACCCAAACAGTCCAGTGTGTGTGTGTGTTTACTCTCTTCTGCTGAAAAAGGGGTGTGATGTACCCTGGAAATTACATAAAATGTGTTTTGTTCTGAACGTTTCTAGTAAGTGTGAAGGCCTTGACCTTCTATCCTCGTATCAATGTTTAATTTAATACATCCATTTGGTGCCATTTTTCCTTTGTTTGACTAGAGGGTAGAAAGTGACACCATTACAACCAACTTTTAAGTAAACTCATGAATTTTCTCATTATAAAATTAGACAGAATTTGAAAAATTAAGCCGAGAATTTTTTCGGCCATACTGGAGCCCTTATCCCAGTAGAGAAAGACACTACTGACTAAGGTGTTGGGGCTTTTTTTTTACTATCAATGAAAAACATTATAAACACTAGCAACTAAACTGCTCAATGATCAGCAATATGTAAGTCACAAATAATTATACCCGTGAGGGAATTCATAGTAACATGATTGTGCATGCCGATACCTGACATTATAACTTGGTATTAACTGCTTTGGTGGCCACATGGTCTTAAGCGCTACTCCTCTAATAGATTAGACTGCCAAAGACGGGGTTTGATCCTGGTCAAGTACACTGAGGGTGGTTTTTCTGAAATGTCTTTCCACTCTTTCTCCATGCCAAAGGTGGGCATACTGCCTCTAAATTAAGCCTTCCTAACCCCTAACACCTTAGTGTAATTATTACATAAGCATTTGGGTGTACAACCCGAATGGCAAAGTAAGACGCAATGCTAAAAAAAAACTTTTGCATAGAAAAATTGTAGAAGTTATGGTTGGCATTTAAAATTTTTGGCCAAAATTTAATTCCAACTTAGGGTATATGATAATTTTTAGGGAATTCATATTTTGCTTGTTTTGGTGCAGCCAGTGAGGATTAAATTTGAGCTATAAGCCATGTCAAAATGTTAACTTAATATGAAAAGATATATTGAAGCTGAGTTTTTTTAGCACCACCTTTTACTACCCATTTTGGTTATATACTCATGTGCTAATTTTGATAATTGGTTAAGGATGGTTGAATTTACAAGAAATGTACCTGAATTTGTATGGAGATAAGAGTGGGGAACCCTTTAGGGAAAACCAACCTCAACACACCTGACCGGGATCGAACCACGATCTCCCCGTCATCGGCAGTCTAGTTCATTGGGAGAGCAGCACCTTAGACTGTGTGACCAGTGAAGTGGATCCTTGTAGAAGTTCTTATGATTGAAATAGTAATTCTAGTTTATCTTCCCATTTCATTATTCCTGAATCTGTCTCCTTTTAGGCTGGTGCAAATATGATAGTCTCTGGTACTGCTGTGATTGGTGCAGAAGATCCAGGAAAAGTTATTGCAACAATGAGAGATGTAGTGGAGAATTCTATTCAAAAAAATCAGTTGGAAAGATAGTGACAGAAATATCATTTAATCATGAAGACTATTTTTTATGTTACTTTTTCAAAGAGACAAAATATAGGATTCCATACATTAAGGCAAGAAAAATTAAGTCATATTAATTTACTATTCTATACTTAATCAGAAACTAAACCTTAATTTCTCACTGTGACCATATCATCCTGAGATTAGTGACTATTCCTTATATTATACACTGCTAGTTTCAAAACATGTCTAAAGGTACAAAAAATAACATTTATCTTGATCTTTGTTAATAAATAACTGTGCAAAGTGTGAGAAAACATAAAATTAAGTATTCTCTAACTATTATTAATATGAATTGTTAAAACAATGGTTAGGTTAATTCCATAAATTCCACTTCATTATACAAACAACAAAAATAAAGCCGTTTTGTCTTCATAAAAGTTGCAAATAAGAAATGTATTTTAGGCCAACAATATTCATTTCACTGAATATATTTACTAAGTCTTTAAAAATATATTTATATAAAATTAAGAACTAAATTTGATTCTTAGGTGAAGAACTGATAAAACTGAGTTCCTAAAGAACAGAACTGATTTATCAATAGTTAAAACTTGTTCCTTTAAATGTGTTTTACAATTTATAATTGGGGCTGGGCAAATATAAACTAAGAAAAGTTCAGCTGTTTGAACAAATACTATTTGGTAAGTATAATTTCATTTTAAAAAAATTGTAATAAATGGTAATGTAACTTGGGTATTTTAAGTATTTTTGGGAAGATATACAAAGGTGATAACTATTTTTATAATATTAAGAATGTTATATTTTTATATCAAATAAAAAGAAATGTATTTTATTATTCTAATGATTTATTTTTGTTTGTGTCAATTATTTTCCAGTGCCATGTTTAATCTTTGTAAAGTTACCTTGTTCAGAGACTGTACCTAGTTTGGATCGCAAAGCAGCCATGCTTATGAGAATAGCTTCCTCTGTTCGAATGGTCCTTGAACCCTGGTTAGGACAAGTGTTGAGATAGTGATCAAACAGAAAAGAGGGATCATCCACCATTAACTTTTCATCATTTTCCAATGCTGCTTCTAAACCTGACAACCCTCCAAACACGACTAAGGCATGGCTACAATTCGACAAACTTTGTGCAGGCAATTCATCAACATTTTGGCCTTTGTCTGATGTTCCTATTGTAAGGTCATATCCCCCTGGATATGGGCTTTGGCAGAACACATCACCTAGTGTCAATGCTAAGCGGACATTATACCCCCAGTAAACTCCAGTCTCAGTGCGTGGTGCTGTGGGCGCCACGACAGTTCCACGAATCTTCTTTGTACCTTCTTTGTGTGGATGCATTTTGACCGTCACTCGGACGCCTGGCGTAAGAGCCTTATCCACAGTAATATCCTTGTAAAGTCCGACATTAACAGAACTGTGCCCTGGTTTAGAAGGTAAATTTGTTACAATTCCTTCCCTAGAAAAGAAAGTCAATAAATGGTTTTCTTGGCTTAAAATAAAAATATACAAATTTAGCAGTGAACTACTTAGTCCAAAATTTGAAATTTAATGCCCTAACCGTTTTAATATAAACACACAAAGTTAAATACATCTACTACAGATTATAGTTTATAATTACCTTAGAGGAAGATAACAAATTGTAAAATATATAATTCTAAAATATTTGATCCTAATCCTACATATTTGTATTTGGTCATTCAGGTTATTCCAAGCTAAGTTGATAAAAAAAACCAATGAGTATCATTCACCTTGCAAATATCTGCTCCTCTTTTTAGCAAATGAAGTCACTTTACATTGCTCATAAAATTTATATAACATATTTGTCAGGTAGAAGAATATGTAACGCTTGATAGTAGTTTTTCAATTTGTAGAAAAGGGCAAAGTTATCTTGAAAAACCTATTTTTTTATTTACATGAATGGGTTAGGGGTGAGAACATTAGAATTTATAGGAAATGAACCCACATTTGAATGGGAAAGTGTGGGAACTAAACAAATACTTCATTACACCTGGCCATCATTTGAACCAAACCTCCCTATCAATGGAAAAACCCAAATAGACTGACACCTTGGTCCATATGCATACATAAGTGGGCAACAAACACTAACAATATGGACGCCAAGTAAAATAGAAACATACCTAAACGTAAATTCATCGGTCTGCCGCAAATGATGAGGAGCATCCAGAGGGTTCAAGAGACCGACGTAATTCAAATCCTGATGAAAAGGGAAAAAATACTTGCGCAAGTATTGAGGGCATTCCTGATATTGCAATATTCTTGCAAGTTGGGCACAACAGCGCCTTGCAGTCTTGATACCATACACTTCTTCATCAACCTGTACCTTCTCCTCACTTCCTGTGTCACCAAGATCATCATACACAATCACCTAGGTAGACAAAGAGTTGCAACAGTGGACCATCAGGGTTAGTATTCCTCACTCTTAAGGTTTGATTGAGTCTGATACTCTTAAAAGGTGATGAATTGTTTTCCATTTTCTTAAAATTCATTTTCCTTGTCCTATTCCTTTAGCTAGAAAGTTTAAGTTTCTGATAACCATTAATGGCATTAGTGGATGCAACAAAGAGAAAAAAATGTAAGGCAAAAAAAAATAATTTCATATTGCATAAGTTTTACATATCATACATCAGAGTGTATCTACATAATATTATATAATCAATTCATGTGCTTCTTTAATGTATTTTTTGCCAAGGGAATGGGGATTTTTATTTTAAGTAAGCCTACTGAACACACATTTCAAATTGGCATGTGTCAAATACAACCTTAGGTATTAATGATATTTTAAGTTTAATCAACATAACTTAAATGGAGGCTTCAATCGATCAACCAGGGTAATGATTTGAAATGAAAATATTATTAAGAAAATCACTTTTAGAAAGCTCACATCAATACAAAGACAAAAAAGTTTTTTCAAAATAATCAAAATAATAAACATCCCAAACCTTACAATATCCTTAATTATTTGATTAGAGCCAAGTAATGCACTGCTGAAGTAAATACAGTAGACTCGCAATTTTCCAAGGCTCCGTGCAAGCCGAGGCAATCATTCTGTCAAAGTATCCAATTTGTATGCAATATTAATATGATATTTTTAATAATGTTCATGTTTATTTGGTACGGAGAAGTAGTAATTGATATTATGGTTGAATCTTCATTTTTATTCCCTTTTCCTTATTTTATATATATTTTTTCTTCTATGACGATGACATGTTTCGGTGAATTTTACACCATCTTCAAGTGTGAGGAAAACCAATGTTATTTAATTATTGTATGAAAATATGTTATAAAATTATCAATTTAAGAATCAAACAATAGAAATGGAAATGGTTAAGAGAAACTATAATGTGATACGAAATATTAAATAAGTAATCATTTAAATTAACAAGCTTATAAATACCTTATCTGTATTAAAGATGATCGATTTTACTTCATACTATTGGAAAGTTGTGAAAATGTTATCTAGTGAGATGATCACCAATATGTATAAAGTTACCAATATGAAGAAATAAAATGGATAGTGTTGCTAATGTGACACAGTGTTATTTGTATGATAAGGAAATATAGATAGATATATCATTGTGATTTTATTACAAGATGAGGCAAATGAATGTACAGTGTTATTCCTTTTGATTATTATTTCTTCATATTGGTAACTTTATACATATTGTTGGTCATCTCATTAGATAAAATTTTCACAACTTTCCAATAGTATGAAGTAAAATCGATCATCTTTAATACAGATAAGGTATTTATAAGCTTGTTAATTTAAATTACTATTTAATATTTCGTATCACATTATAGTTTCTCTTAACTATTTCCACTGCTATTGTTTGATTCTTAAATTCATAATTTTATAACATATTTTTATACAATAATTAAATAACATTGGTTTTCCTTGGAATTGAAGATGGTGTCAAATTCACTGAAACATGTCATCGTCATAGAAGAAAAAATATATATAAAATAGGCATAAGGGAATAAAAACAAAGTTTTAACCATATTATCAATTAATACAATAGTTATAACTAGTATAAAATATTCTTAACAATACTTTTATACAATACTGTAGTTAAAATGTATGACAAGTGATGTGAGAACCAATTATGAACAACAGCCAGAACACTGCGCCTGGCGTTATGCCGCTCAAAATGCCGAGCAAATACGAGAATGCATGGAGAACGTTCAGCTAATAGTCTGTACTACAGTGGAGTACCCATCATTTTGGGGGTAGTTGGACTACACGCTCCATATAATCCGAGGTTTTTCTTATCCGAGGTAGGCTTGGTCCTAATTACTACAGTTAATCGTGAGTCTACTGTAAAATGACCAGCAGAATGATGCTAAAAATCAAATTATAATTTTTAAATATTTATATGCCAAACATTTGATATTTAATTAATAGACTAAGCGAAATTTTTGAAATTCAATAATAACACTTTAAAATCATATACAATACAGTTGTATTACATCAATCTAGTTTTAATTTTTAAATTTTATGTGTAGGATAAGGTGGTTTCCTAAGAAGATATTATTTAGTCCAAAAAGGGATGAAGCTACTGGGGAGTGGAGGAGGTTTCATAATGATGAGTTAAATACCTTGTACTCATCACATACATTTTTAGGATAAACAAGTCTCGTGAATCACTGCGGGCAGGACATGTAGCGCTAATGGGAGATTCTAAAACTTTGTTCAGGTCACTAAATGGCAAACCCAATGGGAAGAGATGATTAGGAAGGCCTAGATGCAGATGGACCTGAAAGAGATAGGTTGTAATGAGGTAGATTGCTCCTAGATCAAGATAGGAATAGGTGGCGTACTTTTGTAAGTGCGACAATCAACTTTCAAGTACCTAATGGTATAGAGTAGGTAAGATAGGGTGGTTAGGAACAACCAGAGGTATGATATTTTAAGCCATTCCCTGGCCCGTATGTAGCACAGCTTTCTGTATGGGCCCAGCAGCCAATTTTTCTACTTTTAGTCTTATCCGACAAATATTTTCGCTACTAATTTATTTTCTTATGTATTTCTTTAGTCATGGTCATAGTATAGTGTTGAACTAGTAGCTCCATCTATCAGCTTCAATATAAAGTTTTACGACTGGCTAAAAATACAGCGGTTCATTGGTTCAATAACTTATTGCACTGAAAAGTGGATTCACGTCCATGCTAGGGAACATTTGGGCAAACAAAGACATTCAATGACTGCGCCAAGGAAAGGTTAAATTTAGGCTATTTATATATTTTTTATATAAATAAGATATATACAATTCTTACTTCAAATTTTGTTCAGGAACTAGTTATCAGTGGTGTGAAGTCGGTATGCCAAGCCTTTGACACTGACTCCTCTATTTTTCTACTGTCTGACTCGGACTCCTTCAAAAATGGCTAATGTATATTAATCACTAATCAGTAATAACAAATTGACTGCAATAAAATGCTTCAATGCATATTACTTCAAGGGAAGCTTCTTCGGCATTGTGAATTTATATTTAAATAAATTTGTCTATCAAAATTACAAATTTCGGTCCTAATTATTTTTAAAAAGTATAAAAATCGTTTTAACTCAATAAGTTTTTATTTTAAAGTCAGAGTCAGTAACCCCACGCAAAATTGTTTCAGATTCCAAAGCCCTGCCAGTTAGAGGCAAGTTATAAACTTTGAAATAATGCAATTATGCATGAAAATGTGTTTAGCATTTACCTCATCAATTTCAAATACACAGGTGGCTCTGGCAATCTGTCCAGCAAGATATGTCCTTAGCTCTTGAGATTGAGCATTATCAAGTATGGACCCAGGAACAGCAATGCTCAACGTGTGTAACTTTTTAGAAGCCGGAGTAATTTCTTCTTCAGTCTTATTTGTTTTATCTGGAGCACTCTCATTATTTTCAGAGTCTATTTTACTCTTTTTCAACTTTTCCAACAACTTTTCCTGTTTTAATTTTTTTCTTTGAATCCTCAACTGTTTCAATATTTCAGTTTCATCTTTATACTTCTTGGTATTGGTTACAGGTCCCATTTCCTGTAGAATGTACAAGACAAAGGTTTCATATTTCTATGCATATTAAAACATGCTTCATTAAGAACAATTAAAGTAACTGCTAATTAATTAGAAACCCCAAAAATCAATTTGTTTATTAAAAAGTTATAGACATATTTTAGTAACAGTATTCTATTTATATTCATTATAAAAAAAATCCACAGTTAAGTTAGTATTTCAAACTTTCCAGACATATTTGACCTACTTAAGATGTATAGCTTTCTTAGCACAGTTCCTGATTGGGCCATTTAATTGTAACTCTCCAAAGACATAAATAGTGTTTATATGTATAAAATTATCATATATAGGCCTACGATTATGTAGGTAATTACCCTAATAGTTTTAGGGACGAGGAAAATTATATTTATGGTAAGTATACCCACATTTGCATGGAGGGAGAGTGGAAAACCATTTAGGAAAAACCACCCTGTGTACACACCTGACTGAGATTCAAACCTCGATCTCCCCGTCATCAGCAGTCTAATATAATGAGCCTCAGACCATACGACCACCGAAGTAGGCCAAACAGCTGTACTATATTAAACACAGTCATGTGCCACCAATCCTTCCATGCTAAATGTGCCTACTTCTTTCCTATGACCCTATGTTAACATCTCATTTACAAACACAACCAAATGTTAACCAAAACATTTTATTTTTTTGAATGGAAATTTTAAAATAAATTATTAATTTGTAATGGTGCAGTCTAAAGAATTAATAAAATTTAAAATAGAAATTTGTAACAGTATTAATGTTCTAGATTAATTTTAAATGCAAAACCAAAAATTATGTATCTTTTCCCACTATTTGTTTAACATGGAAAGTATTTGGATACTAGAATTATATTGCTAAATATTTTCAAAGATTAATTGATAAGAATTTAAATATTTGTTTAAAAACTTCTTTTTTTACTTTTGAGGTACCAGCGCTATGTTTACTTTACTTTTAAAAAGAAAATAACTTTTTTAGAATCGACAAAAGCACAGTTATGCAATACAAGTTTGGAGTGTTTTACTTCTGTTAAAGTTCAACACTAAGCCACGGATTTAAAGAGGATCATAAAAAACTTGAAGCTTGAAGTTTAATTATTTACTCGAGGTATTTAACGAGCTTGAAGTTTAAAGCTTTAGAGAGTCCATACAGTTATCATGAATGTTAAGTTATGAAAATTTCAGCTCAGTAAATGATCTTTCCGCATTTTTATGAAATTATGTTGGTAGGGCCTACATTAATTTTTAAGCTTTATTAACTTTTAGTTTGGCATCAGCTGCCTGGAAATTAAATTATTTTCCAAAGCTTCAGGTTTGATGATTGAGTTCTTATAAGGAAGCTAAATCTTGTGAGCTATACCTAATGCCAATTGTGTATATAGATCTCCATGGTCAGTTCTTAAAAGAGTTAGGGAGAACATTTTGATTAAATATAATTTTATAAAGTTACAAACAAATTTTACGAGACTTTTTTAGTATTATGTTACCTGTAATCACTTTTAATTTGTTTACATCCTTGTTAGTGTGATGTTTTTTCAGGTCTAAGACATAAGTTTTAAATTCTGGAGCCAATAACGTTTATGGTTCCTTTTGATAACATATCTTTTACAAAAAAAAACTTAACTTGCAACATTATTAAGTAAATAAGACACCTTAGAAAGTCAGCTATCTATTTACTAAGACCATTTAATTAATAATTTGAAAAATATTTGTTTAACTCACCTATTTTACAGGATATCGCAAGACACAAGTCTTCAGCAACCACACCATGAACATGTTGGGGTTTTTTTCATAGCAAACTCAAATCTTGCAAATGAGATATTATTTCTTTATTCCCTTTAGCTCAACAGAGATTGCAAATCTTTTACTGAATTAACATTGGTCAACCTATGACAAATGGCTTTATTTAACCCTCTTAAATAAACTCCGTTTTGAAACGAAAGTTAGAGAGAATTTATAAACACCCTAATATACTAAAATATCTACTATATCAGAATAATTAAATAAAACTAATCTTTAATGTTTTTATAGTAAAAAAAATCAACCAAGCTTAACCTAACCTTCCTAGAACCTATTAAAATACAATTGAAATACAATTTTGGATGGATTAATAGATTTAGAGACTAGTTATTTCCAAGTAAAATTGTCATACATGTTTCTTTTGGCAATAAATAGTAATGAAGCGGCTGTGAATCTGTTATAATTTGATAAAAATAATTTTTTGTATGTTTAAAATAGTAAAAAATAAATAAATTAAACAACCAAGCTTAACCTAACCTTCCAAACTTTGAAAATTAAATTACAATATAATTTTGGTGTGATTATTGCTTTTAGAGAATTGTTATTTCAATACAAAGTTGGCATGTACTATTCTGATAGACAATCAAAATATTTTAGTGGCCGACTTTTTTTTTTGGTGTCTTATGGAATTAATAACTTAACACCGCTAAGTTTTTTTGATAAGAAAAATATTTTCTCAAAAGGAATTGAAAATGTTTTTAGCAGAATTTTGTTTGAAGTTTTTATTTGTGCCAAGTAAAGGTTCTTAAAATTATAATAGTCTAGGGCAAGCGATAATAAGAAATACCCTCAATGTTGTTCATCACCGTGTTGAGCAATTTTCACCAGTCCGACCTTAGCTCTGTTGACAGCATACTACTTAGCTAAGGGTTCTGGGTATGATTCCCGGCATAGCCGAAAAATTTATCATTAGTGAAATTGAGGCTCCCCCTTTAACAGTGAGGAATCAATACCCGCGAGACTGGATTATGCTGTTATTTATTTGAGTTAATTTTTAAGTCATGTCAGTCATAATCAATATGTTCAGAAAGTGCATGTTAACTATACCAAAAATAATAACAATTTTCATCAAAAGTGTTATGCTGGGATCATGATCAAATTCATGCAACGCAACACAATGTAAAAGTTCTACCTTTTTTTTAAAGAAACCATTATGATGCACTTAACTTATTGTCAAACATTAAATGGTTGTCAAGATGATCGTGATCCTGGCATTACAGAGAGAAATCCCATGCATTGGATCTCTTTATGACATTTCAATTCTCTGTGGGTTGCAATAATTGTATCAGATTTACCAACTCTATCTAATTCAAATAGAAAGTCACAAAGGAATTACAGTATCGGTAGTTTTAAGTGTGTTTGTAAATAAAGGTAGTACTATGAAGTTATCAACATTTTTTTGAATGTCATTTCATTAAAATTATATTTATATTGAAAATGAAAATATGAATTATTCTCATAGAACTAAAGGACCAGACAAAAATAATTCACAGTTCTGTCTATTTTAACACAATTACTAACGAAGTACATTACAAAATTGGACAGAAATAAATTTTTACTGATTTTTAACTTCAGTATTTACAAAAAAAATATAATCCTGGTGAATGTTTACAATGTGCTGAACCTTGAGCTAGATGTCACATACCGTACTATACAAACTAATAATGGTTGGAGTATGTCACACACCATACTATACAGACTAATAATGGTTGGAGTTGTCTTTAATAATAACTGAAAAGCATGAAAACACTGATTGACAAACAACCTATTAACATGTGAAAAAGTAAAACTAGTCTGACTTGAACTTGTTAAGATACGCATCTAATCTTTTATGCCTAGTTTCTGTTTGATGATAAATTCTGTTTGTTGTTTTTCTTTCAAAAGTTGAGTCGGGGAGACATTCTGTGCTTTTTGTAGTATATCGGCTACGTATGCTGCTGCGTCAAATGTCTCAGCTTCTTTAATTTGAGCGATTAGTTTTGCTTGAAATATTTTTTCTTTTTTCAATTCTCTACGCTGACGAACCTTCGCCCATTCATATTTCATTCTTTTACGCAACTTCCTCAGTTGATGTTTCTTCATTTTACGCCGCCTAATTACAATTAATCTAGCAGCCTGTTTTTCAATAGTGGTTTCATTGCTTGGAATTTCCACATAATTTATGGGATTTTTTTTATCTATCATATCTTCATTTAACACTGAAGGTGGCAGTTCATAAATAGAGAACGTGGACGAAGATGGCAAATCAATAGGATTCCTATGAGAATAGTAGAGGTTACTGTTAAATGGTACTAGATATTTTGAGATAGCTTGCTTGTGGACTAATGGATGGGGCAATTCTCTAAAATCAGTTTTGACAGCTTGAATATGAACATTGACAGATAATGGTACTGGTAGTGCTTTGCATTTAAATACATTTGTGATAAAGCATCTTCTTCCAAGTATTTTAATTAAATTAAACATTGTTTTCTCTAAGAATTTATATAAAATGTCATAATACCTATACTATATAGTTTATCATTACTTTGCACGTACCGAAACAATCCTCTGAGACTATTTAAATTAGTAATTTTTCAAAAAGGTTCCTATGGTTCACAATTCAAACGTTAATTACAAAATAATTTAGAAATTACTGAATGCCATGTTGGAAAACTATTTCAAAGATTATTAGAAAATATTACAGTGTAACAGCCGTCCATGCGGTCACAATGTAGCCAACATTCATTACAAATATCCCGCCAGGAGTGATCAAAATTAGATCAGTGTTAGGATTAATTAAATTTAGCTAGTTATTTATTCAAAATTTGTTTATAAAAAAAGCCAAAATCGGTTCGTATATATATACACATACTAATGTAAGCGTGGCTCATTCCTAACTTGTTACATACATTTAGGAAAGTGAGATGGATTACAGGGTATAAATTATTTGTCCTCACCCGGCTATATTATTTTAGATGCACTTACCACAATGATAGTAAAATTACAATAAGTACGGTATACAGTAGATGGGCTTTAACCCGTTCGGAGTGAATTTTTAGGAAAGTTTCTTTAGCACGCCAACTGCACCCTTAATTTTATTTTTGTCCTAGTCTGTTGCCACGTAGCCAAAATGTGCTATGTAATGGCTGCTGTCACGGGACGTGACACTAGCCTAACTGATAGGTTATTGGCTGCTGCCATGGCACATGCCATCAGCCTAATCGGTAGGTATAATAGTTACTGCCACGGGGTAAATTTGCTTACACAGAGTATGTCAATGTTTAAACACAGTTTTTTGATGTTATAATGGCTAATATGATAAATGTTTTAAAATGCCTGCGTATTTATGTGTAGCTAATATTTAATCACCTTTGCTAATTTATTCTGTTTGCAGACTTTTAAATTGATTTTTAACCCTGGAATGCTAACCGGGGTGCTTATTAACATTTCCTAACCCAGTACAGAGCACAACGCATTTAGAGCGATATGATTGGCCCTAGGTCCTAGCGCGGATTTCAAACAGTGGTCACTCAGCAAGCGCAACAAAGACATAAGTGTTGTGGCACATACTCTAACTCTGAGTTTGCCCTCGGCTTCGCTCGCATTGAAGTTAAGTAAATTACTTTTTTTCAGCGAAACATCTTAACCAGCAAAGGCTCAATTTCAGACACGAACTTTGAGATGAGGATTTTTATACATCAAATTTTACCAAACAAATAATTACCATGTGATTTATAATAAAGTATTTAAATTTAAATGATCTTAAATCGACTAGCAAATGATTAATTGTAATTTGTATGTTATCATTTGTTGTGAGCTATTCTTTTTATTCACTAGTCATATTTGGGATAAAATAATTACGGTCTAAGAGTAAAATGTAAACTTGGAGGTTCAAACTTCTTTTGAAAATTTAAATTGCACGTGCGCTACTCCACAACGACACTAACGTCATTTGGCTTCAATGTCTGATCACTGTAACTAAAGAGTAGCTAGACCCGTATGTCTTACACTCTGCTCCCGATTAATGTTGTCCAACCATTGATCTTTATAATATAACTGGATGGACATAATATAGGGCCGCAATTTTCGAGCTGTTATCTGCATACCATTGTGTAAGAGAGAGGGAAACTTTCGGGTATCTCCTTCTCTCCTACACCCATACAAGGCAATGTGGCGTTTTGACATCGTTCATTAATTTGATTGAATATATGATATACATCAATGTGTGATTAGTTAAATGAAATAAATATGTTAGTAAAAGCTTTGAAGATCATAAAAAAAGTTTAAAACTGCTTAGTTTTTTCGTTCAATAAGTTGATGTAGCCAATATATATACGAAGGTTTTTAAAGGAAGCTTGCTTGTAAGGCTTTATCTAGTACCAGAATCATGCCCCATAGCTGTGTTTAGTTAGGATAAAAGACCGTCTAGAAGGAAATTTCTACATCCGTTCTAAATGGCCGTTTATCCTACCCAAATATTATATACATGATAATATTCTGGTACAAAATAAAGCCTTACAGTTTGAGATTATTACTAAAATCAGGGTTTAGTAGATACCGTACTTACTACAAGCCTATAACATAAATTATCATTTTAACGTAAGACTTCTACACAAAGTATGTAATTCAAACAAATGTAATACAGTTTTAACTACCTTTTTTCATTAAAGTTATCAAATTTTCAACATAATATCTTTTCTGAAAACAATATACAAGATATGAGCCACAAATTTTAATATGTGTTAGGGTAGCTTTAGTTCAAGTATGCCCGCCACTTTAATGTTTTCTAAAAAGTCGAATTTTACAGCCGAAATAACTATTTTAAGGAATGAAAATGTTATTTTATTGATTTTGTTGGTAGCCCCGGAAACCCGTTGCTATTGGAAACGAGTATGTAATCTGTGACAATGTTTAAACCAACATTGCAATTATTAAAGGAATCTTTTAATTTAATAATTTTTATAATTGTATACATGTCTAGTTATTCTCAAAAAATATAATTATATGTCTTGAGAACATTTATGGTTCCTATTGAATTAACTTTTTTATAGTGCAATTTTAATTTGTGTATTACCTTTATTATCTCAATTAAAATTAAACTTTTTTTAAAGATTAACAGAAATAATAAGTATTGGTTTTATCTTATGTGCAAAGTAGATACGTACTGTAGTTTTATTACTTGTTTTATACAACTTTGATTGTCAATAAAATTTTCAATAATCACAGGCCTAGTCTAATAAATATTTGATCTAAAGTAAATGTTCTATCTTATTGCCGGTACTGAAACAAATAAGGAAACTATATAGGCCTATTTCGTATTAATGTTATTGAAATGAATACATTTATTCCAATGACTGAAGGTGATAAAATTCACACTAGGAGATGTATTAGTGTCTTATCGAAAGTGTGTGGCGCTGTTGCCCCTGCTTTGTTTCCACCATTACACATAGCTATACTTTACTATTTTTGGAAAAAATACTCTCGCAATGTTGATCGGAAGTTTTGCACTTGTTCCTGTTGGGATACTGTGTTCAAAGGTGAGAACATATTTTCAAATTATATTTGTTTGGTAATTAGTTAAATTAAAATTGACACGTTTCTAAGACTACTTGACAAAGATCGAAGTTTGAATCTCGGTCATGTGTATTGATGTTTTTTTTTGTCAAAATGTTTCCACTTTTCTTCCACCCAAATTCGGGTACACTGCCTTTTATATAACCTTACTAATCCCTAAAACCATCAGAGTACCTAATTAGGACATTTAACCATATAATCTGAATACAGTAAATGCAGTGCTTAAAAGAATAATAAAAAATTGACAACTCTACTTTCCCAATTTCAACGTTATTACTTACAGTACATTAAACAAATATAAAGAATTCTGAAAAATATTAATATCCGTACAATTATAATAATAATTGTACGAGTGGCAGTAGCAAGCCAACTACCGAGTCAAAGATGGCTGCATTATCTGATGGCTTGTGAATAAAGCTGACGATTTCCGCACGTCCATCATAGACTCTGCCTTAAAATATGAGTGAAGAATGACCCTGGGCATGGGACGACTCCTGGAGAACTCAGTGGTAGAGCATTGGCGTACTAAGCCAAAAGTCCAGGTGTCATTTTTAAATTTTCAGAATATGTTATCTAGATGGTGAATTCCTCTCTAAAATTAATAACAGCTTCGGCTATTTGATTCCTAAATATAAAGAAGCTTCTAGGCCTTTAATTTGTTTTTTCAACATTTCTTATTGTTAAGATAAGGCCTATACTATTACATCAATTGCGCCAATGGGTTGAGGAAGGTAGCATCTTAGAGTAAATGTACCTGCATTTGAATGTAAAGAGGTTGTGAAACCATTATGAAAAGTCAACCTCAGGCCTACACTTGATTGGGACTCAAAATCCTAATTTCTCCCTCACTGAAAATACAGAAATTGATGTATTAGTCCATGCAACAATCAATGCAGGTTTTAATATTGTTGAAAAACTCTTTTAGGCTACTCCAGTGGTTCCCAAACTTTTTCAGTCACCCTTAGTGTGTCAAGAATTTTCCACAATGTTAGAATATAGGCCTAATGTACCTAACAGTTGCAGTGCACAGTTAATGCAATTAGGTTGGTTAAGTTCGAAAGAAAATGACACACTTAGCCTACTGAACCTATTTCAAATTCACAAACAATTTATGTAAAAAGTATAAAATAAGTAAGCCTACATAAACAATCAAATTACTGAATTAAAAAATTGTGATTAGTGGGACGGTTGAACTTGTGTTCACTGCACATCTTCTCAAATCTTGGGATCAAACTATACACAGCCACATTCATTTCCTTTTACATATTGATTTTTGCATTATACTTGCTTTGTATTGCAGCGATCACCAAAAACCCATCTTCGCACAAATATGACGTTGTAAATGGAATAAAGATTCATTGATCTTTACCACTAGCAGCAGATATTCATTTTCTACTAACATCCAAAAGTCATTTGCATGATGCCTAATTTTGTCTTGAACAGTGTATTGTCGCAAGACAGCTCAATAAGATTTTCATCTTCTACAAAAGTAAATTTAGATGGAGCTTTGACCCTGAATGGATATTGAATCCATGTGAACTTGTTGATACTAACTTCTTGAAATTATTTTTATAACTAGTTGATAAGCTGTGATAGGCGCTCTTCAATACATTACCACAAGAAAGCCATTGCTAGGGGCAGTAGTGCAACAAAGATGTGTATTCAGCTCTCATATCCTCACACAATTATTTGAAAGACCTTGCTTTCACTGGCCGAATTTTTATAAAGTTTACCACATTCACCACACATTCTAAGACCAAATTCATTGGAGGACTCGAGATACTTTGATGCAAGTGCTTGAACTCTGTGAATGATTTGATGGGTCCACATTGAATCTGGAGCATTTCTTTGAAAAGTACCTGCAATCCTCCTTAACGACCAGACATCAAACAACCACCATCAGTACAGACACCAATATACTTTGTCCACTCCAAATTATTTTCAAACATAAATGTGTCCAGGATCTCAAACAAGTCTTGACCCTTTGTACTGCAGTGATACTTTTACAAAAGAAAAGTTCTCCCACAATGTCATTACCATCTACGAACTTCACAGTAGCAAATCAAATGTGCACCCTTATTACTGTCTGTGGCCTCATATAGCTACAACACAAATTCCTTTTTATTATTTCAACTAATTGATCATTGAGATCCTCCACCTTGTGCTGGATTCTACGACTTATTGTACATATTGTTATTCAAAGGCACATTTAAAAGCATTTTCCCTGCAGAATCACAGATCATAATGTTCAGCAAATCTACAGCAGCCAGTAGAATTAGTTCTACGATGGTAGTGGGGCTTTGTACACTTTGTGAATATATGCAATCTTGTATGATGCTAGCAAAAAATGGCTTGGTATTGACACCTGCAGAGAAAAAGTACTTTTTTGTTGTCTTAATTCTTTTTGGTAAAATGTTAAGAGGTTTATGAACCATGTTTCGATTATGGTGTTTTAGTTTACTTGAAAGCATGCACTCGTGTCAAAACGTTTATACACAGTACATACTGTAAGATCTCTTCATTGGTAAGCTGATTTAAAGCCAAAATACAAAAAACTGTCATCATATTTATGACATCTCTGCTTTTTTACACTGTCACCACTAGTTTGTGGTGAGTCCTCTTTATTTTCACTTCTACAATTTTATCAATGTTTAGGTCTAATGAAAACTTTTTCATTTTTAGGAAGATAGGAACAACTTTTAAAAGTTAACTTGATCCAAACATCATTCATTTGCTACGATCTTCACTGAATCAAGGTTGCAGAGACAGCTATTTATATACAAACACCAAGGACAGTAGGAGAAAGTTCATTAAATAACTAGAACAACCCAGTCACTATATACACATTGATGCATTGAGTGACACTCACGCCTCTTTGCGCAGCAGGTTGAGAAACAACTGCCTTCTGCATTGCAGTGACTAGAACAATCCAGAGTTTAAGAGACTATTAAAATACATTTTGACATTGAGTGCCACTTAGTATTACTATGTATTACTAAAAGCGAAACAGCTAGTGGTTTGTACAGTGTCCGTTAGATGTATTTCCTCTCATCGCATCAACACATTGTTGGTCCGATTCTAAAACCACGTGAGCTAAATGTAATTTCAGTGAAAATATTGGAATATTTCATGGTGCATAGTTTAGTTTGAGAAACACTGGGCTACTCTATTGTTAAATGTTAATGATAATTACTCTTTCATAGTCAACACTTTAGTTCTAGTCCTCTTTATTAACGACTTAAATTCAATTTCCTTGAACAAATATCTGAAATGGTAATCACATGGTCCAATGTTTTATTCTTGTCTTAAAGAGGATTGCCAGTGATGGGGATATTGGGCCTTAATTCTCAGTTGTATATCCAGAGGATGGTTTTCCCCTAAACACTTTTATAATCTTCCTTTGTGCAAATGCTGGCACATTTATTCAAAATTCTGCTCAGCTCACCTCTAACCCATTAGTGTAATTAGGTGAAAGTAGGACAAACTTGTTTTTATTAAGATTGCTTAATATTCATCTTTTTTAAGTTACTGTAATACGGTATTCTGTAATGCTTATCAATTTTATGTTTCATGTTTTGTTCATTTAAAAAATTCAAAATTAACAATTCTTCAACAGTGTCAATAACATTTTATAAACCTAGAAAGATTTTTTTATCAATTTATTTTATTAATTAATTCAAGTCTATTTTTTTTTATCTATGTAACTTAACTAATGTAAAATAGGTCTATTTTTGCATGTGAATAAGAAGAAGAAATGTGAAGATTTGAAATAAAATACATGAACAAATCTATTATGCTAATTGCTATATCCATTCTTTTACTATGTGCTTAAATGGCTAGAAATGTATTGTTCAATTACTTTAATTAAAATGTACAATGGGTTTTTATCATTTCAGGCACATATGAATCTGGAGTGGCCTCCTACAAGCATATGTACTTCAATGCAACAAGTAATACATTGAAAATATGGATCATTACAGTGCTTTGCATAATTGTTCTGTATGAGTGTTTCCGTCATTTAATCGTTTTAATATTGGAGCATCAAATTCGCCCTTCAATGCTGCTTCTTTTTCTCACGTCTATTTTTGCGCATTATTATTCATGGTGGTCATATGTCAACTATTGGAATGATGAGTTTTACTCACAGTGGAATCACCAATTGTTTTTTACTGTGACGGAGATATGGTCTACTATCCTTGTTGTTCATTTGGCCGACTGTAAAACTGCTGTGACTGTCCGTAAAGCTCTGGGCATTACAGGGGTTGCTTTACTTCATGTAACTGCAGGGGGATGGGACCAGTTTGTTAAGAATGTTATTCATGGAGAAGGATCTGCTCATCAGGTGAGAACATCTTTGTTTTTTCTTAATGTGTGATATATGTTGTGCTATCTCTAATTGCGATAAGGTTTGGTACAATTAAAATACACTTGTAGCATTGGACCCATGTTATAATGATAGGTATTGAATATAAAACAAGCTAGCTGGAAAATAGATGGCAAAGGCCAAGTACCAAAATTATCTCTTTGATACCGGTAATTCATTATTTAATCACACTTTTTAAGAAATAAAAAATTCAAACCAAAATCATGTTTTTTATGTAATTTTTTGGTTGTTTTATTCTACACTTCAACACTGAAAATTTAAAATAAAATCTAGTATTAAAATAATCATGTTTGTTTGTTTAATTCTTTATTTGAATTCTATGGTTCAAAAGTAACTTCAAAAAAGCTGTTTTAAGATATATAGCAAGTTGAAAGCTTGTAGCGTTCTGATTTTTTTTTACTAGAATTGTTTTGGTTTCCATTGTTTATTATCATTTTAATATTCTAAAATTGGCTTTGTGCCCATAAAATATTATGTAATGCATTAAGATATGGTTTTTAAGTGATATTTTCTTAAAACATATTTGAGTAAGAAACTAAAATTGTCCATGGACCTTTTTTTAATTTAAAGCTGAATTAGTTTAACCTTCATTGAATTAAGAGTGAATTTAATGAATTCTGGGGGTAAAAATTCCAGAATTCTTTTAATTATCCTCTAGAACTAAACGGATCTCAAACAGAGCTAGCTCAGAGTGTGTACTTGACTGACTTAGAGCGCAACACATTATGAAAGGATGCACTGGGCATCCATTATTAGAAAAAAAAGTGCATTAAAGGTAATTTTACTAGCAAAAAAACATTTGGCATATCTTATGATTAGGCAAAGTAGCTTGGAAAAGAAGAATAGTTTGCCACAGAATTAAGTTACAAAGCAAAAAAAAAAAAAAGATTAATCTATCAATATATACGTCTGTGATAAAATAATGTATATAATTATAACATCAGGAATCCAGATTGAAGTAGGCTATATTTCTGATAAATGTGTTGAAAATCGGCTCAAATTAAAAATTTACTTGTTAAAATACACATTAGTGGTTTCTCATCTTTTTATAACCAGGGGTGGATTTACGCATATATACCTAGTAGACACGTGCCTACAGCAGCAGATTTTATGGGCGACAAATTTTTAATTATAAAAAAAAAAAAATACTTCCCCCCCCCCCCCAGGTAAAATGATTTTATGGCCTCAGTGTGTGTGTGATTGTTTGTGATTTGCTGTTTTCTTTCGTGCAATGAAATTAATGGCAAAGAAGACATATGGTGGAGGGAGTAGAAGTGATGACTAAGTCATACTTTCTCCTGCTACCCACCTTCCCCTCCCCGACTGTCTTAAGGGCAGGCGTAATTAGTAACAGCAACAGGGTGGTGTGGCAGAACAATACTGGCAGTATTGTAGGAGACAAGAGTGCGGACTACAAGGTGGATACAAGTAAACTCACTTCTTCATCAGAACTTAGAAGTAGTAGTGTTACTGTTGTGTTACAAGTGTTTCTGTGTGCATCTTTTTTACAATAATTTATTTTATTTATTTCTATGAGTGACGGTATAAAAATACTTAGTAGCAATCAATATTTGAAACTTACAAAAGAGAAGACAAGAGAAGAAGCAAATATTATAGATAAAACTTAGAAAATTAGTGCATATCTCAAACCGGTCATTCAGACCATCGAGGCTTGTTCTCAAGCATTTCAGGGTCAAGATGTGTTTACTGTTCAAACTTATTGCTGAGCATGTAGACGAAAGTGTTAAGTGACGGTGTCTGCGCATGAAGCTGTGAAAGGAGAATCTGTTTAGGACAGCCGTGTTCTTGAAAATACTGCCAATATCGATAGTACAGTACAACAGACCAAATGGTGACAGGTACATGTTTTAGTTTTGATAGTGACCCTGTGAAATGGAAAATTGATGAACATATGATTTTGTGGCCAGGGATGGGTTTCAACAAAATAAAAATGTGGACCCCACTACTTCAAAGAAAGAGCAGAGTGATGGCAACATTAGATATCTCACTACAAATATGTTTGGATGTAGACTCGCTAATGGAAAGAAAATATTTAGAACCTGGTTATTATATTCTGAGAGCACAATATGTGTTTTCTGTGGTGTCTGTCTACTCTATTTAAATGAATCGACGATAGGAACAAAGTTATTGTGCATAGGATTCAATGTCTGGAAAAATGCTTTTGCCAAGCTCACAAAACATGAAAATTCTGTCAGTTAAAAAAAAATAATTGTGTGACTGCATTTAAAGTAAGGAGACATATTTTTCATCGAGTAAGTGGAAGAAGAAATAAATTATTGGAGAAGAGTTCTTCAAGGTGTTGTGGTAGTAGTTAAAGCACTAACCTTAAGAGGATTGTCATTCCACTGTCATGAAGCAAAGTTTGGGAGCAGTCACATTGATAATTATATGATGCTGCTTGAAGGGATAGCAGAATTTGATACATTCCGAGCTAGCCGTATTGCAAAGTATGGCAACTTTGCAAGTGGTAACACATCTTATTTGTCGAAAACGATTACTGAAGAGTCCCTTCCCATCCTAGCTAAATATGTTGAAAATGAAATAGTTTGTGAGATAAAAAAATCTAAGTATTTCTCGCCAACAGCATATTTGACACCTGACCTATCACTATAGTTGTCAAGTATGTTCAAGATAATGGTTCACCTGTTGAAAAGTTTTTAAAATTTATCTCTAGTGCTGGCCACAAAAGAGAAGAAATGTTTTATGCTGTATGTAGCCTTCTAGATTGTCGTGATTTAGAAATTTGTAATGGTCAAGGTCAATCTTATGACAATTAAAGTAATATGTCTTGGGCATACTCAGGTCAGCAGGCCAGAATTAAAGCATTAAATGCTCTCACTAAATTAATTCCTTGTTCAGTCCATTCACTTAACCCGGTAGGAATAAACACAGCAGCATGTTGCAGTGACAGGTGTAATGTTTTCCTTCTTCTCCACGAGCTCTACAACCTTTTCTCTTCATCAACTTCCAGCTGAGAAATTCTTCATAACTCACAATCAGATTCAGGAGCCCAACCAAAACTAACTACACTGAAAAGTCTCTCCAGGACACAGTGGTCAGTTCGGGTTGATGCTTTCCTAGTACTGAAAAACAGCTGGTAGTAGGTTCTCCTCGCAGTGAGTTTCATAGAAAATGATGAAACACAAAACTTAATTACTCGTGCTGAAGCCAGAGGCCTCTGCAGTAAGTTAGGATGATGAGAAAACGCATTTATGGCAGAATTTGGGGCATTTCTACTGGAATGGCTAAATGCTACAAACAAGCAACTTCAAATTATTGGCCTTGATTTGCATTCTGTCATTGAACTTTATAGTTCATTGATTTTGCTTCTCAAATTTAATCGAGAAGAGTTTGATTATTTTGAAGAAATGGCAAAAGTGTTGTCAGATATTGTAACATATGAACATGATGAACGATGCAAGAAGAAAAGGAAGCTACATCATGACTAGTCTTCATATGAGGATGTGGGATTTATTAGTAGAGACAGCTTCAGAATAAATACCTTTCTTGCCATCACAGATAACTTAAAATCAGAGCTGAAGAGGAGACAGAGACAGGCTTATGTCCAAATAAATAAAATTTTTAGGGCTGTCACTTTAATTGAGAAATTGGCACTTAATCAGCTGAGGGAAGAGGTAGACTTTTTGCATACTCAATTTCCTGAGGATCTTGAGGATACACTAGTTGAAGAATTAGTGCACTTAAAGGCTCATCTTCAAACAAACACTAAATTCAAGAAGAAACTTTATCTTGAGTTGTGAGTTTATACGAAAAAAGAACCACAAATGATCTACCCAAATGTTGACATTGCCCGCCAAATATTAACTAACCTGTACTTCAGCTTCTAACTGTACAGCACAATGTACATCTTGTGGCTGAGAAGAGTAACAAATATCTCTGTACCAACAAGACAGAGGATCACCTTAATTCACTAGCAATCATCTCAATTGAAGGCCAATTTATAGAGAAAATAGATTTGTCTGGCATCATTGACCAGTTCGCTCAACAGAAATCAAACCAAAAGATATTATAGACTTTTTTTTACTGTGTACATGCTAATATTTTATCTGTAGTAACTTGTTCTACAATCTACTAATGCAAACTCTATATTGTTATAAACTATAAAATACTAGAATTTTTGTGTTGTGATAGTGTAAGAGTTTATTTCAATTTTTATGTCTTTGTTTAGATTCTTACTACTTTTAAACCTCACTATAATAAATAATCAAATAATGTAAGCACTATTTATCTGTTACTCCACAGTTAGCTGTATATGGTATATGTGTGTCATTACATGATGGGCGGTATTGGGAGTTGGGGATAAATCAAGGTAGGAAAGGTGGGTGGCAAATTATCTAGTGCCTAGGGGCGGCAAAGTTGTAAATCTGTCCCTGTTTCTCTCTCTCTCTCTCTTTCTCTCTCTCTCTCTCTCTCTCTCTCTCTATATATATATATATATATATATAAAAAAAACTTATCCTAGTGATGGTACTGCCAGTAGAAAGTTGCTTGTCATTAGTAACCTTACCTGCTTTGGTGGTCACATGGTCTAAGGTGTCACACTTGTGTTAGACTAGACTGCCAATAACAGGGAGATCGGGGTTCATATCCTGGTCATTTACACTGAGGGTAGTTTTTCCAAAATGGTTTTCTACTCTCCCTCCATACAAATGCGGGCAAACCTCATCTGAATTCAACCTTTCTCATCTCTAGTACATTAGCGTATTTAGTATATATGCATATAACCGGACGAAGTAGTAAGACACAGTGCTAAAAAATAGTAACCTTTTATATTAAACTTGCTTTAGAACCAATGTACCATATGCTGAAATCTCTTCCTACTAGGTGATACGAGATGTGAGCTTCATGGTGCCTGACCTCTTGCACGTGATTTTGCCATTAGTGCTGCTGCGACATAAAACACACACCAAAACCGAGCTCAAGACAGAGCTGTTTGGTCTTGTAGCCTTAGTTTTGGGGGGATTTCTTGTGTCCACACTGCTTTAACAATCGACACAATATTAAAGGTCAAAACCTTGTAACTTCCATAGATTTTCAACACCTTTTTAATGAATAGGACAAAATATACTATTCAAAAAAACACCCTTCCTAATAGATTGTTTATATATCAGAAACAACATATAGATTGTCTATTTCAAAGAAAATGTCCACTTTTCTAGAAGACAATTTGATCTATTTTGTTAAGTAAAGTGATTAAATCATAGAAATTCATTCCAGGCATCAATCTATTTATTGTATCTTTCATGGTGGGACTCTATTCTTTTGGATTAAAAATTAAAGACATTTAATGGGTAATTTCGTTTACCTAAATTACTCTTTAAATGTTATCAAGGAAACTTTGAAAAATATATAAAAAAAATTAACTTTTAAAATTTGAGACTTGGAAAAATTTATGGAAACACAATGATAAAGCCCTTTAATAGGATTGTTAATTTCATCCCTAGCCAAGGTGCAGGCAAGTCTTTGAACATTTCATCTGATTCAGTTGTTTCATTAATTAATGGCCTTAATATAATTAAAATAAATCTAGGCTTGTGGCCTAGACTGAAATTTATTGGATATAATTACTTGTAAATTGGGTGCAGCAAAGAAAAGTTGCTCTAAATTAACAACTAAGAAAAATATATCGGAATAAAATTTCATTTTCACTTCATTTACTTAAGGTTATCTAATTTGCACTTTTTGAACCGACTGATTATATCAACATACGACTTATAAACTAACTTAAATCTAGAATAGACACAACCTCCAACCCCAGGCCATTAATTCATCACTGTGCAAGGGTGAATTTTTTGGCCATGTCACAAATTGAACCCTTAGCTCAAAAGACAGACACGCTGCTACCAACTGAGCTAAGTTGTCAGACTCAGAATAGAAGAAACATTTTGTTGCAATGTTCAAGTATTGGAAAGTCTGCTTGAGAAGA
This sequence comes from Timema podura, assembly GCA_033556935.1. Lineage (NCBI taxonomy): Eukaryota > Metazoa > Arthropoda > Insecta > Phasmatodea > Timematidae > Timema > Timema podura. The sequence goes on from JAVRXN010000001.1 coordinate 40,941,312, forward strand.
ATTTCATGGCAACACCAGACATCAAAGTTGAGTACCTACATTAGAACATTTAAATAATTTAATTGACCCCACCTAGTCCATAATGTATTCAATGACAACATTATTCCAAGTGTTTGTGTTAAAACCAATTTTAGTTAATTTTGAAAACATATTATTTATAGAAATATTGAAAATTCTTATTTCATGTGATCACTCTATTTTAACAAGAATCAGATGATTCTCTCACTATTAATTTAAAGTATATATAAATAGTTTAAATGTACAATTTGGTTATTTGTTGATCTGTGCATAAGAAGACAGTTATTGCACTTATTTTTATAGATTAGATTAAATCTATTTTTGTAGACAAATATGAAATATGTATATTAAGAGCTCATTCAGAAAGTAGGCCTATCAGATAAGATGAAATGATATATTAGAAAAATGGTCACAGAGATCTAAAGGCAAGTTTTTCAAATATAAAAAATATAGTTATTATAAGTAATATTAACAACTGAAGACCTTAACCAAAAAGGGAATAGCTTTAAATATATAGAGTTAATTATATTTTACTCTTTAATAAATACATAATTTATTTATGTGCACAAAATAAATGTTGGTGCCGGTACCTAACATATTTATAATAGTTACACAAATCTTATGGATTTGAACCTCAAAAATTTTGTTAAAAGGGAGAACTTCATTATTAACCAAACTTTTATATTACCTTTAGTTATTTTTATGAATCTTGTATAACAAACTAGTTTCTGTACATTGATTTTGAACCATTTATCACACTTTTTTTAAGTTTACTGATTGACAAATTTTATGGCTTGAGAAAGATAGTTTATCATTTCTTTTTCATAGTTCATTTAATAGTTTACATACCTAGTTTTACTGCCTACATTTAATTATGGGGAGAGGTCATCAGGATGTATGTTATTTATCTAAGTATTTTATTTTCTAATCAAGTTTTGATATAAATATTAATCTAATTATTCAGTTTTGTTTAGTGGTCTAGTTAATACCAGAGCTATCAATTATTAAAATACCTGCCTCAGTGACTGCATGGTCTAAGCCCTAAGGCATCACTTTTGAAATGGACTGAACTACTGATAATGGAGACATTGAGGTTAAAATACTGGTCAGGTGTACTGAGGAGAGCTTTTTCTAAATGGTTTCTTACTCTCTTCACACAAATGCAGGTACTTTCTCTCTAAATTCCACCTTCTCCATTCCTAAGCCATTAGTATATAAGTATATAACCTGAATGCTAAGCTGCGGTGCTAAAAAAACTATTTTGAGGGACATGTACCAACTAATCCTCAAGGTTATGTTTAATGATGTGCACTTCTGAAAGGCATAGAATATAAAAAGAAAAGGCTGAAGACTGGAGTTTAATATCAATTGACTGCACTAACTCATTTTTGCACCATGTTAAGTTTGAATTTTCAATTCCTCCAGTGATCTAGAGTTGTCTCTTTAACATCTCAAACAAATTGCCTCAACACTTTTGTTCACAGCTGATATCTTATAATAGTACAGCAAATATTACATAAACATGTTAGTTTAGTTAGGTCAACATAAAACTTACATTAAAAAACATATCATAAAGGCATGTGCGATGGCAGTGCAGAATTAATAGTTGTTTTTTTTTCCATCCTCGGGCCCAAAACGAGTGTCCCCTACCCGTTCTCTACATGTTTCCACTGATTACATCTCTGTAACAATTATTTTGAAAAACAATTCTATTGAAGAGGTTTTTTAATCTGTCTTTTTTTAATATAATGAAACTAACTTATAAAACACGGAAAACTAAACCAGACTTTTTTAACTTTTGACACAAAAAATAAATAATAGGAGTGAGGTGGATGGTAAATGCTTTTTCATTTTTTTTATTTAAGGTCTTCTTACCATCCATACCATATATTTAATGTAAAAATGTTTATAAAATTGCCAAAGATAGTAAAAACATTAATCTTTAGGGGAGAGCTCTTATTAATATTGAATAAAATTAAAACAACAGTTTTTAGTCTTTGTAAACATAACTTACAAAATATTTTTTATTTTTCATAGTTTATGAAGCAATAATTTTACTTGGCACAATTTCTATTGTCTAATCCAAACCGTGTTTAAATATAATTTTGATATATTTTTTAGTCAGCATTATAGCAGAGCTACTTACTAAATAAACTTTGCAATGTTAATGAAATAATATATTGTATAACAGTAAAATGTTATTTATATTGATATTTTATCAATGTTAACTATTGTATTTATGTTACAGTAAGTTATATGCTACTTTTTGATATATTTACAAACATATCCTTTTGTTACAATATATTTAATCTTTAATTGGAGTACATATCTATCTTACTGGAATTGTTTATGGTGAAGCTCATCATATGTTGCCTTTATTGCTAATCTGTGATACATACAGATACACACACAAATTTAACAATATGTCAATTACTTGTACCTCTGTTATATTCATTGTTGCAAGTTGTCAGTGTGGCACAGTGTCTAATATAGTAAGGGGGCGTTCAAATATTAAATGAGCACACTTTTGGCCATTTTGGAACCCCTCACATCCCTTTGTAAGCGAAAATAAGCACACACACACTTACCCCGTCTTGCTTACTGTATATTTGTAGACTTTTTTAAAATTTATTTACAGGAATAACTTTTTTTAAATTTATAAATTGATTGTAATTATTAACATAGAGGTGTGATTTAATTATGTGAAATAATTAACAAAAAATACCGTTGTAAGCTGAGTTTAAATCTATTGTACTAAACAGGTAAAATTTAAAAAATTTTAATTTTTTTTTAAAATTTACACTGAATTGAAATTAAAAATAAAGGTATTATTAGTAAATAGGCCCACATGAATTATTATAATAACTATAAGAAAACTCTAAACCACTTTTAAGCTGATGTCCAAGGTCCTTGAGTCCATGTCTCAACACTTAAATTATTTTCTGTCCATTTGGGATGGCTAGGTCACATTCCATTCTTGTCCATCTGTCTGTTTTGACCCCTTCTCCCCCCTTGTCAGCAAAAATAAGCAAAGCAAGAACCCCCATACCTCTCGAAAGTGCTTATGTAATACTTTAACACCCCCATAAGGGCATGGTAGGAAAGCTGTTTAGGAAATAAACACATTTATGTTTTTATTGTCAACATTAAAATTATTGAAACCATACTATTATTTTATTAGTGTTGATAATATTTATAGAAAGTTACAGCTGTGGATAACATGACTTGATATATGAGTATGTGAAAGTAGATCTAGGAACTTTTATGGATGTTAAATAAGGCCCTTTCCGCTGTGTTCTCATTAAATTTGCGTTTCTTTTGTTGACTTAAAACATTAACTTATTTATTAATGACTATCGCAAAAAAAAAAAATCACATGTTTATATTACCAACATATTCACGTTAATACAAACCAAATATGTTTTCCCTTTAGAGTTTAAAAGTGTGCCCTAATCTTAGAGTTGGAGATTAACATATCTTCTGATACTACTCAGATTAATTTAAAAAAAACCTCATCTTCCAATATCTTTTGTTATGAAATGGTAGGGCATGGCTACTAGCAGACCAGCATGGAACATGTTTCAAGTCTTTAAATACTGCGAGAGTGGAAGCTCCAAATAAGTACATTAGGTTAAGTAGGTCAATTAGGTTGTTCAAGCATCAGAGCCAATTGTGAGAAATTAAATGGGTCTGTAAGATGTAGACCTTTTTATCATTTCTTAAAGACTTGTAGAGGAGTTTTTTTTAACATTAGTAACACGAACAAAATAATTTACACTAGATATCGTTAAACCACAGATCGTCCCCAAAGAATCTTTGAAAAATTCTGTTTAGATTTAGGTTAAGTATGTATTTGGATAGAAAGATAAATAATGTTTTTATGTCAATTTTACCTCTCTATTAAAGTATGCTTACTTTTAAGTTTACTAACACATTATAATAAAAATAGGCCTACAGTAAAGTATAGATTTGATGAAACAGTAATAACTAAGACTAAGTGTTAAATAATATCTATAATTTAATATTATGTTGAATAAGTAAGAGTGATAGTATACATAAAATGTTATTATAAGATAGTGCAAGATGAAGCTAAAAGGAAACATTTAACATTGTTTTTAGAAAACCAATTTTTTTTAAAGCCATTAAATTAAAATATAACCATTAAGAAAATTCAAATACCAGTATGCTAAAAAATAGTATTTTGACACAAGACTCAAACTCAAGACCTTTGATTTAGCTTATTAATACGCTTATCAATATGCTATCCAGAATCATCCTATCTCAAACATCACCTGTAGCTATCAGAAGTGGGGTTACAGCAATTCACAATTAACTTTTATGCTCCCTGTTTACTCAAATTGATTTAATGGTGGGTGAATTTATACACACTACATTGAACTTAATCTTTGATTCTGATTATGTGTTGGTTTAAATTAGTTGAATTAACAGAAACTTCTGTAATAACATCAATTTCTACCATCTGTTTATACTATGCATGATCATGTGTCATTGGCAAATCTAATTACAGCTCTAAACATACAGCATTGACTTGGCATGCTAGCTCTTAACTATGGTCCACCCATGGTCATATCAAACTAAACAGTATGGCAACGTGTGAAATTGTTTGCAGCTTGGCGCTATCAAAAAGGCAGCCATGATGGCTTATCATACAAGCTTCTATTATTCCTTTGTTTTATTGCCATTTACTATAATGGACATATCCCTCGTAATTTATTACATACAACATAGACTGTACCAATCAATAACTTACATATGACCCATAACCCTTAGAAACAAGGCGTTCACATATCACTCTTTAGTAGAGCACTGTCGCTCTAAACCGAAAAAAACCATCATAATTTAAAAATATTAGAATAATTTTTTGACCAAACAATATCCAGTAAAGGGTTATTTATGATATAATTTAGTAAAGCATGATCACTATCTCAGAATATTTTTGCCTATGATAAAATAATTATTAATAAAATCAACTGTTTGAAGATTGTGAAATGATTCGAGGTTAGTGTAACGTTCAGGGGTTGGACCAACATAGCAATAAATGAAGCCTTAAATAAACAAATATAATTGCAAAATATGCTACACAAACTTTCTCATATCTTTGGGCAAATGCATAAATTTCTGGTATACCATCATTCCCTCAATTTTAAAGTCTAAAATCATAAGAATCACTTAAATAGGATTTAAAAGTATACTAAATGCCATTTAAATGAACCATCTTCCTTGTCCAACTTAAACCTATGCTATGCAACTTAAAGTTCATAGAAGAAAAGGAAATAATTTATTGATATGGCCTCTGTGATATATGCATATTTTCTTAGAAAGTACACATTTATAATGGATAGTTAATTTTTTTCCATTAGCAAAGTTATTTTGCAATTTATTACACTTTCATGTGATAAGAAAACTTGCCATGCAGTACCAATTTTTATTTTTTAAGGGGACATTGGTGTATTAAGGGCTGGTCTTATGACTCCTCTATCTGGTGTATAAGTTAAAAGTGTGTCTTGTGACTGCAAGATAGCATTTATCTGCCAGATAAAATGTATTTATCCATCACATTTTTATCAGGAGGTTTAAGTACCTGATAACTTTTATCTGAAAGTTAAAATGGTTGTGGCCATAGTGACGCTTTGTTTTTAATGAGGTTTCGCCTATCAGAATCTGTTTTAGGTTAAAATCTTGGTTCACGTGTTTAGTAAGCACAGGCCCGGGCTCTATCTATATAAAGTTAGAACATTTAATTCACACTTTTATATAAACTGACAAGCTATTTGTAGAGTTATATTTATATAAGAACAAATTATTAAAATTTGAGTACAATAAATTAAAGTTTGTAAACGTTATACCCAACTATTGACCACATTTTGGCAGACACCGAAATAAGTACTTGCACGACCTCTTAGATTCTGTGCACACGTGACACCATCTGTTTACTCGCACTCGTTTAGCCGCCATTATTTAACAAATGTTGAGCATTGTAGAAAAAAATCTTGGTTCGTGTGTTAATTAAGCACAGGCCCAGGTTCTAGCTATATATAAATTTAGAACATTTAATTCACACTTTTATAAAAAATGACAAGCTATTTGTAGAGTTATAGTTGTATAAGAACAAATTATTTAAATGTGAGTACATTAAATTAAATTTTGTAAACGTACCAAATTATTGCCCACATTTTGGCAGACATCGAAATTAGTACTTGCAAGATAACTTAGCTTCTACACCCACGTCACGCCAATTGTTTCCTTGCACTCGTTTATCCGCCATTATTTAACAAATATTGAACGTTCTCCCCACTCGCTAGGTTGTAGCAGTAGCGTCTGGGCTTATACGCATGCGCGCACTAATAAAAACAGTACCAACATTCCATTCTTTTCATAAAAATATATTTATCCAGCAGATAAATTCAGTTCATAAAACAAGTAAAATATTAAAGTGGCCGATAACCTTTAACTGGTTGCTAACTTTAACCTCCCGATAGCAATATTTAGCCCAGAGCCATAAGACCGGCTCTAAGTATGTTTTATAATCCTAGAGCTTGAATTATTATCAATCATGGCAAAGGTTTTTTAAATGACTTTACATAAGTGTATAACCTGCCTGAACAGATAGTAATATGCAGTGCTAAAAAACACTTCATAATATAATAAATTATCCTTTTTCTAACTTTAAAATTTGATAAACAATACTAATATGATACTGATTGTTACCATTGATGTTAAATACTATTCTTAAAGTACACTAATATCACATATACACCATGCACTTTAGATTTTAAAATTGCAGACTTGAGGATGTCGAGTATGTGTTTGTAAAACCACTTGTGCATAAATTATTACTAAAGTAACAGTCTTGTACTGTTTATGCAAAATGTATTCACGTTCTATTCTGTTTAGTAATAGAAAGAAGATAGTCCAAAATCATTGTAAAGTCTGATTCAGTAGAAAAAAACAACATTTTTGGTGGTTAAACAATTTACTTAAAGCAATTTTTACTTAATATATCTCATCCAAGTCATTAAATCTGCAGCTCTCACTTCTGTAAATAAACACCTATATTATATCATACTAGCCATATAGTAAAACAATATCATTATTGACCTTTACAAATATATTTTTATTTTCTAAAAGATTCTTCCTACCAGAATCTTATTATAGTTTGGGATTTTTTCATGTACTATTGGGGAAAGGACTGTATATTAATTTAAATATTTTGAAAGAGAAGTTAACACTTTTGATATTCAATGATTTTGTGAAAGAACTCTCAACCTTTATTGACAAAATATGGAACTATTCACAATTATCAACCACGCTTTTAGTTAAGTTGCATGTTGGGGTATCACAGTACTGGTATGTTTATAAAAACAATTTACAAACTATTTTGGTGGCGGCAATAATTTTGTAGCCACACATAAGAAACAAACCATTGATATAATTATATTTCAAAGTGTTTGAAAACTAAATAGGAACTGTGATGTTTCATGTAGTGATAATGTAGTAAAGCAGTGTTTCCCAAACTTTCACCAGACACATAACCCTTGTGGGGCCATGACCTAACCATTACATCTTCCAGAACTTTATAAAAAAATAGAAAACAAATATATATATTGTTTTAATTTTTAACATATACGTATGTTATAGTCCACATAGTGTGTAAGACAATTATTTGTTGTGAAATTGCTATTCTAAATAGAAAAATGTTAAATGTTGACAATAGCTGGCCATAAGATTAACATTTTAAACTTTTATTATTTGAATTATCACATGAACAACATTGTAAGTTACATATGATATAACTTTCAATAATACTAAAATATCATAATCATTATGTAATACTTGCTAGTTTACTTTTAATTTTTATTGGTACAGTTTCATGCCTTTGACAATGTTTGTATAAAACAACACAAAAATTGATCACTGCTCAACCACCCTACTATCCATTTTGAAGAGGTTGGGGATATTGGTACCACTTCACTAGTATCATAGAAAACTCTTGGTTTTTGGAGGATGTTAAATTTTTGGACTTTGTCTATGAATATTTGGAAAAGGATGTAGAGTAAACAATTAGGAATCATCAGTTTTATGTTAAGATTATTTTTAGGCACATTTTTACTAAAAAATTTCGCCGAATATTTTGAAGAAATTGATCGAGAGATATCAATGCCTATGCTGGGCTGGATCTACCAGCCACCACACAGTAATTATGAAAAGATTTAATTTACTATGCTGAATCTACCAGTCATTCGTGAAATACTTGAATATTTATTGTTGACTCTTTTCTTGAATTTTACCCTAAGTTTATTTTGGTACATATAAAAATATTACATTTATCAAAACTAAAACTAAAAAATACCTGGATATAATTTAAACTCAGTGAAAATAATTACTGTTGAAAGTTGTCATGGTTTACACATTACATACATAATAAATAATAAATTGGACTCGACAAACACATTTATCTTAAGTGTAGCTGAAAGTATAGTACATTAAATATACATTACAATACTTAAAAAAATAATATGTATAAGGTACATTAGTTGGAAGTTTACATTTGCATTCTTTCTTCTTTAATTGAGGATTATGATTGAATATTTTGTTACTTGGAACACAGAAAGTTTGCTTCACATATCATTTGTACAATTGAATTTTCTCTACAAAGCACAAACTTATAAATAAAACCAAATAGCTTTAGTAAACTCTAAATATGTTATGGAGCAAAGCTCAATACAACTAAACCAATTAAAATTCACTCAGACATCAGTAAATGGTGATTGGAGTTCATAATTTTGTATGTGTTATTTTTAATGAGGTTGACAATGACATGTTTTACATAAAATATAAATTTAAACTTGCACCAAACACTAAAAACCTCCTATTTCATTGACAACACTTGAATTTTACATAAATTAACAACCTCCAATACAACTGTAGCCTTGTATACATACCAAACAGACCTAGTACTACTCAAGCGTGGTACTACACTAAAACAAATTTGATAATCAATTCAACACAAAAATAAAGTTATAAAATTAACTAAAAATATTCAAATTCAAATTTTCTGTCATAAAATTTAATATGTTGAGTATGACAACTGAAAGATATTTGAGTTATTTAAATTTCTTGATACAACAACATTGATTACTTTGACATGACCTCTGAACGAAAACATTTTTGAGTGTGATGCCTTTTTTTAAAAAAAAATATATATATATATATATATATATATATATTATATATATATATATATAAATGCACATCATAGATATATTCAAATTACAATAAAAATCCAATACAAAATATTTAAAACATAAATAAAAAAATAACGACGTTCCGCAAGTGGGCCTTTTCTTATAGTTATTAATGTTGAAAACCACTTGGTGGGGAGGAACCCTAGTGTGGAGTACTAGTGGATTTCGTCTATATGGGTGAGCACTTGAAATGTTACTTCTTTCCTTCGGCCTTGACATTTTTAGTGCTTGAGCAGGTACAGATTTATTTGTGATTCCATTGGCCGTTTTAGAGAGTCCCAAGGGTATCCTAGGACTAACAATTTTCATATTCTTTCCTTGGGCAACGGGTAGTATGGGGTTTTTCTGTAATACAGCTGGTCTCTTTAGATAAATTATTATTCTGTTCTCCTTGTTGGGGTTTTCTTTATTGGCAGCGAATGTTTTCAACCTCTGTGAAAATCTTTGTCCGACAGCTGTATGTCGTACAACAGTGCTAGGTGGGTTCATTCTTGTCTGTAGCCCGTTACTCTTTAGATTTGAGTTTGGACAAGGTTTCTTTGTTGGAGACGGGAAAAGAAAAGTGGTGTCCAAAGGACTAGTAATCTGTTCTTTCCCTGGAAAGTCTTTAGCGCCACTACTGACCAACTCATCAGATTCAGAGGCAGGTACTAACAAGACAGTTGTGTCAGACCTACTATCAGAGTCACACTTTTTACTACTGGTTAACACTCTGGTCTTGTTAAGATCATCTTGCGACTGCTTCAACTTTGACCAATTGCTGTACGCTGGCGGTTTTCGGAAACCATCCTTGTCCCATGCACAAGAGGAGAGGAAGGTCAGTTCCTTCAAGTCATAGGAGGGGCTGTGTTCGGCCACGGCCTTTTCAGCCTCGAGTGAGTTTCTTTCAAACGAAATGGTTTTCTGCGCCGCCAACATCTTGACATGTTGCTCGTAGTTGGCATCCATTGCAAGAGTGATCCTCCCACTTCCTTTAAGGATCATATAGACGTCTTCAAAGTGTCACAAAGGTTCATAATAATATTATTCTGATATTCAATATCATGATGTTGATTTATGATAAGATACTTCATGTGATCGACCTGCATGTCCATGTGGACGGTGTGGGCGGTGTCTAATAAATTTTCACATTTCCAGTAAAAAATGATTATAAACCATAAGTAAAGTACAAGCAGTATGCACAAAAACAGATTTAATTTTATCGAAGATAAGATTGCTGAACAAAAGTGTATTCTGTTCAAAAAAGATTCAATTTGAGTCTCTTGTAAATTATAAAATCCGGCCCGGAGGATCAAAAATGTGTAGTATAATTTACAATTGAATGAAAACTAAAGAAGCCTCTGGAGGACCAGTGTTACGAACACGGACAAATGGACTGTATGGTGGAAAGGAAATTGATAGAGGCAACTCACCTTCACTTTATGTGGTATGACTGGCAGTGTCCTGGTGCAGTCCTCTTCAACAACACACACGAATAAAAAGCTAGACCACTTCCGGGTGAAGGTTCACGGAACCTTATCACTTTTGTTTTGATCGAGTCTCCGTGCACGGCTCAACAAAAACTAAAACTCCACGCCAGCGACACTTGGCGGGAAAACAATAAACATATAGTGGTCCAGGTATGGTCTTGTTGCCTCCAAGAGTGGGGAAGGTTAATGTAAGATATGAAAAAACCAAACAAACAGAACTAAACCTCAACAATAACAATCAAAATCACAAAACAAAACAACAAACAATTCAATTTCGAGGCATAGAGAACCTAGATAAAAGGAGCACTATTCAAAGATATAACATAGAGGAATGAAAATGAAGTATAGGATTAATAATACTCGTCAAACAATATAAAAATATACAAACAGACAAATTGTGATACCGAACCAGTAATATTGTTCCAAAAAAAACCCCATAATTTTGATATAATGTAACTTACATTGTTTCAACCCAATATTTAAATATAACATTATTTTTAGATCATACTTTTTGTGTGATAATTTAGGTTGTGAATTTTTGTGTGATACCTATTGTACTAAATTTAATTAGTGTTAATAAATCAAGGTTTCATATATTATGGTTGAACCTTAGAAGTAAAACATATGTTTAAAAAGTCATAACTGTATTGTTGTTAAATAAAAAGAAGTGTGTTTTATTAGAAATTATAGTTATGATATATTATATTTATGATCAGGCCATGCATGTAATTCATTGTTGTATAGTATCAACTGCAACTGTTAAAATATTGCTTATCTTTGCACAAAATGAGCCCAATATAGAAGTGCCTTGGATTGTTGAAAACTTTTCTATTAACTTAAGTAGGAATAAAAATTATTGTTGAAGTATTAGAAATATGAAAAAATGTCTTCATAAAATAAGGATTGCCAAAATATCTGAAATATTTTGACTAGGTTTTATATATCACATTTACTTTCTTTGTGTTAACAAGTTTGAAAATTAGTTGGTTTCTACTTTTAAAGTTTAAATAAAAATACAAATGGGGCTTAGAAGATTGAGGGGAAAAGAGGGTATGCTATTCAAAATTGTCTTAACTTGTTAACCAATGATTTAGTGCTTTTATGTAAACAGTTTTTGGGCTATTTATAAAAAAAATAATGGCAATATAGTATAGGTTATCAGCACATATTTTACTATCTCACTGCTAATGGGAAAGGATGTATTGGAAAGAAAATTGTGGATTTAGGGTGCCTTCAACAATAATAGATTGTTGGTACATACAGAGAATTTTATTTGATAACTGCTATGCTCTTTTTAAACTTGACACATCAACTGTGAATTGTCATGATGCACTCTATCAAACATGCATTTAACATTTATAAAACTTTCAAATCCAAATGGAAGCAGTTTCACTTTGAACAGTTACATTATGGCCCTATCTTAAAATGAATAAATAATTATTAAAAATGACACCTGAACATGTGAATTGAACCTGGGACCCAGGTGTCCATGTCTCATGTTCTAGTGTCATTCTTCAAAATTTATGAATAAGATATAAAATGCGGTTGTATCCTTAAATCATTTAGATCTCCCAAGCTTCACTAGTTATGTACAATAATTGTACAAGCATATGCTTTATCCTATATTATAGTGTAACCTCTTAAGGTAAGCTTGCTATCAAACAAGGTAATGGAGTTTACTTATTCATCATGCTTTTATTTCACAATTAATTTGAAGGTAATCAAAATAAAATAACACCTATCCAACTTTTAAGGCTTTCTATTTAAAAAAATTTTTTTTAAACTATATTTCATCTATTATGTGCAAAGGTAAGGTAATTGTTCTTTTAGATTAATGTGTTTTGTGTGTATATTTTAAATGTAATAACTTTAGTAACTCTTTCATTTACTTTCCCTACACACATTATGAAAGACAATCATATTCCTTTAGTGGTAATCTGAGACCAAATTAGAGTATTTATAATTCTTTAATTTAATCATTGATTGTTGTTGTGGATACATTTATATTTGTTTTGACCCTATATAGTTCATATAAATTATACAGAATAATTTATTATTAAATCAATGCTATTAATTAAAACAGTTTATCTGTTAAAATAAGAACTGAGTCACCATAGTAATATTCCATCCACTTATTACCTTACATTCCCTAACACTAGCAAATGTTGTTTTAGCTTCCTAATTTAAGGAATTATGTAGTTTGTTTTCTTAGAAACTATATTTACTTGCATGTGAATAATAATTTTAGATAATATAGTAGTTGTTGGTGTATGCTAACCAATTTCTGTGTTTCAAGGTCTACACTTTGACATTTTAAAGGAAATATTTTCTAAAATGAAGTGTAAATAGCAGTCCAAATACATTATATAATGTGAAATATTAAATTTTAAAAAACTAATCCCTTATTAAAAGTACTATACTACACCCATTTTGATTTTGTATATTCGTTAAACACATTTCTTTCTAGTGAATATCGTGGATACCAAATTGTGCCTACCATTACCCCAATATAATAAATACTCAGCCCTTTCTAAGGAAGACAGAAAATGTATTTGTGAAAAGCAATGATGGGAGTATTAAAACAAACAAAATGGGGGATGTAAACAAATAATAAGATATGTAGGGCAGTTGTCGGCAACCATTCGATCACATGAAAATTCCACATAAGAAAACTACATGTTAGTTAAAAATTGGTCATTGAATCTTTTAAACAAGCCAACGAAGAAATTAAGTTTCAAGACATGGATATGCAAGTGCAGGTTTATACATTGACATCTACAGTTATACAAGCTGTTGTTCAATGCTAAGCTTCGTTTAAAAATGCTAGCACAAAGAACCTGCCCTTTTCTTAGGTAAACTTTGGATTTTAGTGGAGTGGTTTGCTGTTACTTTAGCTTTGTTCAAAGTCTAAGAAGAAAAACCTTTCACCAATGGGAAGTTTGTTAAGGAGGCCTTTACTAAAGCTACTGTAGATCTAATTTGCTTAGTTCAAAACAAATAAACAAGATAAAAAGGATTGTTTTAGGAATTATTAATAGTACCTAGGCATTAAAAATGAAGATTGATTAGAGAGTTTACAGAACTGGTTTGTCAGTTTGGAAAGAAACTTATTCACATGTTTGTACCTCAAAATATTCAAAAGAAACAGATATGATCTACTACCCAGAACTGGAGGATCCAGAATAGCTAATATTTTGCATACCTCCTTAATTCATGGTTGAATGGACTACATTTTTAACTGAAAGGTGAAAACAACAAATCATTAACACGAATTTTGCGGTTTAACCATTTTCAGGAAAAATTGACACTTTGGGAAATCATTTTTCATAAAATAGATTTTAAACGCTTTAGTTCCTTCATAAAGGTGTTTAATGAATTGAACTAAAAAAACTTTGAGCTGGCAAAAAACTCAAAATATTGAATGATCATCCAAGAGTTAAGTTTGTTTAAAGATTCACAAAGTTTGGAAAAGTAAAACCAGTTGCAAGATATATTTTAAACTAACTTCTACCTCATGATGTTGAAGATAAATCTTAGTAAGTTCATTCTGTCATTAATCATCTTGATTCTGCTACATTGGAAATTAAAATCATCACAATCCAAAATGATGTTGAACTGGAAACACTCTGGAGTAGCCACTATTCAGAAGTATAATAAGCGTTTCTTATGCTTCATAATAGTTATATATTTATTATGTAACTTTGTAATATTTATTCAAAAATTAGGTAGTTTTATTGGTTTAAAAAAAAAAGTAGAGATGGGTAAACATAATGTTTGGAAGAAAGAATGAATTTAAGGAATAAAAATAGATGGTACTGGCATAAACAAAAAAAAATCAAAATTAGATTAGAGTAACAATGGGTGATAGCATGACTTTTGATAAGTTTGTTAGTCGATTGAGACCACAAAAGGTTGCCAACCCCTGATTTAGGGGTTACACTTACATATTCATCAAAACGTTTTTCTTGTAAACTTTCAAGTAAAATCTAAAATACATTTGGCTCTAATTTACCATGAGTTATTTTTGTAAGGATAATTAAAACATTTTTTGATTAGACTATTGTGATTTGCAGTGTTGTGGCACCTAAATAATTACACTCTTGACTTTTTTTAAAGTGTAAATCTTGACTCACATTAATTAATCAGTAGATATCATTCCTTCTTTTTATTAGTACACTTTAGAATCAGTATTAAATAAAAGTATCCATTTATTAATGTCATGTTTGCATGTAGCTGTGTAGTTTGTTTTAAGATAAGTTTTTCACTATGATCCATCTTGTTGGGAATGTGAACTGTATTAACCCTTTTATTGATATAATTAACATACGAGATATGACATTATGTTAAATGTTTCACGCAAAAACTATTTTAAACACTGTAATTGTTTGTACTGTACAACCACCCACAAATACCAGATATCCATATTATTATATTTAAATACAAGAGAGCAGAGAACGCAAATGGACCATTTCCATGTAAATATTGTAAATATACTAGAAGCATTATAGAAGTTAAAAAGTATGTTTGTACTGTTTGCTTTTGGTGGTAGGTATTCATAGGGTGAGACATTTTATCTGTAAAACAAATTATAGTATTTTTTTATGGTTTCAATTTACTTTATCTAAGCATGCAATAGATTACTACTACAAAATATGGGTTTGTGCAATAAAAGAACAGTTAAAATTAAATTTCATTAAGATTTCAATCCGTCCATATTTTTGTATATGATGTAATTGGGAGACTTGTCAAAATAAAACTGTAACCTACATTAAGAGTTTTTATGTAAGTGTACTTACTATTTGTAAAACATTATTCTGACACAATTGCAAATTTCACCATCTTCAAAAGAAACACATTGTAATAATAAATGCTTGAATTTTTTTTTACACAGTTGATTGATTGAACAAGCTAAAAAAAAAAATTCATAATAAATGTATATAAGAATATTTTTGTTTTAGAAATGTATCTACATAATATTATACTTTTAAGTTGGAACATTTGAATTGGAATAGTGTCAATAAAATATCAAATACTGTATTTTCTGAATTTTATTTAGTTTTCCCTTTAGTTAAGGCCATATAAAGGAATTGGGATTCTCTGGGCCCTCACTATTTTGTATAGCATATATTTTAGTATTGCTTTTAAGAAATTGTTAAATTTTTAATTGGTTACATTAACTATTTAGGGAATGAGAGGTTGAAGTTAAAAATGGAAAAATAAAAATACCTAATATACAGTAATTTTATTTAAAAAAATCCCATCGATCTATACTGATCAAGCGGCCGCTGTTTGTTGGCAAGGATAATGTCAGCATCTGAAGATAGAGGGTGTCATGTGGTCAGCACAGTGAGCCTTCCGGTCGTTAATCTTAGTTTTATAGACTGGAAGCACTAATTTTCCATCCGAGTAGCTCATTTGTCCTAACAAGGCTGATTTGATCCTGTTCCAAACACGCTGCTTCACAGAAAGATCTGGAAGCTTTGGTGATTGTACCCGAGACCTCTGGATCTTAAGCTAGAAACTCGGACCACTAGACCAAGGGTTCCCAAACTTTTTAGACCAAAGTAACCCTTGCACCAGAAAAAATACAAGCTGTAGCCCTCATAACATTGATTACAATACTATTATGAACATTCAATAACGACAGTTACATTTTACAAGCATAAAAGTATGAAACCAACGATAAACATAACATGTTCTGGCTATTCCTTCAACAAATGTCCTTTAAACAGATTTGAAAAAAATTGGTAATCTAATTTTTGATATTATATACAGGGAAATCTCCTATTAGCAGTCGGCTTCCGAGATAGCAAAAAGTTTGGTTTTTAGAAGAATAATTTAAGTACTAGAAAAATGCAATACTGCTTGAACAGTTTAATCTCCGTGTACTTATATACTGTGGATAATAACTACAACAATTTAATTGCTCTACTGTGCAGTATTGTATGCAGTATAATAATTATGACTAGTAAATAATGTATGTAGTATAATGTACATATGGCTTAATACACAAAACAATAAGCAAATAAAATTAAATTTAAACATCAGACCTTTTGTACTGTATATGTGTGCATGAGCAAAGAGAAAACTTCTGGTAACAATTCCCACTGGTGACTCATAAGAGGTGGGAGCTATGATCTTGAAGTATCGTACTCTTTACTACCATTACTATGTAGGCTATATAGAAAATTTCACTAGAGGGGGAAGGCAGGACTCCTCACATTTCACCTGAGACAACAACATTCCTGACATCCCTACAGTAAAATACTGTATATGGCTTGACGTTTTATATCCCTTGCAACACGCTGTTTATAGATTGCTACGCATAAGTAGGTTCTTGCAGTGTCCATGTTCATTATTGGGAAGTTTGATCACTTTAAGAGCCCATGTTATCTTGCTGAGGAAATTTAAACTGTTCGCTATAAAGAAAAATTTGATACTCATAGGTGTTCGTTAAGGGAGATTTCATTGTAATATGATAAACAAATACAGAATATTCTAACATTTCCTGAGGGAGCCTGAGAGAACTATGGCAAAGGGCAGTTATAAAAATGCAGCAATAAACCATAGAGGTAATCTATAATTTTATAAAATTGTCAATATATAAAAATAATAATTCAGTGTTACTTTTTTTTCTCTGTGTAAGTGTGAGGCACCCAAGCAGTAATTAGATGCCATCTAGATATTAAGATAAAAACAAAATTTTTGAATAAATCATTTTAATTTTACCAAATTCTACATACCTTAATTTAGTTTTATACATGATCACCACCAAAATTGAGGCTTTTTTCAAAACATGGTGTTCGTAGAAGTGACTTGAGCCACTTACCAACACACTCATTGTTGCTGTCAAACTTTTCACCTCAAAAAATGCTTCAATTTTGATGGCAATTATGTTTAAAAGTATATTAAGGTGCATATAATGATATTAAAAAATTTAGTCTTTTTTTAGACCTAATACACTGTACATTACATTATTACAACACCATCTAATACTGTCTTGGACTCACCATATTTTCTATGTTGTCCATCACGCTGACTGAGGATGTTCTGCAGCATCAGAGTTGACACCAGAATTGGAGAAAGTGAGTGGGACCTTCTCGTGGGCCAACTTAATTGCCGGAAGTCCTAGGGTGTGCATGCTAGACTATCGACGGCTCTACCCTGTTCGCGAACTATCAGGTCGTTACGAAGGGGGAGGAGCTACATTCCCTTCCTCAACCCTCCTCTTACCCCACCTCATTTCGTTCCCATAAAACTGGCTGCCCTAACAAATCAAATCCACTCTACGTCTTGTCCTTGCCTGGAAAAGAAACCATTGACTTGTTCGACCTGCTGTTCTTCTAGTCTACCCGCCATGCGGGAAAGGATGGTCTCACCAACACGATGGAGAAGGGTCTCGACCAAAAACTCATGATCTCGCAACTAGTGTATGAATCCTGTGTCTGAGCTAAAATATTATATTTGTTAAATTTATCTTTGTTTAGTTTACATGTAGAGCCTTGTTACTATTACAGCAGACCCAGGTTTGGGTTAGAGCGTTGTATCAGTTATTGTTATAACATCTAGGATTAACTTGTAACTATGCTATAAATCCTGTGTTCGGATAATGTTTATAATACGCAGGATAGGGTGAGGAACGTTTGATTATGTAATGTTAGCTAGCATTTACCAAAGGAGCAATCCTACTAGTTAGTACTGAGTTTCCATTTCATGCATTAAAAGTTAGTATCTGAAGTACAGTGACATTTACATCATTGACTTTGGTTAAACTCTCGTAAGTACCTTAGAGCTGTTTTAACTCTCTGTAGGACTTTCAAAGGAATTTGTGTTACGATGAGCGAACATAAACATAGGGCAATACGAGCTGGTTACGAGTGTCAGTTATGTATCAGTTGATAATAGCCCATATGGCTTTACACTCATATGTTCTTGTTAGTTTAAATGCACTCGCATCTATTACTTTAGCTGCGGGGTTTATATTCCCCGGTAATCGAGCACCACTCTCTGTGCTATTTAGTTTGAGTAGCCGGCACCCTTAAGTTTGTATTCCCTTGCATTACCTCTGCTATGGAATAATTTCTCTTGTATTTCTTAGGCTTGAGTATTTAGCTATATGTTACATATATTACCATCGGGCTTTCCTAACTGGGATTTGACCTCCTTATATACTAATTTTTGCATTAGATTA
This sequence comes from Timema podura, assembly GCA_033556935.1. NCBI lineage: Eukaryota > Metazoa > Arthropoda > Insecta > Phasmatodea > Timematidae > Timema > Timema podura. The sequence continues at coordinate 40,960,256 of JAVRXN010000001.1, forward strand.
ATTATTTGATAGCATAGATAAATAAATTGTCATCATTGTTTATGTGTGTCACGGTATATACTTTCAAGATGATCACTTATTAATATATTTAGTATTAGGAAGGTGTGATTTGTTTATGTAACTGTAATGGTACATGCTTGCTCATTTAGTGAGGATATATTGTAAACAAACTTGGGATCAGGTTTCTAATGCCACCGAGTTGCAGTGTGTTCAAGGTGACTTTGCCACCGTAAAGTTTCCCAATAACTACGAAACAAAAATAAACTCACTCAAATTTGTTATTGTCCAGTTGTAATTTTTTAAATTATTGTTCATTAAAACTTATTATCTCATAAACTATTAACTGGCTAACCTCCTCCTTGCTTCTTTCGCATAACTATTTTCAACTTGGATAGGAAATAGTTAAGCACCAAACTATGTGGTGCTTTAGTAGAAGTAAATAGAGGTGGTGCAATTCTATTAATATAAAACATTTACACATTTTCTTTTTTTTTTAATTGAATTTCCCTCACTAACAGCTATGATCCTTTTCTCAAATTCAGACAAGCAAGTTGCTCAGGTAATTTGTTTGAAAATTGTTATTTTTGATCAAAGGAAAAACATTATTGGCTTGGAAACTTGATTCTTTTTATTAATTCAATGTGCACATGTGACAATATTATTTTCAAGTAGTATTGCACATATTTTTACTTTCTTGCACCCCTCGAGTAGAAAAAGTATTGTAACCGTCAAAAAAATCGAAGTTGAGATTTTGATGGATGTCGACGTTTCATGAGCCTCTGAAACAGAAAAAGTGA